>OZ024885.1:10440895-10808395 GCA_964017185.1 Rugalucina vietnamica
CAGAACTTCTAATCGGTTGACTTGTAACCCGATGGTCGATCAGTCGGTTGTAAGCTTTGCCTGATGGCACAAGCAGCCTCTCCATTTCTCAAGGGCCCAATTGGCGGGGCTTTCAAATCCAAAAAAAGGCTATATACGACCACAGGTGACCATTGAAAATTCTTTTTGAAGAGAACGAGAAGCCTTCTACTCAGTTTAGAAGCTGACTTAAATAAGCCAGTTAAGCCACGAACCGCGAAAACGCTGGCGAGAAGACGCTGGTCCAATTTTCATCAAAAAGTTTATGGGCCAGTCATTTGTAACGACGGTCCCCACCCCCATGGAATAGCGGGGACTTTGACTTTTGGTCCAGCAAATCCCCGCTAAAAGTCCCACCGCGCGGGGACTGCTCATTGGTAAAACCACTGTTGTTTTCCCCTGCAGCCTGCCGCTTTTCAGTCACTTCACAGCCCTTTTGCCTATATAAAGCAAAACCTGGGTATTTCCCACGCACTGCCATGGCAAAACTTCGGTCAAAGCCCCGCTCATTTCCACGGCTATCTCCCGCCCTCGCGCTCGCTCGGGGATGGGGGTAGTGGTTACAAATGACTAGTACATTAGGGAAAGACAAAAAAAGCCTCACATAATCCAAACGCATCGGTTTTGCAACATGCAAATGGCAAGGTCAAAATTTCTTGAGGGCAGCACTTCTAAACAGTTAATGAACCTGTGAAAAATGCACAATCACAATCATAACTCAGTTACAGCTGTCTGAACCTCCCCTCTCCCAATCCCCACATCCACTAACCTCCATCCACGCTCCATATATTTGGTTGAAAATCCTGGCCACTGGCAGAATAAATATATAAAATTCCAGTCATATATAGTATCACAGATATATCCATGTTAAATATATATATATTTATTTATTTATTTATTTATTTATTTAAAAGGTGATTGTCTTCTTCTTAAACGTGTAAGTTCTTTTTAAGTTTTAGTTTTAATGAGGAAACGCGCCGTTTAAATGTAAATGCAAATGTCACTGAAAAGCGGTCAAAAATTAAGCGGTTCAAACTTTTTAAGACAGTGAAAATTAAGGTTCACAATTTTATCAATAAAGCGACTTTGATCCTTTCTTGCCAAACCCGAGAACGAATAAACTTAAGAAATAGTTACTGCTTTTCTTTTTGCAAAATCTTTCTCAGATATTAAAACACTTTTCGCGTTAGTTTGTTTTCAAATAAACAGACGGTGCTAATTTCCGGAAAATTATTTCTAATTTTTGACCGCCTGTATGATTTGCTGTCCCTAATTTTTTAGGTATTGATCATCAAGCCTAAGGGTCTATTTATTGACACTAAACTACGCAAACGGAAGTCAGTTTTGACGTTTAATCGAACAGATAGTAACGTCTTACTTATATCGTCTACTTGAGTCGCGTCACGAGAAACCCGGTCGTCAGTGGTTCCGACCAGGCCACGAGGTTATAAAACTTATTTTTCATGCTCAGCTCAGCTGAGACTAAAGTTTATCCCGCTCACAAATGTTAAATTGCCAACAATTGTTGGCATTGTAACAGCAGTTACACATTTATAGCGTATAACCCATGCAAACGCGCGCCGCGTGTATGAAAAATCTTAACACGCTCAAGGATTTTGGACGTATAAAAATTCGCTTCTTTAACTCGTTAGCAGTCTAAGTCACCCATTAGCCTGTGACTGAGACGTGTGCCGGCGTATAACAAATCACTAAAACGCTTAAAATTTTGGAGTACGTTTGTGTTACGTCCCAGACACGATAAGCATGCGCTGCAGATGCGCATCAAACGTTACACGAGCGTCTCATACACGTTTGGGGCATGTTACTGAAGCAATATCTCGTAAAATCGGAACGCGCATGTTGCGTACACTAGCGTGCCTAAAATGTGCGCCAAACGCGTTCAATGCGTATTCAACGCACCTGTAACGCGCGTGTATCTTATTCGAAACGTATAAGTCACACGCCTGGGACGCGCCGAGCTTCTAGAATTTTTTTAAGCATGTTTTATTTTTTTAGCCCAAAATGTGCACGAAACGCGCACCGACCTTTAGCGACGTACAGCGATGCGCACAGGACATACACCAAACGTACCCAACATCACGTTTACGCGTTTTGAACGTCTCCGGCGTGCGTCTAGCGTTTGTGAAATTTTGCAATATTTCCTCAACACGCCAGGTGCGCGTTTCACTTATACGCTTGTGTGTGACTGCTATTTAACATTTATGAGCAGCCTGAATAAATTACCAGTTTTTTTTTAGTTTTGAACCTGAATTTTCCGCTAATTCTGACTACTTTTACATTTATGAGCAGGTTGAGTTTAGCATGAAAAAGTTTTATAACTTCGGGACCAAGTCTGACACAAATCAGCATGTACAGCCACAGAAGAGGTCCAGTGGCTTGAAATTTCGGATTTATGAATTATAGTCTCGACTGTCCTTTCCATGTAGCGAAAGCAAAGGCGCTGATCAGCTGTGAAGTTACTGCACTCCCAGAAGAATTCTATAGACAGAGACTGTATAGCTCTTTTTCAGCAATGTGCTATCTGGCTATCATCAACCAAAATGGTGAGTACAAACAAGGTCTTTCTACACACAGTGACAAAGGAAAATCCTAAAGTAGTGCTACAGGGAGGCAGAGGCTATAATCAGACTCACAGTGACAAAGGAAAATCCTAAAGTAGTGCTACAGGGAGGCAGAGGCTATAATCAGAAAGTGGTATGTAGCAAAGCAGGAAATCTCCTCGCTCCCTACTCGACGCCCATAATTGGGAAAATCACTAGTTTTAACGAATATGGAACGAAATGGCCAGAGTTTTCAACTTGTTGCGAAACTACGGATTTACAACTGATTGCGCAATCCTAGTACGGTTTGTAATTATTTTTAGTATCTCATCGATATTTTTAAGAGCGTTTGTTAGCGAACCAGTCTAGACTTCCGTGTAGTTTGGCAAGTGAACCCCACGTGTCTTCCTTTTTCGACATTCGTTAAATGTAAACAAGATGCCTGTAAGTTTTTCTGAAGTTTTTCTTGATTTCTCGCTTAGCAAGCGCATGAATTATCATCTCTATAGTTTCTAGAAGTAGATTACAAATCGATCTTCAAATTCATGTGTCTTTTGACGGTTTACTATTGCGGTGAGATGTAGAATTTATAGTTGAAGTGGAGATGGCAGGCGAGGTTTTACAAGTATCAGCTTTTTATAAAGCAGGCCGCTTTATAAAATTATTTTTGTAATTAATCATGGCAAATAATTTTAACTACACAATCCCAAACTCAGATATTCTTTTGATCGTTTCTGATTTTCATTAATTAAAAAAGGAAAAGAAAAGAACTTAAAAAAAAAAAACTTTGAAAAAGAATTTAAATTTTGAACATTACATAAGTGGCTCTTTTTTCAGGTTTTCATAATCATTTTGTCGTTACAGCTTGCTAAAGATTTATTGCACCCGTCCGTAGAGGAGGAGAAGAGGAAATGTAAACTGAAAAGACTTGTACAGAGTCCCAACAGCTACTTCATGGATGTCAAATGTCCAGGTATTTATCATCAGGACATTACTAAAACACGCCCATGCAATATACAGAGATTTTTTTCAGCTGTAAAAATTTGAAAATTTCATTAGCAAAAACTTTTGATATTTTTCTTATTTTGCTCCAAAACACAGATTGTGGGTACTCATTAGAACGGCGGTGCCTCGCCGAGGCGGTTCTAACTAGTGTTGTAACGATGATCGAGTCAAATCGAAAATTGAAAAAAGTTGTCCAGGTCGGCGACAATCGATTATGCTGTCCAGGAATCGATTGTCGCTAACAGTAGGAGCCCTCATTCGCTGAAATTCGGCAAAAACTTGATTAATTTAACAGTGTTAGAAATAAGCAATTGCCCGATTGCCTGACACGGATTTAAACGGCAAGCCAAGTTTAATGCAATCGTGGTAGGGTGCTTAGGCCCTAAGTTAGGGTGCCCGCTTGGCAACCTGAAAAATTCATTGCCAGCGAGCGTGAATGACACCAATTTTCAGATTGTTTTCTTAGATAGGTCACAAAGGTTGTAAAAATAAGCCAAGGGATACACATCCCGCAATGGATTATCAGTAAGTAAATGGTAAACGAGATCATTAAACAAAGTTGTCAAACCTTTACGTCCACGTTTACTTAATTGTCCATTTATTCCTAATCCGATAATCGCAATCCATTCATGCTTGCCGAAGAATACACGTACGCCACGTGATATCGGTCCGTTTAATCCGATTACATTAACACAGATGCGTAATTGAACTGTCAATTAAATCTGCAGATAGCCGAAAGTAGGCGCTGCCTGCATTCAGCACGAGCGCTCATTGGCCAATCGATTTTTTTTCAAAGTCACTCCATGACTTCACGCACGTATGAGTTTCCGAGGCGGTAAGATCAGAGACAGACACACAAATTCTCGTAACCATTAGCGGACGCACCTGATTTTAGAGGAAGTTCATGGTCGTCTGCATTCTAGATTTTCGGCGTATGGCTGTCACTTGTCATTGCAAAAACGCAGAAAATGTCCGTTAAAGCAAGCAGCATGGCACGTGAACGTGACACTACTCTATGTTTTCGTGTCGGCGATTATTAGAGTCCAAAATTTTGAGATACCATTATATCTTATCGAGCTGCTCAAATCAAGTATTTGCACATGATCCGCTACTGAAATTGGCAATATATTTATAGAAAATCGCTACCGTTTTTATCCAGAACGCAAACTTGCAATTTATTATTCCATTGTACAAAGAGGTCGGAGTTCACAAATCGCGGGCCCGTTATACGAGAGTCATGTAACAGAAAGGCTATACTACCAAATCCGACCAGACTGCACACCCTTTCTGCAGTTCGTTTGGGTGGGGGAAAGCACCTTATAGGCTCATTAAAAACCATTAATTAATAATTTACCTCGAGAGCGCATTATAGCGGAACTGTTTTAGAAGTAAATTTCACTCACGTACATTGATTTAAGTATTTTTTCTGAGTTAAAAGCGTAGCTAAAATAGCAAGTCCTCTCTGTTGCATTTAATCAATTTAAAGTCTTTATACATATTAAATGCACAATTTTACTTCACCTATTCCATACATTATATTTTTAGATTTAATTGGGTATGTTGGCAGTGTACTCCTCCCAGTGTGGAAGGAAATCAGTATTGGTCACTTTTGATTATAATCGATAATTGATCGGAAAAGCATGTCTCATTATTTTTGATGATCGATTATGAAAATTTCATAATCGAACAACACTAGTTCTAACGAGTAGTGTTGGGTATCGGTCGAGAAAATCACTATCGATTATCGGAGCACATTAGTCGATTGATTATCGATTGTACAATCGAAATGTATGTTCCCCTTACATTAACCAGTGAAGTGATTAAAAATGCTCAGTATTTGACAAGGCGATCGCTATTGACAGCCGGCTGTCAATAGCGAAAGTTCGCTATCGACAGCCGGCTGTCAGCAGCGAACTTTCGCTATCGACAGCCGGCTGTCAATAGCGAAAGTTCGCTATTGACAGCCAGCTACATATTATCATATATTAATGGAATATAGGTATGTTTGATTAGTGGAATTTTATTTCCCTGCATTGGTAATGGTTTGGTAAATCTTAGTGACAGTGAAACACACATAAAAGAAGGAATGTGAATGATAAGTACATTTCTATCTAAATAGTATGACTGCAAAAAGTACTTTCAACAGTGTAAAATATTTCAATGTTTAAATGCAGTTAAAGATTTAAAATGCATATATGATGGTGTTTAAAGAATTGTTATTTATTATGCTTGGAAATTAATAGTGGCCAGGTATAAATGCCATTATTAGTGAAGACAAGTTCAGACATTATTTTCTCTATTAAACTGACCAACAGGAAAATAAGGGTATCACATTGCTACATATTGAGGACAGGTTTTTTATGACAAAATCTTCAGATTAATAATGTTGTCATAATGCTACATTTAAAGACAGAGTTTTCATGACCAAGTCTTTAGAAAAGTAGGGTTTTCAGAAAGCCACATGAGCCATTTATGGTTGAATATTTTCATGACCAAAGCTCCACAAAAGTAAAGTTGTCACAATGCTACACAAGGATGGGTTTTCATAACCAAATCTTCAGAAAAGTAAGGTTGTCGCAACACAATACTGTGTCAGATGGGTTTTCATGACCAAATCTTCAAAAAGTAAGGTTGTCGAAATGCTATATATACAAGGATGGGTTTTCATAACCAAAACTTCAGAAAAGTAATGTCGCAATGCTACACAAGGATGGGTTTTTCACCTCCATATCTTCAGGAAAGTAAGGATGTCGCAACATTACATTGTGATGGGTTTTCATGACCAAATCTTCAAAAAGTAAGGTTGTCGAAATGCTATACAAGGATGGGTTTTTATGACCAAATCTTCAGAAAAGTAATGTTGTCGCAATGCTTCATGAGCCATTTAGGGTTGGCTGTTTTGTTTGTTTTTTCATGACCAACTCCCCACAAAAATAAGGTTGTCACAATGCAACATCAGCCTTTCATGGTTCGGCATTTTTATTGTATTTTTCATGACCAAATCTCCGCAAAAATATGGTAAAGTTGTCGGAATGCTACATGAGCCATTTCTGGTTGAAACGAATGAAACAAAAGAAGTGAATGAAAACAGTATTTTGAAAATAATTATTTAATAGTAATAGTATTTAAGACATTTCAACATCAAAACAGATAAAATGTACATTTAAAATGGGCATGTAAGCAACGGAAAACTATATTGAATATGTAATTTGTGTATGTATGATCCATAGGCCTAGATCAGCTGTGTGAGTATTTAAGAGTTTAATTTCACATTTTAGATAGCACAATGGCTATTAATCCCCACCTACTGATTGGCCCGTCTCATATGAGCTGAAATAATCTTGAAAGGGACATAAAACTGAATTAAACAAACAATATTAATTGAGCTTCAGCAATAGCACAGCTTGGTTTGTGTAATACCAGGTCAGGCATTTTTCATTTAGTATAAAATACTTATGATATATAACACATACTACATACATGAATATATGTCAGATAAGAATATTTTATATGCATAACTATATAGTGTGTTGAAGCTAAAAATACATATATACAGATCACTAGCACCACTCTAAGAATATGGTAGATTTACACAGGCAAAGAATATAGTAGATAAATAGTTCATCAGTTATGTTGGGGTAAAATGTACTGTTAATTTCATTCACAAGTATTCATAAAACCTCATTAAAGTTATAAGAAGTCTCTATGGAAACTGGAAAGAAACTCTAGCCTTAGCCCTAAGAACAACAAGAATTTATATAAGCCTTTATATAAATAGGTGTGTGCCTAATACTGACAACTGATGGAGACTTAATGAACAAATTCATGATTTATTTTTCATCTCATACTCATTGGAACAGAACTCACTACAGAGGAATGGTGAGTCTGGGCTTGCAATTCTGTCTTCTACACATTGAGAGTGATACCATTCACTACAATTGTGACACTTAATCATAGATGAAGCATCACGTGGACGTCTACATTTACAGTAGACTCTAATCTTCTGGCTTTTAATTCTTTTTTGTCTAATGTTCACATCAAAAGGAAACATGGTAAATTCACCATCTTCTAAACAGTTAACTAAGTGACTTCTTAGTCGGTCTTGTCTAAACATGATTTTATTAGGCTCATAACCATGACATAGGGCCACAGCTGTAGCAATGGCAAATAAACCACAATCTTCATTGCCATGCTGCTGCTGTATTGGTACCTTGTTTGCGGTTACATACATGCTTTCTTGCCTCAGAATAGTACATATTTGTTTTGTTACATCAATGTCTAATTCAAGGTTCAAGCTATCATAAACATTAACATATCCTGGTTTTAAATTGAGTGTTGATATCGTAAGCCAGTGACCACATTTGTTACCTCCCTTAAATAGTATTTGCACCATATTATTTGGACAAGTTTCAAAGGTTATATCACCTTGACTTAGCACTGAAGGTTGGAGTCCATGTATTTCAGGGAACTGAGATTTAAGAATGTTTTGAGCTGCCAGTATTACTCTATCATCTAACATTTCACCTGATTCAATTGACAACTTACTATCATAACTCAAACAAACATTATCATTTCTTATCCAGTCCTCATTCAGCTCATTGACAGCACTATCACAGGTATCATCAGGTTCAATCACTATTATTTTAATGTTTGAATTGTCAGATTCCTGCCCAGCCTCTTTTTGTTCTTCTGAGTGTTGTTTCTTGTTACCAGTATTTGTGTCTTTCTTCTTTCGTTTACGATTTATCTCTTGTTTACGTTTTACGTCTTTTAAGGACAGTGATCTTCGGCTTCTAGAAATTTGCCAAAACGGCTTGGTCGATCCTTTTGGTCTTCCAATCCTTGTTTTCACAATAGGAATATTAACTCTTGGTAGGTCTTTATTGTCAAATGGGTCATTCACTGAACTAACATCTTCAGAACTTTCTGCTCTGTTTTCTGTTGCTTCTTCAACCGTTGGCATGGATTTGTCTTCTTCTGCTTTTTCTATACTACATTGTTCACCAGCATCATCCATTGATATATCAGTTTGACAGAACACTTCATCTGAAATATTTTCATCAGTTTGTAGATCATTCACAGTTTGTAAAAGTTCTTCACTTATCATTGAAACTTCTTCATTTTTCATCCATCTGTCTTTCAAATCTTTCAACTGATCTAGTTTGGAATAAAACTCTTTTTCTCCACATGTAGACATGAAAGAAGCCATTTCTTTGAAAAATTCTGATGCCTTAAGGTATTTTTCTATAGGAGTCAATCTGTCTTTTCCAGTTTCTTTTTTCTTTCTTTGAACAACATTTGGACTATTTGGAGCTACTGACTGTGTGGACACTGTACCACTAGAAACTTTACACCTCTTCCATTTTTGATCCACTAAGCTCTCTTCATATAAATCTACACCAGCTTCCTTTCGACCCACAAAAATATGTCTACATGGTACCCCATAATTACAGTTTATTGTACATGAACAGCTTGTGAGGTTGTCACTAACGTGATATTCCTTAGCATCAGGAGCTGAAACTATTGTAACACTATTTTCACCGTCTCTTACTTCATGTTGAATGCTGCACACCTTAATCAGTTCACTTCTAATAATTTCAAATGCCGACGGCACGCACAGTGATGCATACCTGTTTCTGACATCATCATTGGATGAAGTGTCAATTCTCGTCTTCAAGTTCAAGAAATTATTGTATGTTGAACGAGCATATGTATCATTGATGGCCCTAATCAAATGTTCAACAGATTCTGGAATGTGCATCTTTGATGAAAGATACTGTTTTATTTTCTCATTATGTGATTCTATTTTATTGTTGGTGAAATTCCCGTAATTTAAAATGTCCTTCTGAAAGCATCTTACCCACATGTGCCTACAGCTATGCCAGTTATCGTTGTAATATTGAGCAAAGAAACTGAATTCATTTAATAACCTTTCATGTCTTTCACTATAGTGTTCTTCAGTGTCTGAGTACAGAATTGACCTTAACAGCTGCAATAAGTCACGCTTTTCATTGCCTTTGATGTTGTCTATCTTGGATACCTTAGTCTTAAAGTACTTAATGACATGAAAAGAACACAGCTGAATATGAGCATTTGGCAATTTTTCTTTTAACACTGAGATCTCTGTAAGGTCCTTATCTATCATCACAACATTTATCTTTGAAATGTCATTATATTCTGCAAATATTTCCATAATTCGTGTCAAGTTTTCTTTGGTTTCTCTGCGCATATATGTATACGCCACTGGCTTTCCATTACCATTTTCATCATCAACAAGAATAACATTTAAAGAATACCCTTCCATATTAACATTGTATGTATTGTCCATGAATATCATATTAGGGGATTTTTCAAACATTTCTTTCATTTCAGATGTTTGTATAAACAACAAGTCTAGATCTTGGTTTTCATCCACTTCAATGTAGGTAGTTGCATTACTGTCCTTTTCTGTGAGTTCATCTAACACATCTTCCAGTATCTTACCCTGAGTTCTTCCATTTACCTTTTCTGTGGTTAACTTTTGTTTCACATTATTTATATCTTTATTGATAACAGTTTTCCCAAATTTACTTGAAACATACTGTCTGATATTCTTTGTGTCAACTTTCATTTCAATAAATGGCTTAATTTCTTCTATCTCATCAACACTTAGTGTTCTGTTCTTAGAGTACATAGGTAAGTTTTGTGGGGAAATTTCATGGTTATGTTCAGTACTCAGTTTTGTCACCTTGTATATTTCCTCTGAACTGTCCAAGTGAATTCGCACTATAGCAGTACATCCAGATGCAAGATATTGCTGAACTGGTCTTTGAGCATTACTACGAATTCGAGGTTTTCCGTAATGTTTACACTGAAATTTGACAGATTTATATGGATGTTTACTGTTAGCTAATTTCTCACTGCCACCAACTTTCATGGGATAACCATTCACAGCACACCATGTGTCAAACTTATTTTTAAATTCATCATACGATTTGAATGTGTCCCCCTGGTTCAGTGTCACATCTGGATTACCGCCACCAACTTGTCTTGAGTCAGGGATTGTTTCTTTCTTCACGTCGGTAGTAGAATGGCTGGTTGTTTCTTTTTTCACATTGGTTGTAGGTTGACTGGTTGTTTCTTTTCTCACTTTGGTTGTAGGTTGGCTTGTTGTTTTTTTCACATTGGTTGAAGGTTGACTGGTTGTTTTTTTCACGTTGGTTGAAGGTTGACTGGTTGTTTTTTTCACGTTGGTTGAAGGTTGACTGGGTTTTTTCACGTTGGTTGTAGGTTGGCTGGTTGTTTTTTTCACATTGGTTGAAGGTTGACTGGTTGTTTTTTTCACGTTGGTTGTAGGTTGACTGGTTGTTTCTTTTCTCACGTTGGTTGTAGGTTGGCTGGTTCTTTTTCTCTTGTTGGTTGTAGGATGACTGGTTGTTTTTTTAACATTGGTTGTAGGTTGACCGGTTGTTTTTTTCACGTTGGTTGTAGGTTGACTGGTTGTTTCTTTTCTCACGTTGGTTGTAGGTTGGCTGGTTGTTTTTCTCTTGTTGGTTGTGGGATGGGTGGCTGTTTTTCTCACGTTGGTTGTTGGTTGACTGGTTGTTCTTCTCACATTGGTTGATGGTTGACTGGTTGTTTTTCTCACGTCGGTAGTAGGTTGGCTGGTTGTTTCTGTTCTCACATCGGTAGTTGGTTGGCTGGTGGTTTTTCTCACGTCGGTTGTAGGTTGGCCAGTTGTTTGTCTCACTTCGGTTGTAGGATGGCTGGTGGTTTCTCTGTTCTCTGATTGTAGCTCTGAGATGGGTGGATTCTGACCAGTTGGCTGTTCTTTACTCAATGTAGCTTGTGAACCTAGGGATTTTCTTACACTATTTCTTATGACACTTGAAACATATGAAGTTCCTCTGAAACTGAGGTGAAGTCCATCTCTACTCAGTAACTTTGTATCAATTTTTCCACTTTCAACAAATGCGGGAAAGTTAACACACTTAATCCACGGCACAATCTTTTCTACTTCACCAAGAACTCTGTTGACATCGGATGCTGTGAAGTTGAATAAATCCAGGAAACTTTGTGGATGTTGTTGGTTCTTGAATCGTGATTGTACTCTGGGTAGAATGTCTGATACTAACACCTGCGCCCTGAAATCCACAGAAAAAATGATTTTTAAAACAAGCATACTTAAGGGTCATCTAATACTTGAATGATTTTACCTGTAATTACCAAGAAGACTTTTGTATGAGAGTCAATTTATATTTTTTTTGTAACCAAATCCGGTACGGGTAAGGGTTTTTTTTTTTCTGATTACTGTTAACTCTTGTTAAATATTAAAATCTAAATCTTTAAAGGGCTGGTAAATATATTTTTTTGTTACTCAAGGTGTCTACAATTGCTTAGTTTCACTGTATGTAAATTGTTTTTGATACTGATTCAAGTTGAGAGTTATGGCTTAAAACAATCAGACTTTGATGTTTGAATTACTCATACAAGAACATACCAAGTTTTACAACTTGGCAAAATTGCCATTTTTAGTCATTCAGGTAAAATCATACAAGTATTGGATTATGTCAATTGGTAGACCCTTAATAGAGAACCCTTAAAACATAGATCAAAAACATGTGACACAAACACTGAACAATGATTGCACAGGGGAGATAAACTGATTGCATTCTGGAGATAAACCTTATAAATTGTGAAAAGTTTAAAGGATAACGTTAATGAGGATTTTGTCAATTGGTAAACCCTTAATGGAGAACCCATCCTAGGACCAAAATATAGATCAAAAAGGTGGGACCATGATTGCACAGCAGAGATAAATCGTATAAATCGATTGCATACTGGAGATAATCCTTATAAATTAAAGCATAACATTAATGCGCCGTAACGGTCTAGGTCAATCAAACTGGAGAAATTAAAGATGAAAAGCATTTTTCTGCTTCACGTTTCTAATATGATCTTGCCGTTTCACCATTTATGTCAATAAAGTTTTTGTATAAATCAGGTGACTATTCTATTTTAGAACTGAAAACAGTGTCCCAGGTGATGTTAAAATATATATAGCATTTATCGTTAGGTAATGCTATCACCTCTTTGGATAAAATCTTTGTAATTGTATGGTTAAAGCAAATTTTTGTTTTAAATTCTAGGCACAACATATATCCATTTTGTAATATGTCATGGCACCAGCTGTCCATCAGTGTGGAAGTTCATGGTCATGCTGGCAGATTTGAACTGTAATTCCAGAATCACAGTGTAATATGCACAAAGCAAAACAAATCATTGATGACAAAATTATAATAGGTTTTGGCCTCCACAATGCAAACATGTCTCATTTCATGGTCACAAAGACACAAGTTAATATGCATGTCAGAAAAAAACTATCCTGGCTTTCCCTGAATGGTATGGTTTTGGTGTTTAAACTGCAATATCTTTTATTTCAATAAGCTTAAGTAAATTTCAAACACACTCCTCAACTAGCATATTGCTTCTTGACACACTTTTACATATCTATACCATATTAATCACATTAAAACTTAACCCTAAATAATCAAACTCTACTTTGTAATGCTTGGTGACTAGACTTCATGCCCATATATGGTAAAAAGCCTTCAAAAATCTTCTTCTCCGGAACCGGTTGCATTATGAAAACTTGCCCATGCAATATACAGAAATTTTTTTCACCTGTAAAAATTGAAAATTTCATTGGATTTTTAAAAATATTTTTCTTATTTTTGCTCAAAACATAGATTGTGGGTACACGTTAGAACCGCCTCGCCGAGGCAGTTCTAACAAGTACCCACAATCTATGTTTTGGAGCAAAAATAAGAAAAATAGGTATACCCCTGCAAACCCCAGTTTAACTATATAAAAGTGGGGTTCAAGGGGGAATACATTACACGGACATGTTTTCGTGATGACAAATTTCAACGAAACTTGGAATGAACCATCAGTGACTCAAACACTACAATATATATATAAATCATGACCCTGTGATGACCTTGACATAAAATAATCAAACTCTACTTTGTAATGCTTGGTGACTGGGCTTCATGCCCATATTTGAATGGGGGAAAAGTGTTAAAATGTCATTTAAACTTAAAAGGGAAAAAACTTACAGGAAATGAGCAATGGGACTGAATATTAATGATTCTGAAAAAAATTGGATCCCAGGGGCTCATATGCCCCCACCCCCGGGCAACATACATGTATATTACAAATATATAAAAAAAAAAGACCTGTGTGTACCATGTGTACACGCAGTAAAAACAGCAGTACGCAATCAGCTTCCGGTTTAATGTGTACTCAGATAAAGATAACTTTAAAATTGTAGATAATGACCTTTCAACTAGTTTTGTCTGGCTGCTTTGTCAACAATGATCGATAAGTATGTCGCTTTTGATCATTCCGTATTACATATTATGTAAAATATTATGTATCTTCAGTAGTTATAACATGCACATGCTCTCTGTTCAGTGCCTCAGTCAAACAATTGTTTACCAAAATTTAATACTTAAATACATGGTCTTATTCATACGTGTACACACATATATAATATAAGTTTGATCGTGAATGAGAAGTTAGAATAAGAACTCTAGAAAAATGGTACACAGTTGCATTGTAGGTATGCACTGTACATTTATTGTACAGTACGCATTGTGAAGAATGCTGTATCACTTTAGAACTTGGTTTCCAAAGGTTTATCTCTAGTATGTAAATAAATAACAATATTTTAAATAAATCATAATATCTATTTATTTATATTATAATTATTATTGATATTTATAATTTTACAAACTATAGATAGACCTCATGATGAAAATATGAACAGATAACAAGAAGCCTTAGTTTATATAAAAAATAATGTTAGGGTTAAAAAAAATCATTGTAAGGTTTATCTCTAGTATGTGAATAGCAATAAATATGTTTTATTTCTCTCGGGTGATTGGTTCATGTTACTGACAATACTAGGAGTAATTGTTTTTGTATTTTGTATGTTATTTAGTGGTTTGATGAAGTAACTGGTATACATTTTTTTGACGTCTCAATCGAACCCATTGTTTACTGTTCAAGAAAATTGAAACGTTAAGGCAGTTACTGCAAGCTCATATGAAATAAGAGCTGTCGCAGGACAGCGTAGCTCGCCTGACTTGTGCTTTGCCACTACATCTGTTAAAATCTATGACCCATGACCTTGACCTCAAGGTCACTCAGGTGGGTCATGATGGTACAACATAAATCTTCAGACCAATGCAGAGTATCAACTTGATCAATCTACATGTTCAAGAGATATAGACTTATAAAAACATTAACCAAAACTTTAACACAAAACTTCCAAGTCCGTGACCCTGACCTCAAGGTCATCCAGGTGAGTTGTGATGTACAGCATAAAACCAGAGACCAATATCTATCAACATGCAAGTATCAACTTTATCCATCAACATGTTCAAGAGATTTAGACTTTAACCAAAAAATTTAACACAAAATTTCTAAGTCTGTGACCTTGACCTCAAGGTCACCAGTCTGTGACCTTGACCTCAAGGTCACACAGGGTAGGTCATGACGGTACTGCATAAAACATCAGACCAATATCTACCAACATGCAAAGTATCAACTCGATCAATCAACATGGTCAAGAGATATTGACTTACAAAAACTGAAATCAAAAACTTAAACACAAAATTTCTAACTCTGTGACCTTGACCTCAAGGTCACCAAGAGTGGGTCATGATGGTACTGCATAAAACTTCAAACCAATATCTAGCAACATGCAAAGTATCAACTCAATCCATCAATAAGGTCAAGAGATATAGACTTACAAAAACTTTAACCAAAAACTTTAACACAAAATTTCTAAGCCCGTGACCTTGACCTCAAGGCACCCAGGGTGGGTCATGATGGTACTGCGTAAAACTTCAGTCCAATATCTAGCAACATGCAAAGTATCAACTCAATCCACCTATATGGTCAAGAGATATAGACTTACAAAAAACATTAACCAAAAACTTAAACACAAAATTTCAGACCAATATCTAGCAACATGCAAAGTATCAACTTGATCCACCAACATGGTCAAGAGATATAGACTTATAAAAAATTTTAACCGAAAGCGTGACGCAGACGTGGACGTAAACGCGCACGACCGAGGTGACTACAATAGCTCTATGCACTTCATGCAGGCGAGCTAAAAATCCTGATTTCCTATGAAGCAGCTCATAAAGATAAATATGGGATTAAAGGGTTCTCAAAAAATAGATTGTGGGTACACATAGGAACAGCCTCCGCAAGGCAGTTTAACATGTAACCACAAAATACTTTTTAAGGACCTTTACCCCTTATTTTTTTATATGAGCTGCTTCATGAGAAAAACAGCATTTTGCCTATCCAAAAACGAATATGCAGATCAGCTTGCAGTAACCGCCTTAATGTTTCAATTTTCTTGTTTTAAGTATTAATAGAATAACCATAATAAAAATATTAAAATTCAACTCATAACTTTCAATTTATACAATTTGCGAAAAAATCTGTACATGACATGGGCATGTTTACTTACTTAAAATGGCTCTGAAACAATACAGATTATGAGATCAGCTAACACATATAAACCTACCTTGGATTCTTCTCATGAATCTGCTCACAGAGGGTCTGTAGTCTGTTAAGGACTGTAGCTGAGTCAGCATCAGTAATGTCGTTGGCACCAATCAGGATAGCTACCACCTGTTGAAATCCAAACAAAGCATATAAGTTTTTGTTTTAGCATACTGTCAAGCATCTTCATTACATTCAACAAGGTTAACGAAGTTCAGACAACAAAGAATTATTTCCTTTCATTAAAATATGTATAATATTGAAAGGCTTGGTATCAGATAAAGCTAACACTTATAGTGTATTGGGGGTATTAAACATACAAACAGTAAAGCATTATGGGGTTGAAACCTACCAGTAACATCTTTGCCTTGTGTTCATGGGCACATGAAGCTGTTTTAGTACATACATAACTTATGAAATAAATTATTTCATGACATAACTTAATTTTGTTGACAGTGCCTAATTCAAACAGACGCAAACCAGGATCTAAAAGACCAAATTAATTATCTTAAAAAATCATAAAAAAGTGAGCTTATACTAACCTGGAATGATGGGACAAGATCCTCTATCTTTGGCCACAGTTGATCAACTCTGAAGCCCGGATATGATAAAGAAAGGATGTTGGAATCAAAAATGTACTCATGGAAATATTTAGCCTGGCTATGCCCAACAATAAGAGCCATTGTTGCACATGTACAGTAACTAAACTTAAATGAGCATACCTGGAACCTTAAGGTCTATATATATTAATCAATGAATGCTCTATAATTGAAACCAATTACTCAAATTTATATTGTTATAAAAACATCCAATAGATCAAAGTAGCTGGAAGTAGGGAAGATGTTCATGTTTTTCACACCTTTTTAAGAATTGTGTCTGCAGTCCAATTAAGTATAGAGGGGACATGCATTTGAACAATAGCTGCCAATTATGTCAATTAGACTTGTATATCTACTTTAATTAGCAAATAAACATATTTGATCTTCAAAGAAAAAAAGAAAGTGACTTAAGTCTTTGAAACAATTAATTGGTACATGTACATGTAACCTGAAAAAGTTTTTTAAGCCAGAAAATAATTTTAAAATATAATATGAACATGTCAAGTCCTACATATATACATAGTTTATACATATATACATAGTATATGTACCCTTTACCTTATCCTAATTAAAACTGTATTAAAAATAAAATTCAATATAAAAAAAACCCCATTAATATATGATAATATGTAGCTGGCTGTCAATAGCGAACTTTCGCTATTGACAGCCGGCTGTCGATAGCGAAAGTTCGCTGCTGACAGCCGGCTGTCGATAGCGAACTTTCGCTATTGACAGCCGGCTGTCAGTAGCCACTTCCATTTGACAATGTAGTGACAAGTCACTGCATCATGCCCCTTTTCTGTATTTAAATTGAACATAGCCAATATATTAAGGCCACATTTTCTACAAATGATAAAGTGACCATGTGATAGAATAATTGCTGTAGCACATAGCATAGCAAAAAACCTAACTATAAACAGTGAAGATTGTCAAGTGATGCTTTAATAAGTGAATATTAACAATGCATTCAAGTCTAAATGAAGGCAGACATAAGGAGGCATTATTGTGACAAATGAATTGAATTTGTACAACATTTTATGTTAGTAAATGTTTTTACTATACACTCATGTATTTAATTTGATTAATCGATAGTGGAAAATTCCAATCGATAGCTACAGATAGAAGCTAGATTCCGATAGTTATCGATTATTTCGATTAATCGGCACAACACTACTAACGAGTACCCACAATCTATGTTTTGGAGCAAAAATAAGAAAAATAGGCATAACCCTGCATACCCCAGTTTTGCTATATAAAAGTGGGGTTCAAGGGGGTTACGGGGTATACATTATACGGACATGTTTTCATGATGTATTGAAAAAATGTATTTGTTTGTTGTAAAACAAAGTAATATTCTCAAGAGGAGCACTTAGTGACCTCGGAATTAAGAGGTCAGGTACAATCTTGTGCTCGTTCTAAAGGAGAGGAGTAAATGTAAACTGAAGAGACTTGTGCAGAGTCCCAACAGCTACTTCATGGATGTCAAATTTCCAGGTATTTATCAGGAAAACCTGTCCGTGCAATGAATACCCCTCAAACCCCAATATAGTAAAACTCAGTGAGTTATGGTAAAAACTCAGTGCCAGGGGTGTACAGTGGTATACATTTTTCTTATTGACCAAATCCACATGAATTTGCTGGTTCACAGTTTTCCAGTAATCAACATTGTAAAACCAAGTAACCATAAAAAACCCTCAGCCGGACACAGACCACAATTAATTTTACTATATAGTTTAATCATTTGTTTCGCATCTTCTGTACTGACATTGCTGGCTTTGTTTTGAAACTTTTTCTCCAAGTCTACACTTTGGCAGTACTTTTAATCAAGATTAAAATATGGGTTGACCTGCTCATTTGGGAGATATCTGCCAATTTTAATACCTACCACTACCAGTGTTTTCGTGAACTATATCCCTCTGTATAGGAGCAACGGCATAAGGAGTGGTTTGGTTGGCACTTAAATACCTGAAATGACAAGATATCTCCACTAATTTAACATTTCCTGTAAGCTAGGACAATACAGGGATTTTCCTACCTTTTCAAAACAGGGACCCAGGACCAATGATTTTGTGAAAAATAATACGTATATCAGTCAAATTGGGAAAATGGATACAAAACAGAACAGGGGATAATATGCATATTTGGTGTTAATTTGAGGATATTTCTCCGAAAAAAATATTTTGAGGGTATGATCTACCTATCCACAACAAATGTACAAGGATTTATTTATTATTTTGGTATTTTTTACCTGAAAATTGGGAAATATTACACATTTTTTTCAATTGGGAAAGGGGCCTGTAATGGGCCCCAAAATCAGCCTAGGAAAATCCCTGCAATATTCTAACCAGAATGATAGCATGGATCTGTCAACTTTATACCCCAGTAAATATCATATGGGAACCATTTGTGTGTAAGTATATCCGTATCATGTACAACGAACTAGGGGAAGTAATTGTGGTCTGATTCCAGCCACTGGTCAGTTGGACACTGTTCGTTTCCTTGACGAAAGCACATAATCAGGCCTTAGGGTATAAAACTTTTTTCAAGCTCAGCAGAGCATGAAATTTCTACTGCTCATAAATGTTAAAATTGTCAAAATTAGTGGAAAATTCTGGTTCAGAACCCAAAAATTAGTAATTTATCCTGCTCATTAATCAGTTAATGTTAAAATGCCAACAATTGTTGACGTTTTAACATTTATGAGCAGGATAAATTTAGTCTCAGCTGAGTCTGCTGATCCTCAGAATCGCTCAGAGTGGAGAGGTCGTCTAAGAAGAAGACTTGTCAAACAAGTCCAACCCTCAGTAGAGGACAGCGGACTATAAAACGGATATGATGATGATGATGATGAGTTGAGCATGAAAATATTTTTATAACCTCGGGCCCAGGTCTCCCCATAGTACTGGTGTATTCAAGAAGCTGTTGCTGACCTTGCTTTTCTAAGATGGGTGGCTCTGACTTTCAAACACAAAACAAGATTAATCTAGGTTTCTAGCTTTGCTTTTGGTGGGAAGATGTTTTGCTCAATGTAATTTACTAAAACATCTTGCAGAAAACATGACTACAACATAAATAAATACAAAAAGCCATGTCTACAAGGACTATTTCTGGCTCAGTGTAGGCCTGCCGCCAGAAGGCTTGTCCTTGAACAGTTTGTTGCATAATTTAGCATAATTGACCAAAGCCCAACATGACCCCAGCTGTTAATTATGAATCAAACTAACTTACATATACATGTACACAGTGCATTCTCTAAATATTTTTCATGGGTCGAGTGTTTATTTATCCTTTTCCAGGCTGTTACAAGATCACCACTGTATTTTCCCATGCCCAGACAGTTGTCTTGTGTGTTGGTTGTTCTACAGTGCTATGTCAGCCCACTGGTGGTAAAGCCAGACTGACAGAAGGTAAGAGATTGGGTTTGGGTGATGGGGTGGGGGGGGGGGGGCTACTCTGAGGCTGTTGTAAGTTCACCACTGTATTCTCCCATGCCCAGACAGTTGTCTTGTGTGTCGGTTGTTCTACAGTACTATGTCAGCCTACAGGCGGTAAAGCCAGACTGACAGAAGGCAAAACATTGTGTTGGGGGATGGGGGTGCTTGTGTGGCCTTAAGTTACCAGTAATTCATGTGCCATATTTTGTGTTGGGCCAGTGATTATTAAGTTGTTACGTGTTGTATCTAGAAAAAAAAAGTTAAGGTTCAAAACCTACTACGAGTCTACTTCCCCTGGATACAAAAGAGCAGTCGTCAAATAATTGGGAATAATCAAGTGGTAAAATTCCTCTTTGTGGCCCTCGTGGCCGAATGAATAAGAGCACTGATATTTCATTACCGTGCTTACCCATTTGATCATCTCACTGCTGTGTCCGTGTGGGTTTGAGCCCCACACAGGGCATGTGAGACAAGCCAAGTTCTGCTTGTGGGTGTGCAAGGTGGTTTTTCTTTGGGTTCTCCAGTTTTCGCCCTACCTATTGATTGGCTTGTCTCGTATGAACTGAAATAATCTTGAAAGGGATGCTAAGCTGAATTAAAACAAAATCCTCTTAGAAGAAATAGAATAGAGAAGAAAAAGCCTTGATGAGGCTTGCAAATAGGTGGCACTGTAAGGTACATGTATGTGTATAAATCACACTGAGGGTCAGTTATAGGACCGTCCTATAACTTAGCTTACTTGTACTCGTACCTCACTGAGGTGGTTCTAATGTGGAACGCTAATAATATGCTGCTAAATGAAGCTGATCCATGATTGATCCTTATATACAAAACACTTCTGGGTTTCTGACCAGGCCCAAGACACACCAGACTACTGCCATAGAAATTAGGTAGAAGCTTGAAATTTCAGATTTATAACTCCGGATCGAGAGTTTGGATCCAAAGTGGCAGTTCCATGTTTTGTCCTTTCAATGGGCAAGACACATTAACTCCTCAGAGTACTGGTTAAAACTCTGGAAGCGGTGGCTTGGTACCAACATAACAGAAAAATTTTTGACTGGGATGTTAAACCTCAACACAAAGATTTAGAAAGACAGGGCTTTTTCTCTATACAAAACTGGGTCCTGTTTCCGGTACCAAATTTTTTAGCAATTGGCTGAAAAAATTCCCAATTGACCTAAAACATTCCCAGTTAGCAGAAAAATCCAAATTTAAAAGGTAAACTTTCCCAATTTTGCTAAAAATTGCATAATTTTCCCCAAAATTGTGTATTTTTTTTCCTAAAATCACACAATTTTTTCCCAATTTCATCGGAACCAAAAATTTCCCAAAAAGGTCAGAAAAAGGCCTGAAAGATGAGGTATTTTACTATCTACGGTCCAACAACAAAGGCGCTGATCAGCTGTGCAGTTACTGCACAGCTGATCTGGCACTTTGTTTTTGCCTATGTATGTTGTTGGTTTTATAATGTCATAGCTCATTTCCAAATTCTATTTCAGGCTGTTCCTTCAGAAGAAAGCAACATTAAACAGAACAGTGGGTGGTTGCTGTCGCCATGGCGACAGTCAGATGTGTGTGATTGATCCATGTGTCAATTAGAATGACATTCTATTTATAGAAGTTCTATTTATAGAAGTTCTGTCCACCAACACAAGACGCTGTTTGTTTCATCATTGTTATTCTTTCATCATGTGACATTTCATAGTGCTGTTATAACTGAGCCACCTCGTGGGAAAACCAACAATGTGGTTTCCGAACACTACAGGTCCGACACAAACCGGCCTGCACAAGCACAGAAAAGAGTTAGAAGCTTGAAATTTCGGATTTAAGTAGAAGAGGAATTGTACTATCCGAGTAGCGAAAACAAAGGCGCTGATCAGCTTCGCGGTTACCGCGAACCTGATCTGCGTCTTTGTTTTCGCCTATGCAGATTGTTGGTTTTCCCATGAGGCGGCTCAAATGTTTTGAAGAGCATTTGAGTAGAAAATTATGTAGCATCTACCAGGCCTCGAGGCTAAAAACTTTTTTCATGCTCAACTTAGCTGAGCATGAAATTTTAAGTGCTCATAAATGACAAAATAGCCCAAATAAATTGAAATTTCAGGATTAGGTCACCAAAGCCTGTAATTTATCCTGCTAATAAATGTTAAAATGCCAACAATGGTTGTCATTTTAACATTTATGAGCAGGATAACTTTTAGTTTCAGGATTTTCACAGCAGAACCATCTGGAAATAGACTTCCAGACATGAATACTGGTATGACACAATTTTCTACTCACAAGCATAGAATGCCGTAGAATATTTAGAGGGGATACTTTGCATTAAGTAAGGGTAATTTTGTCATAATAATCACCCTGTGTCCCGTCTAAATGAATCTACTGTATGAATCAGATCATGTTTATCTTATATAATTGGACAGTGAAATATATTCACAGTGATCAGTCACATACATTATACCGGAGTTGAGTTGTCCTTTTAGATACCAGTTCATGTACTGACATTATCATTTATAGTAGCAGGATTGTCTGATTTACCTACAAATGAACCGCGACGCAAGAACATCGGTCTTATGGGATTCTGACTAGGTCTGACACAAACTGGGCTGTACATCCACAGAAGAGTTCAAGACAGAGGATGGAAATATTTTGGATTTAGAAAGAAGAGGAATTGTACTACCTGTATTTATGAGGCTGTTACTGTATGGCGAAAACAAAGGCACAGCTGATCTGCGCTTTTGTTTTTGCATAGGCAAAAATCTGGATTTCTTCATGACACGGCTCAAATAGAGGCTGAGGAGAAGTGTCATAGTGGTTAGCATATCACTCCTAATCTAGAGGTTGACCCCTACTCGTGCAGATTAATATCCATAAAGTGATGGCTTCTCTCTGACACGACTGAAAATTTGTTGACCGGGATGTTAAACAAAATGTAAGCAGACCAGTTATGTTCACAAAATCTCACACTTTCAAGATTTGCTTACAAAATTGGTTCTATTGCAATGAGTATCATCATGCATTATTCTGCGAATTCAAGATCGGTTTTAGGTTAATAAACGGTAAACCTAATTTTTCCCTATGCGAAAACAAAGGCTGATCAGCTTCGCTGTAAGCTGATCAGCACCTTTGTTTTTTGCTACACTGATAGTACAGTTGCTCTTCTTCTAACCGAAATTTCACATTTCTAGCCTTCTGTGACTGTATAGACTTGTTTGTGTCAGAACTGGTCGGAAACTCAGAATCTGGTTTTTCTCGCGTCACGGCTCAAGTAATAAATGCTTTAGTACTAAAGTGGCGGCATGGTTTATTGTCATGTCTCTGTGACTGACTGAATCCGGTTTTAACTTTAGTCAACAGAACCAATATGACCTTTGCTAAAACATGTTTACAAGATGGCTTTATAGTTGTCCGCCTCTTGGTAACAGGCTGATGAACAGTGTAACAGACCAACAGTCAGTGTTGTTAGGATATTATATGGCAATCCTAAATAATAATAGGTCAGACTAAAAATTCTGCACAAGACTAGCCTCAGGCGTTGGCATATTGAGGTCCTGCAGGCTCAGTAGTGTATCTGATTCTTATGAAAAAAAGATAGCAATCATTTCTCATCAGGCAGTAAGACTGGCACACATGATGATGAAGATTTGGTCATGAAAATATTTCCACAGCCATTCTTCCTCTTCCGCTGACTCGAGAGGAGGAGCATTACTCGGTTAGTGGTGAGAAAAATGAACACTTAATACTGGTGACCTGCCTCTAGGAGGATTGTCCAGGAACAGCATGGCTATGATGACTGTCACTGTTAAAAATATTCAGGTCACTCTTAAAGGTGAACATCTCTTGAAGTTATAGAAATATATTACATTTTGAGAAAACCAACAATTTAGGTTTCCAACCAGGTCTGACACAAACCAGCCTGTAGAGTCGCAGAAGCAGGCCAGACACGGAAATTTTAGACTGAAAAAGAAGGGCCGTACTATCCTTGTAGCGAAAACAAAGGCGCTGATCTTCGGCTTTGATTTTGTTGATGCAAATTGTTGTTTTTGTTGATGCAAATTGTTGGTTTTCTGATCTGGAGGCTCATTTAATTACTCGCCGTACAGTAAAAATACGGGGCTCTGTTGAAATCCATTTGAAAGACAAGTAGTATTGAGGCCGACCTTAAAAAATTCTCTGTTTGCCGTCACCCGACCGACCCACCAAAATTGCCCCTACCCAAAAAATTTTATTGATATTCACAAAGAAGAATTTTTTTTATTTGAATGTCTTAAGTTTCAGTCTCTGAATTACTTATTTTTCAATATATATTTTGTCTAAAGGTAATATTGTGCAGTCCTACAGTATGAAGAGATAGGCAACAAATGATTCTGAACAGAAATTTAAACCTATAATCCACTGTAAAAGTCAAATAAAAAATATTATCTTTCAGTTCTGTAAAAAAAAAAAACCTACCGACCGACCCAATCCTAAAACTATGGGTCGGGTGACAGCAAACAAAATATTAATTAAGGATGGCCTGAGGTTTAGGAAGGTTTGACTTTTCTCAATCCGAAAGACGCGACTATCACAGCCTGGACAAATACTGGATATTATGAACATGTCCATGAATCAAATACCTCCTTAACCCCCACTTTTATATAGTAAAACGGGGGTTTTTCAAGGGTATATCTATTTTTCTTGTATTTAATTCAAAACATAAATTGTGTGTATTCGTAGGCGGTTCTAAAATGTACCCACAGTCAATGTGTTGAGTAAAAATCTTGAAAATATCAAAATTTTTCAACGGAAATTTTTTAATTTTTATACAGAAAATTTTTTTATGTACACTGCATTGGCAAGTTTTCGCAATGGTATGTCCATGCCGACCTTTTTATAAAACTAGTGTTGGGTTCCAAGCCAATTTCCATGTTTGCTATTATTATCTGTGTTATTATAAGAGTACAATGCATAAATATGCGAGATGTAAGGGGGTATGTATTAAACTGTCATATTATTCTGTTGATAATTTGGACTAATGCTACCAATTTCCCATGTGATACAAGGATAGTTCAACCAAGACTCAGAAAGCACAGAACATTACATTTAAGCCTGTGCATGAGAAAACCAACAATTTGGGTTCCGACCAGGTCCAACACAAACCAGCCTGTACAGTCACTGAAGCAGGTCAGAAGCCTGAAATTTTGGATTTAAGAGAGGGATTGTACTATCCGTGTAGCGAAAACAAAGGCGCTGATCAGCTTCGCAGTTACTGCGAAGCTGATCTGCGCCTTTGTATTCGCCTATGCAGATTGTTGGTTTTCCCATGCAGAGGCTCATTTCTTTATTAAACTTTTTTAATAATTTATATGAAAACAATGATGAATGTGAAAAAAAAAAAACTTGATAAAAATGAAACGAGGTGCAGCAAATTACAAAACTGCAAGATAGAATTTCCTTCATCGTGAGTGAAAGTTCCACATAAAAAAGTGTTGAACCAAAAGTAACATCAATTCCACTGTGTTGGAAAGTTGGCAAACCATTAAGTTTCATAAGACTACTATCATTTACAGCTATAGTGAAAATCATTTTGACCATGCCAGTTACTGTAGATCTGGAAATATTTGCGAGAACTTAATTTTCGCTAA
The DNA here is from genome assembly GCA_964017185.1 of Rugalucina vietnamica. NCBI lineage: Eukaryota > Metazoa > Mollusca > Bivalvia > Lucinida > Lucinidae > Rugalucina > Rugalucina vietnamica. The sequence continues at coordinate 10,466,701 of OZ024885.1, forward strand.
TATTCAAGAATTGATTGCCTTGCGAATTCAAAGTTCTTGCTAATAAAGAGTCACAATAAACTTTATAGAATACATGGGCACCCACTCGTGAATTCAAGAACTCGCTAGTAATTCGCGAAATAAAAGTCATGCGAAAATTTCCGAATTTACAGAAGCCTCACATGATTAAGCTGTAGACATTTTCCACTGCCATGTAAAGCCTGTGGGCGTGTCTTATTTACCATAATAAAATCCCATTGTTGAAAACATACCCATTTGAAGGAGTCCGATCAAGAAATGAGGTAAAACCTGCATGGTCAAAGTAATTTTACATACAAAAGTACATCTAACAAAACAACAACAAAGCAAATAAAAACAAAGTACCAGAGGCCAGTTGCTTAAAACTTTGTTAGCTTAACGGCATCGTTAAGACCTCAACTCGTTAAATTAATGCCGTCTACATAAGCTAATACACAGTTATTTTTTGTTGATAAAATGTGCAAAGGATTCTTACATTTTATCAACAAAAATAACAGTGTGTTTGTAATATTCATGTTTGAAATTTTAACGAATCTTTAACAAACAATGTCGTTAATTTTAAACAAATGGCCTCTTTAATTTTCATATTATCCTCTAAATCAATGGAATGTTAAAATTCTCAAGTCATATTATAAAAGGCAAGCTGTAACATACAAATGATGGTTTTGAAAGGCGCCAGGGAAAAGTCAGAGAAATTGAAATTGTATTCTCCAATTACAGAGTGAATTCCAAATGTCATACATCAAAATGTATTTGAAGCAGTTTGATATAATGCATGTATGATCAACTATAAAGGTTATTCCCTTTATGGTCCAAGTCAAAACAGTGCACTAGTAACTAACTTTACCACTACACATCAAAGTTTCTAACGAAGCATAAATGAATGTGAATAAACATGAATGGGAAATGGTAATAATTACTCTGTAGCATTAATATTGCAAAAATAACACACATTTACATAAGCCAACTGTCAAATAACAAATAACAATATAACATTATCTACTCTAATATTTGAGCCCCGTCATGGGAAAACCAACAGTGTGGTTTCCAAATGGGTCCGACACAAACTGGCCTGTACAGTCACAGAAAAAAGCTAGAATCTTGAAATGCTGTATCTAAGAAGAAGGAGGGTTTTTCGTACTATCCATGTGGCGAAAACAAAGTCGCTTTATTACTTGTCTGCGTCTTTGTTTTCGCATGGGTAAAAATCTGGCTGTCTCGTGACGCGGCTCAAATATCAATAATATAACAGTATCTATACTAATATTTATGTATTGGTCATGTTAGCAGTATACAACCTTTAAAAGCATAAAAAATATTGAGGCACTTACTTAAAATCTGGCACTTGAGTTACAACAATACAATACAATACAAATGTTAATATTGAGGCCAAAAATGTACACAAGCCACTATGTGAAATACCAAACACATGTATCTGGGCTTTCTGTCCAGCAAAGACTATTCAGTCTGGGACCCATACAGAGATCATTTGAAGAATTTACTGAACAACCAAGTGTAAAACCACAGAAGATGGCTGGAATCACATTTGAATGATGCTTTGGAATTTAGACATTACAATATAAATCTTTGCAGCGAGATCAAAGTTCAGGTGGGAGTATGGGGGCCATTTGGGCCTAAAGAAATGGATGGGATGCTGGTGCCTCCAGTCAAAGCTTCTATGCTACTGACTGACCATCAGATTACTTGTTAACCACTCAGGTCTGAGCCTGCCCAGGAAAAGTGATTCAAGTCAAACCAACAATACATATAAGCCTTATAGGATTCGTTGGGCTCAAACAAACAAATTAATAAAATGGCTATAATTCCAGCTTGTTGATGACCTTTTTCCTTCATTTTATCCCAAGGTTTACCTATAAAATACTTGAATACTTATACTTATTTCTCATTAATGTATTCACTGCTCTTAAAGGATCTCAGTTTTAATTTTTATTTATCCATACAATTTTCTATCATTTTTGACACTGTCTGTGAAGTCTCATTTTTAATGTTATATAAATTCGGTTGGGGAGCAGAGATCAGGCCCCGAGGTTATAAAAAGGTACAAGTAGGCAAAGATCAGGAAAAGGCGCAACCAGAAAAAGATTCCCACTCCAAAAACCGAGGTGGGAAAAAACCAAACTAACAATCAGGTACTTATACCATGAAACATATCGTAAGCCAAATGAGCAGCTATTTTCCCAATAGGTGGCCACTCAGTTACCTTAACTAAAAATATGAAAACATACATAAGGCGCCAACAGCACAAAAAATTGTAAACACCAAGACATAAAACAAAAAGAACCACTACAGAAGTATCGACTTGGAACGATCAGTAACACAAAGTTACTGGCGGGCTTAAACCGGTTTTACAGGTACCTAACCTCACCCTCAGCTTCTGCAGTGGTTTACAACATTTAGTTAGTTATTTGGTCCTCGTGGTGAATCTCTAACTAGTCAATGAATCATCAAGAACAAACAAATAAATCATGATAAACATCCTGATGAATCAAAAACCAGGACTCACAGATTGAGTAAGCTGCCCGACGATGGAGATCCCTGGGCGCCGAATAACCTACTAACTCCGGAGCAAAAGAAAAACACCAGTTGGACCCCGGTGGGCCAAGCAACAGACAAGAAGCTCCGGCCCCAACCAACTAAAATGAATAGCTTTAAGTCGGGGCCATCATAGAGTCTGACGCCCGACCCACCGGCGTGCAATTAAAGAAGGCAGCATAGTTATCAACCATGATTGGGTTAAAAACTAACCTTTTTCATGCTCAGCTCAGCTCAGCATGAAATTTCAACTGCTCATAAATACTGAAATAGCCCAAATTAATTAAACTCTTGGGTTTAGACCATTATTGTCTGTAATTTATCCTACTCATAAATGTTAAAATGCCAACACTGTTGGCATTTTAACATTTATGAGCAGGATAAATCTTAGTCTCAGCTGAGCTGAACATGAAAAACGTTTTATAACCTCAGGGCCTGGTATATGGAAACATGAAACACACACTTTAATTTTTGGCCTCTTTAACATGTAATGTGGAGCATGAGTTTAAAAATGATATTATTACAACAGCAACTATCCAGTATAATAATAGCAGTATTATCATTAATAATAAAACACCATTCAATCAATTGCAGAGAGCTTTTTAGTGTAGTATAATTCTAAAATCAGTTTTTGTGTAGTATAATTCTATAATCAGTAGTGTGCAACCGACTCTGATAGTTTTGTTTGTTTATATTGAGGTTTAACATCCCTGTCAACAATTTATAGTCATGTCAGGACGGAGACACCACGAGTCTTGCACAACATCTCGATTGGGGATCAAACCCAGGACCTCTTCATACGGAGTCCATGATGTCAGGCCACAGTGCTCCCATACAAGTCAATTTTACACAAAACAAATCTCTGCAATTGCAATCTGTGGTAACACTTGTTTTAAGTGAGCCACATCATGAGAAAACCAGATTTTTGTCTTGGCAAAAACAAAGGCGCAGATCAGCTGTGCAGTAACTGCACAGCTGATCAACGCCTTTATTTTCGCTAAACGTACAGTACAAACCCTCTTCTTCCGAAATTTCAATCTTCTAGCCATATTCTGTAGTGGCACAGGCTGGTTTGTGCCAGACCTGGTCCGAAACCCAAAGACCTGTTTTCTTGCATCGTGGCTCAATAAATCAATAATTATTATATCAACAACTACATCTAGACTGGGGTAAGTCTGGCGGTGGTTTTTCTCGAGTCGGCGAATGTCGGGATATATTGATGTCTGTTGTGTTAGAAGACGAGATTTCTGATTGGTCGTTGCTATGGAGACCAGATGTTGGAGAAGTTTCGTACAATTTTATTAATTTTTTCGCTACTTGTAGAAACGCTTCCTCTATACCTGAAATAATAGTAAATATATGAGCCACCGCGTGAGAAAACCAACAATCTGCATATGCCAAAACAAAGACGCAGATCAGCTTCGCGGTAACCGCGAAGCTGATCAGCGCCCTTTGTTTTCGCTACACGGATAGTACACTTCCTCTTCTTCTTAAATCCAAAATTTCAAGCTTCTAGCATGCTTCTTTGACTGTGCAGCTTGAATTGTGTCAGACCTGTTCGGAAACCACATTGTTGGTTTTACCACGAGATGGCTCATATGTCATTAAAACAATACCAAAGGAACACAAGCAAAAACTACTGTTTAACAGCTGGCTACAAATACCAAAACACACATAACTTTTGAATGTTCAAAGAATGTGCTACCATGTTTCCATGCGATGCCTAAAATATAGCCAGAACCCTGCATTTTTCCCAAGAAAGAACCTAGGATCTTCATGTTTATCACTTTGGGAACTTTAATTGCCTTATTCAAGGCCAAATTTCTAAGAAAAAGATTCATTTTATGCAGGTGGAGCTTTAACAGGAGTTACTGTATGACAGAGGTTTAACCATCCCTGTAGTTGTCAAAACATAAATTTCATAAATATATGAGCCGCGCCATGAGAAAACTGGAATTTTGCCTATTCAAAAACGAAGGCACAGATCAGCTTCGTAACTGCGAAGCTGATCAGCACCTTTGTTTTCGCTATACAGAAAGTACAATTCCTTTTTCTTCCTAAATCCGAAATTTCAAGCTTCCAGCCATCTCCTGTAGCTGCACAGGTCGGTTTGTGTCAGACCTGGTCGGAAACCCAAAGACCGCTTTTCTTGCATCGCGGCTCATACCTAAATACTTAGTACCTGTGTTTTTCAAAGCTGAAGTTTCGAAGAACAGTGAGTCTATAGAATCGGCGTAATCCTGCACAGCGGACATCTCAACTTTTCGGCCATCTTGTAAATCACATTTATTGCCCACAACACATGTAACTGAAATGAAAATTTATTCACCATATAAATACATCCATCAAACTTTCTCCAGCCAAAAAATTTATCTTCAAATTTTCTTAAGAAACCTGTTTTCACACTGTATTAGCAGCAATGCGGAATGTGCGATTTTATACAAAATTGTGTTCCCGACTGCCAAAAAGGGCAGTTTAGATTGCCAATAGAGGTGTTAGCAATCAAGAATGTTCAGTTTACATTCTATGTTTTATGGCAATCTAGAACTCTTTTTGTTTATCAAATTGGTTGTGTGCGATTGCCGCTAATACGGTGTGGTTTTAGAATTGTTGTGATTTATCATCACGTTTTCTGTGTATTCTGTCTACCACTCTCTTGTACTTGTCACTTTTGCATTTGTTTGGATGGCTACCTTGTTGGGAAAGAGCTAGCTAGTCATCTTGCTCTTCATGCATTGGAAACATTTTTGTGATGTTAGTATTGTTCTTTCTTTTCCATCTGGTGTCTGGGTTGGGATTTTAAATTTAACTAGAATTGTCAGAGAATCTGACTATAGCCCCGCTTCTCAGCTTTTTTGCAGGGTGAAAAAAACAATGACAGGTAACTATCACAAGCTAGATCTCGTCAATATTGATGCGCATACAAAATTTGGTCTGATTATGTCAATTTGTTCTCAAGATATTGAACGGAAACGAAATTCTGACCTCAATAAAGGGCCATAACTCCGTCAAAATTTTGCGAAAACTGACGGGTAACAATCCCAAGCTAGATCTTGTCAATGATGATGTGCATACAAAATTTGGACGGATTCTGTCCATTCGTTCTCAAGATATTAAGCGGAAACAAAATTGTGAAGTCAATCAAGGGCCGTAACTCCGTCAAAATTTTGCGAAAAAATGATGGGTAACAATTCCAAGCTAGATCTTGTCAATGATGATGTGCATACAAAATTTGGTCGGATTCTGTCAATTTGTTCTCAAGATATTGAGCAGAAACGAAATTCTGACGTCAATCAAGGGCCGTAACTCCGTCAAAATTTTGCGAAAAATGACGGGTAACAATCCCAAGCTAGATCTTGTCAATGATGACGTGCATACAAAATTTGGTCAGATTCTGTCAATTTGTTCTCAAGATATTGAGCGGAAACGAAATTCTGACGTCAATCAAGGGCCGTAACTCCGTCAAAATTTTGCGAAAAATGACGGGTAACAATCCCAAGCTAGATCTTGTCAATGGTGATGTGCATCAAAATTTGGTCAGATTCTGTCTATTCGTTCTCAAGATATTGAGCGGAAACGAAATTCTGACGTCAATCAAGGGCCGTAACTCTGTCAAAATTTTGCGAAAAATGACGGGTAACAATCCCAAGCTAGATCTTGTCAATGATGACCTGCATACAAAATTTGGTCAGATTCTGTACACTGGTTCTCAATATATTGAGCGGAAACGAAATTCTGACGTCAATTAAGGGCCGTAACTCCGTCAAACTTTTGCGAAAAATGACGGGTAACAATCCCAAGCTAGATCTTGTCAATGTTGATGTGCACACAAAATTTGGTCAGATTCTGTCAATTCGTTCTCAACATATTGAGCGGAAACGAAATTCTGACGTCAATCAAGGGCCGTAACTCCGTCAAAATTTTGCGAAAAATGACGGGTAACAATCCCAAGCTAGATCTTGTCAATGTTGATGTGCACACAAAATTTGGTCAGATTCCGTCAATTTGTTCTCAACATATTGAGCGGAAACGAAATTCTGACGTCAATCAAGGGCCGTAACTGCGTCAAAATTTTGCGAAAAATGACGGGTAACAATTCCAAGCTAGATCTTGTCAATGATGATGTGCACACAAAATTTGGTCGGATTCTGTCAATTCGTTCTCAAGATATTGAGCGGAAACGAAATTCTGACGTCAATCAAGGGCCGTAACTCCGTCAAAATTTTGCGAAAAATGACGGGTAACAATCCCAAGCTAGATCTTGTCAATGATGATGTGCATACAAAATTTGGTCGGATTCTGTCAATTCGTTCTCAAGATATTGAGCGGAAACGAAATTCTGACGTAAATCAAGGGCAGTAACTCTGTCAAAATTTTGCGAAAAATGGCGGTCAACAATCCCAAGCTAAATCTTGTCAATGTTAATGTACATACAAAATTTGGTCAGATTCTGTAAACTGGTTCTCAAGATATTGAGTGGAAATGAAATTTTGACGGAATAACGGAATAACAGAAGGACGGAACGACGGAAGGACATGGTGAATCCAGTATAGCCCCACTTTTTCAAAGCGGGGCTATAATTATACAATCCTTGTACATGTACCTTCTATTCTTTAAAGTGGTATTAGTATTATTGTAAAACTCAGAAATGAAGTCAGTATGACTACAAAATGTCACACCAACTAAAGCTATAAAAACTTACTAATTGGTGTATCTATATTTCTCTTTAACTCTGAAACAAAAGATATTACACAGTATGGTATATAAAGGCAAGAAATTGAACAAAGTTTGTTCAGCCAGCTTCATAGGTTATCTTGGTTCGTAATCTCTATCAAAATATATCTATGCAGCATTGCAGGGTCATGTTTATATGTTCTCTCGGACAAGTCCAAAGTAACATTGTATATACTAGAAGCTAAGCCTCTCTATTTTGAAGTTACCGCTAGCTTTCAAAGTGTTTTGTGACTACTTTGAATGATTAAAACTTTCAGATTTTACTTTATTATACATTTTAATTATAAAAAGGACTTTAAGTATTTCTGAAACAAAAACACTCCAATTTGTTGAATTTGATGGGTATACGCTATAATACATGAAGATTACATTATGTTAGCTTTTGACTTTTTATCGTTTTGTCATTTAGTATAAATGAACTTGTACTTGAAATGCTTTCTTAAACATTTGACCACTCTTGTCAGGAAAATGTTTGGCAATACAGATACAGTTAGAAATATAATCATATAAAGTGGTCAATTTTGAGTAAATTTTCTGAAATCGGACTTATATTCCCCACTGTACATGTACATAAATACATATAAAGATACATATTATCAGGCGCATACTTACAGAAACTATATATTAATCTTACTGTTGTGAAGAACCAAAATTCCAATATAATTTGAAGAATAATTATCATGAATATGCAAAGTTTATCCTTTTTTTTATTTCATCTTATTTTCTCTTTCCCTTTTTTCAGTCAATATCTACCTTTTGGTATTGAAAATGAGCCGCCTCATGGGAAAACCAACAATCTACATAGGCGAAAACAAAGACGCAGATCAGCTTCAGGGTAACCGCGAAGCTGATCAGCGCCTTTGTTTTCGCTACTCGGATAGTACAGTTCCTCTTCTACTTAAATCCGAAATTTCAAGCTTCTAGCTCTTTTCTGTGCTTGTACAGCCCGGTTTGTGTCGGAGCTGTTCGGAAACTACATTGTTCGTTTTCCCACGAGGCGGCTCAAATGAAAAAGACAGACTTAGAGCACTATAGACAGAGCTTGAAATTAAAAGATAGGATAAGACTTAGACTGTGTGGAAACAGAGTAGAGGAAAACGAGTATCTTATATGGTATTACAAATAGCTGATCAGACATGGTGTAGATAAAATCATAAATGCAAGTGGACAAAGTAGATAAAACTGTTGCGATCCACTATAACAGATTTAATAGCAGAGTAGACAAACAACTTTGCAGGCAAATGTGAATCAGATAAAAGGCACATAAGTAGATAAAATTTGAGTAGACAAAGTAGATAAAAATATCATTATTTACCTACCACTAACCCAGTCTTTAATATCATAGAAACTGTCCGAGTCTGTTATATCATATATCAACATGGCAGCATTGGCTTTTCTGTAGTACATTGGGGCCTACAAACAGGAGAATAATAATAGTTGGTTCTGATTATAATTTCTAATTTCAAAATGACCTCCACATGTTAATGAAAATCTTTCTTCTATTGCTTTCTTTTTAAATAAAAACTTATGAATTTCACATTAGATTTTATTCAATTATTTATTGGATGCCTGCCCGGATGCCTGTAATGGCCTAGAGGTTGATGATGGAGGGTACATACTACTAAATATTCATGAGGACTCGCCCTGCCTTTATCAGGGAGAGCATTTACTTTACATTAGAGACAAAAATGACGTCATCTGTCAATAATCGTTGATCGATTTTCGCTGTGAAGTGTTTGTTTTAAAGCTTGAAACATGCGCTGTTTCAAATTTTATGATTTTGTCGATAAATCCCCATATCGGAAGGGAACGGGACGGATTTTTCTTCATGAACCCCTCTGAAGACCCACCCACATTACAAAACATGGTTTCTGATGGTGCTTCCGTTTAACAGGGCATAGCCTTTAATTGAGCAGGTAAACATGCTCTTTCATTTAAATTAATGGGCTATGATGAACATTTAAAATGTCATAGGTATCTCTGGTAAATTTTCTATGTCTTGTTTTCGAGCTAGGTGACGAAACGTTAACATTGTCACCTATGGAAAGCCTAATGGTGAAGTGCAACCTGGAAGCATATGCCCATCATCTAACTATCGGTCTAAACAGCAGTCCTAGAGATTTGCTATGCACTGATGATCCAGCAACAAAAAGATGAAGTCCTTTAATGATGACTGACAATCAACAGTTCTCCAGATTTCTAATGACACCAGCATATGAGAAAATTGTGCATGAGCCGCATTATGAGAAAAGAGTGATTTTGCCTATGGAAAACAAAGACGCAGATCAGCTGTGCAGTAACTGCACAGCTGATCAGTACCTTTGTTTTCACTACAAAGATAGTATGATTTCTTTTCTTCCTAAATCCCAAATTTCAAGCTTCTAGCCATTTTCTGTAGCTGCACAGGCCGATTTGTGTCAGACCAGGTGGGAAATCCCGAAGACCGTTTTTCTCGCGTCGTGGCTCATATAAAACATTGACTCACAACTGGCTGTTCAAGAGATACAGCCCCTTTCACTCGAGTTTGCCGTCTGAGAATTTGCATTACACAAGAAGACCATGTGTTCTGTAGATCTGAGTTTCTTTTCATCTTGTCCACAAAGACACCTAGATTGATTGATCTGCTGACTTGAGTGGCAGTTTCAAACTAAATGACCTTAAAAACGGCAAACTCAAGTGAAAGTTTTAACTTTTTATGTGGTATTTTGGCCATGAAGATACCGATAGGTAACTGCTAAAATTGATAAAATTCTGATTTTGTCCCTATCATGTTTCAAATGTGTCTTCTTAATATGCACTGTATATATTGTGCAAAGAATATTTAAATAAAAATGTGCTTTAACCAAACAATTACAATGTTTTTATCAGAAGAGGTGACATCATTACCTAAAGGTAAATGCTGAATAGATTTTAAGAACGCCTGGCACCTGGGACACTGTTTTAGTTCTAAAGTAGAATTAAAAGTTACTTGATTTACCTAAATGCTCAAATGGCAAACTCGAATGAAAGGGACCATAACTCTAGGAATCTGATGCCCAGTGTTTTACCAAACAGGAATCCAGAGACCCTCAGTCTTATAATTACCCTAAATTTTTAAGTGCTTTTAAACAGGAGTCCACACAAATGAGGCCCTACCAGGGTGGGGATCTCAGCTCCCTGTTCCCTAAAGAAAAAATGAACTTTCTCCCCAGCTCCCTAAAATGTTTTTCCTCAGACCCTAAAACCCAAAAAGTTCTTGCTTGCTCCACAAGAACCTTTCTCCCCAGCTGCCTAAAATGTTTTTCCTCAGACCCTAAAACCCAAAAAGTTCTTGCTTGCTCCACAAGAACCTTTCTCCCCAGCTGCCTAAAATGTTTTTCCTCAGACCCTAAAACCCAAAAAGTTTTTGCTTGCTCCACAAGAACCTTTCTTCCCAGCTATGTTTTTCCTCAGACCCTAAAACCCAAAAAGTTCTTGCTCGCTCCACAAGAACCTTTCTTCCCAGCTCCCTAAAATGTTTTTCCTCAGACCCTAAAACCCAAAAAGTTCTTGCTTGCTCTACAAGAACCTTTCTCCCCAGCTCCCTAAAATGTTTTTCCTCAGACCCTAAAACCCAAAAAAGTTCTTGCTTGCTCCACAAGAACCTTTCTCCCCAGCTCCCTAAAATGTTTTTTTCTCAGACCCTAAAACCTAAAAGAGTTCTTGCTTGCTCCACAGGAACCTTTCTCCCGAGCTCCCTAAAATGTTTTTCCTCAGACCCTAAAACCCAAAACGTTCTTGCTTGCTCCACAGATCCCTGAAGATAAAAAAAATTAATGGCCCCTCTCCCCAGACTTCCAAAACCCCTGGTAGGCCCAACAAAAATTGGTCGCAGATATTTCTGATGGAATTGGTTCTGACCCTTGATCTAAATCCCTCCTGCCTTGAGTTTGGGGACTCGCAGACAAACTGTTTCAGATATTTGAGATAAAATCTGGCCACAAGGTTGTAAAACATTTTTCATGCTCAACTCAGCTGAAACAAAAATTTATCCTGCTCATTAATGTTAAAATGCCAACAATTGTTGGTACATGTATTGGTATTTTAACATCTATGAGCATAATAAGTATAATACAGTCTTTGGTGATCTAAACCTGAGTTTAAACTATATGCTCAGCTAAGTTGAGCATGAAAAAAGTTTAACAACCTCAGCTTCAGGTCTCACCATTGATCTGAATCTCTCCTGTCCGGCAGTATCCCAAACTTGTAACTTTACTCTGTAGTTGTCTACATTGCTGTAAATTAGAAACCCAGCTTTGATTAATAATAAAATAATTTGTCATATGAGGTTGCTGTTTTCCAGTGGATAACGTCATGTAATAAAAAGTGTTATGACCACATGTGTATTGTAACACTTTTGCGGGAATATGCAAGGTCATTGACAATACCCTTAACAACAATGTAAATTTTTATTGAAAATATGTCCACTTTGAGGACAATAAAATCCTATTTTTAAAAGTCTTTTGATACAATGAATCTTACACGAGTGGCAATTTCATATGAAAAAAAAAAAATATTTATTAAACTCGCCGATGGCTTGTTTACTAAATTTCATATGAAATGACCACATAGATTCTGGGTACACGTTAGAACTGCTTGGCCAAAGCGGTCCTAACCAGCACTTGCAATCTATGTTTTGGAACAAAAATAAGAAAACTTGTTTATATCTGTGAAACCCCAGTCTTTATATATAAAGTGGGGTATAACTTATATAAGGGGGCGTTTATTATACCAGGGCTTTTTCTGACCTTTTTGGGAAATTTTTGGTACCCATGATATTGGGAAAAAATTGTGTGATTTTGGGAAAAAATACAACCATTTTGGAAAAAAATAGTGCAATTTTAAGCAATATTGGGAATATTTACCTTTTAAATTGGGATTTTTCTGCTAATTGAGAATGTTCCAGGTCAATTGGGAATTTTTTCAGCCAATTGGGAAAAATTTGGTACCGGAAACCGGACCCAGTTTTGTATAGAGAAAAAGCCCTGATTATACAGACATGTTATCCTGATGATACTCAGGGAATAGCCTACAGGGCGACTAGGGAGAAATAGTCTCCCTAAATGAACAAACTTCTCCCTATTTTCAGCTGAGGAGAAGTGAAAATGTATAAAATATATAGGCAAACCTGAAATTCAAGTAAAAACTTCTTCCAAATTTTCTTGGGGAGAGACAAAACTTCTCCCTAAATTTCTTGGCTAGTTTAAACCCCAACATCAGGAAAGCATGTCCGTGTACTGTATACCCCTTTGAACCCCACTTTTATATAGCAAAACCGGGGTTTGGAGGGGTATAACTATTTTTCTTATTTTTGCTCCAAAACATAGATTGTGGGTACTCGTTAGAACCGCCTCCCCCGGTTCGGCGAGGCAGTTCTAACGAGTACCCACAATCTATGTTTTGGAGCAAAAATAAGAAAAATAGATACACCCCTGCATACCCCAGTTTTGTTATATAAAAGTGGGGTATAAGGGGGTAAATATTGCACGGAAATGTTATCCTGATAATTTCTTGGCTAGTTTGAACCCCAGTTACTTACAGTTTGTAGGTGAAAAATGAGGCACCAATAGTCGGACTAACAGCTTTGCTGAACATTCCACCGACATAACGTATCACCACACTCGTCTTCCCAACACCTGAAAATAACATAATAAAAACACACCCATGTAATATACAGATTTTTTCTATGCTGTAAAATTTTCTTATTTCTATACAAAACATTGATTGTGGGTAGATAGAACCTCATCAAATGCATGTGATGAGTTTGAAAGAGGCATCAGGTAGATCTGTGAAAAATGTGAAGAATTTAGAGAAATTCTTGATTCATTTCAGGGAGTTTGATTTTTCATTAAAAATGGTACATGTATCAGGAAAACATGTCCGAGACATGTATACCCCCTTATACCCCACTTTTATATAGCAAAAATGGAGTATGCAGGGGTATACCTATTTTTCTTATTTCTGCTTCAAAACATAGATTGTTGGTACTCGTTAGAACAGCCTCGAAGAGGCGGTTCTAACGTGCACCCACGATCTATATTCTGAGCAAAAAAATAAGAAAAATATCAAAAATTTCCTACTGAAAATTTTCATTTTCTACAACTTTAAAAATCTATATATATTGCATGGGCAAGTTTTCATAATGCATTTTCAAAGGATTTTATGGCTCATTTCCTGGCGTCTTCCTGATGATCTTGGAGGTATCACATGGATTGCCTAATCAAGGCAGTTCTAACTTCCAGTACACACAATTTATGATTGAAACAAAATTAAGAATTTATGAAAAAGTATACTCATGTACACGGTACACCCCAATTCTACAGGTATTGGCACAACGGGAGTATATATGAGATTTTCTAACAAGCTTACGCTGCCATTAAATAAATTAGTTATGAGTTAGGTTATTGAAATACATTCGAATTTAACATTTTTGTTCATTATGATTATATATGAATGCTCATTTGATTGGATTATTTCATCTTATGTCAACTGAATCACAGTAGATTTCAAACAGTGGGGGAAAATTATAACCTGTCATTATTGTAAATGCTTTTTGTGTGTTACTGAAATGTTTCCATCCTCATTGATCCATTGTTATCAAATCACAGTGATTTTGCTCGATTAAATTTCTTTCCGGCCGTACACCATCCATTTCAGTAGGACATTTTTCATTTCTTCCGGACAAAAGCTTGTGCAAGGGAGGGACACTCTCTTACAGTAGAGATGACAGGGGACTTAGTTAATCATTATTGTCATCACCAATGGCTCTTTCTCGAGTCTTATCAAATGTAAAACATGCAACATTTCTGTTCACTATGCGCAAGTCAAAGTTAGGCTGGACTCAAAGCTTGAGCAGAAAAAATTTGAGTTTTATGAACTACTGATGATGAGATAGAGTTAAAGCATAAATGCCTTTAATAAAAAGTTTTAGGTGAAGCCAAAAAATGGTATGCCAGTAAAATTTAAAATAGTGTCCTATCAATTTACAGACAAAGTAAAACAAATCTGATAGATCAAAATTGAGAGATATGGGCCTTGAAATTGCAGACGAAACTGAAAGTAAAATATGCTCTCGTACAAAATGTCCGACCTGACCAACTAGTTCCCGGACATTTGGATTTTGTTTCCGACTATGTCCGTGGGCCGACACCAAACTGAATCACTGAATCAAAAAGGTTGTCTATTCTTTTGGATTATCACATTCTTTAATCATTTAGGTTTCTGTAATTACTTTCTCATTTACACATACACGTGGCTGATTTTTTACAGGTAAATTCACAGGTAAGCTAATTTTAGCAAAACAATAATTGTATTAATTAAAATGTAAATTTTCCCGCATGGGTAATATTCTGTTTCAGTTTTGAAAAAAATGCATAATATTTATCAACTTAAAATGTATCAATTTTCTTAACATTTAACTTGAATATCAATTTCCCTGTTGTGCGGATAACGCTGCTTATCTGCATGACCGTTGTGCCAATTGACTCGGTAGGCAAGCTACTCTTTCGTTAAAAAAATCAATATTGGTTGCCGGAACTGCACCTTTCCCGGCTCTTCGCTCATTCGGTTGAGGGTATAACTCAGTCAATATCGCTGTGACTTAATCATTTTCAGACGCTTGTAAAATCATAATTTGTCAGAATAATAACAGGATTCATACCTTGAGTTGAATAAGTAATGAAGATCTAAAAAGACATGTAAAGCTTTTATTAATATTTTTACTTTGTTTTCATATTTTCTGATTTTAATTCAGTAAGGTTACAGCGATAAACACCCAGGAATTCACCTTGTACGAATGACCTATGACGTCATGCCGATCGTATCAATAAGCGACGTTATCGGCACGACCGTCATGCGAATAGCCAGTGTCCTAAGCATTAACAACTCTTGTCTCGATAAATGAACACTTTTCTCCTAAAGTTTTTTTTTATTCTGTTTACTGCAGGGTCATACATGTGATATCTCCCGATCTCGGCGTATTTTAGGGATTTCAAGGGCCCACTCCTGACGGTCCCCCGATCTGCCGAAGTCCCCTATTTGAGCTGTTTGCAGTTGTTTTTTTATCCAACAGTCCAATTTTTAACTTATAGGTTGGTAAATACAGTAATTGACTTGAAGACGCTGTGTGATATCTTGACCCAGATTATGTGTATATTACCTGTGGCTATTTTCGGATGTGTCGTAACGTGTGAATAATTGGACTATCAATACTTGATGTTTTTACAAGAGGGATTAAATCTGATTGATTGGTTTAACAAGTCTAGTGTCAGCTATTTAATTGCTCATCAACATGTGCGCTCTGTAAGTGTAATGAAAATAGACCCTATGTTAAAATAATTGTAATCAATAATGGAATGACAAAAAAAAACTATCATGGAGTGTACCGCAGTGAGTCCAAAGAAAATCCCATTGTAGTACTGACATTGGATTTAAGCGCTTCAGTATTCGAATGTTTGTATGTACAATTTTTATTTTGTTATAATAGAATGGTATGAATTTACAAGCTATTCATTTTTATTCTGCTTCAAAAGCATCTACAAAAAAAAGAGAAGAAGCTTGATCAGCCTCAGTACAATTCGAAGATGTAATATCAGTCATGACCACGAGAAAATAAACCTCTAAACCTCCAGATATGAGAGCAAATAATACGATTTCAAATTGGAAATCTCCCGACCGTGAAGAAAGAAAATATCACATGTATGTAACTGAGTCGATCAATTTCTGACCATTACCCCAGGAGCTGTGGAAATGTGACTTGCTCAAGGCCACAACCCGGGACCTCTGCGACCGGAGTCAACCACTCTACCCTGCGCCAGTCAGCTCCACAAATAGGTTACAATCTATTAAACGTCTTGAGATATCTAAATGATATTTTGTCATTTGGTGTGTCTCCAGTAAACTAATATATCAGAATAACAACTCTTGAGTCTGGCAAGTAAAAAAAAACAACATTTGGCAAACATCTTTCAAAATACTAAAACAATTTACCCTGTGAGCCCAGAACAACAACTTTAGCTTCTATTGATTTCATTGTCATGTTTGTTTTAATCAAAACAGATAAAATGTCTGTTTAGAAAGACACGGTTAAGTCATTATTCTACAATGAAAAAATATTTTCAGGAAATAACTTCGTCCACCATTTTGACTGTCACGTGAGCAAATACGAAACTACCACAGAGACTATTGCACTGTTCGCCGTGGATTCTGGATATTTCGTTCCAAGCGCTTGCTTTACAGGAAGCGGGTCAACTTGGCCCCTGAGTCCTCGGCCTCGGATCAACTCGGATCAGTTTTTGCGCATGCGCGTGGAAACAGCGGATTTGACTTCATAAATTGATCTAAATTTTATTATACCCCCCGCCAAAACGAAGTTTTAAGGGGGGTATACTGTTTTCACGTTGTCCGTCCGTCCGTCCGTGCGTCCGTGCGTGCATCCGTAACGTTTTGTTTCTTTAATATCTTGAAGACCCATTGATGGAATTTCATGAAACTTTGCAGGCATCTGCATATCTATGGGGCAAATATGTACATGCAAAAAATAAGGGCTAGGGATCAGGCCCTTTTGAGTTACTTTCCTTTATAGATCTTGATGCCTTTTGTATACAGTGAAGATAGTGCATTTACGGGCCGATCAACTCCTACCACAGTTTTTGTTGAAACTTTTTGATATTATGCCTAAATGATGTAGATCCATTGGGCATTTGCATGAAGAAATGTTATTGCGAAAAAATAATTTTTGACAAAATGACAGCTATGAGAACTTAGGCAATTTTCTTACTATTTTTTACAGGTATGGGCTTTCATGGGCCGATCAACTCCTACCACAGTTTTTGATGGAACAATTTGATATCATGCCTACATGATGTACACCCATTGGACATTTGCATGAAGAAATTTTATTGTGAAAAAGTAATTTTTGACAAAATTACAGCTATGAGAACTTAGGCAATTTTCTTACTTTTTTTACAGGTAAGGGCTTTCACGGTCCGATCAACTCCTACCACAGTTTTTGATGGAACAATTTGATATCATGCCTACATGATGTACACCCATTGGACATTTGCATGAAGAAATTTTATTGTGAAAAAGTAATTTTTGACAAAATTACAGCTATGAGAACTTAGGCAATTTTCTTACTATTTTTTACAGGTAAGGGCTTTCACGGGCCGATCAACTCCTACCACAGTTTTTGATGGAACAATTTGATATCATGCCTACATGATGTACACCCACTGGACATTTGCATGAAGAAATTTTATCATGAAAAAATAATTTTTGACAAAATTACAGCTATGAGAACTTAGACAATTTTTCTTTGTTTTTTACAGGTATGGGCTTTCACGGGCCGATCAATAGACTGGCCCCAGTCGTTATTGTTTTTTGTTTTTTATTATAAATTTTATTTAAATAAGAAATCTTTCAGTTCCTCTGTGCCTCTTTAATCCAAGCTCACCTGTTACTCATGGCTCAACAATAACTTTGCAATCAGGAAACTTAAGCAAGCAGAGAAATTATAGGTGTTCTAGATTTGTGTCCCTTCATAAAAAGAAGAAAAAAAAAATGGATAAAAGGAAAAGATAGGGTCTGGGGCCAGACTAGCTGATCAACTCCTACCACAGTTTTTGATGGAACAATTTGATATCATGCCAACATGATGTACACCCATTGGACATTTGCATGAAGAATTTTTATTGTGAAAAAAATAATTTTTGATAAAATGACAGCTATCAGAACTTAGACAATTTTTCTTAGTTTTTTCTTACAGGTAAGGGCCTTCACGGGCCGATCAACTCCTACCACAGTTTTCTGTGGCACAATTTGATATCATGCCTACATGATGTACACCCATTGGACATTTGCATGAAGAAATTTTATTGCCAAAATAATTTTTGTGGTAAACTGTTACCCTGCGGGGGTATTTAATAAGCATTGCTTATTGATTCTTTTTTCATGTAATTCTAGCTTTTTCACACATAATATTCTCATCAATCTTCATTAAAGCTGAAGCTGGGATAAGTATCTCCCTCCCTGACCTGTTAGGCTATACGATCTGAGCTGAAATTGTGAAATTCATCGATTTTCTCATCCTACTTTCACTTTCAAGGAATCAAGCGCCTGACTGATTCTGATCACAGGTGTGTCAACACACACAATAACTACAAAAATTGAGCTGAAATTTGACTTTCTAGTTACTATTTAGTATTTCTCAACCAAAACCCTCAGCCTGCAAAGACACTGATGTGCCTAGATTGTGCCTGAGCTATAGAGGCTTAGCAACAATTGATCCTAGTCTGACAATTCTGACTTGTAAGTTGTCTTGTGCTTGGGTCAGTTGAACTGGATCACTTAAAACCATGCAAATTGTTACACTATTCCCTTTATGTATACTGTTGGCCTGTGCATCAGTATGTACAGACAATCAAGAATCAATCTCATCTGATAACGTTAGTGATACTCCCAGAATACAAAGCCAATTTATAAACAGCCGTACTGAGATATGGCATGCACAACCCCATTCTGCATTCACACATAAGATCTGCAGTAATTTGTTCAGCACAACTGACTTCCAACTACTGTCTTCAAACTTGAAACGTTTTCCAAGACCATCCCTTAACAGGAACCATCGTACAACACTAATGTACCTATGTACATGTATGTTATTGGTCTCCAGATCAGCAGACATAGAAAGCAACCCCGGTCCAGACTTCAGTGAGTGCTCTCAAAATGGCTCCAGTTCAAAATATCCTTGCGGATACTGCCACTTAGAAGTCACATGGTCCAACATCATGTCCATAATGTGTGATAACTGTGACCAGTGGTAACATGCTGATTGCCAAGGCATAGGAAACACCACTTTTGACATTTTATCCCAGTCCAAAGCTTCATGGTGCTGCAACCAATGTAACTTCCCCAACTACTCACAGGGATTATTTGAGTCACTAGATACCCTCACTGATACCTCATCCACTTTCACAAATTACTCAGAAGCTACAAGTTCTGACCAGTCAATATCCAGTAGTATAGGATCCCCTCAAGCATCCTCATCTCCAAAAAGTGTGAACCCTGTACCCGACAAAACTCCAAAACCAAAGTACTGCCCAAAGCGCCTCACCATCCTGAATATGAACTGCCGCTCTGTAGTAGATAAGAAACTTGAACTCAAACATCTTACTGACCAAACAAAACCTGACATCATAGCCGGAACTGAATCATGGTTGAATGAAACACATTACAACAATGAAATCTTTGACACGGAAACCTACTCCATCTTCAGGAAAGACCGCAAAAATCGCAAGGGGGTGGGGTTTTTCTGGCCATCAAGCATTGCCATAATCCTGTCAGCCAACCTGACATAGACTCTGAATCAGAAATCATCTGGGCTAAGATCGACCTACCCGGAATGAAATCCACACTTGTGGGTTCTTTTTACAAGCCGAACGAAAACGATCCTGACAGTCTACAAGGGCTTAGAGACTCCCTATCCAAAATGCCCTGATCCTCTAACATCTGGCTTCTAGGTGATTTCAATCTTCCCCAAATAGATTGGGACACTGAACAAATTAAATCAAACTGCTCTCACACTTCAGTCTATGAATCATTCCTGAACATCACACATGATTTTGGCCTTGAACAAGTTGTCAAAATCCCAACCAGAGAAAACAATACCCTTGACCTCTTTCTCCTAAACCAGCCCTCATTGGTCCACAGTACTAAAACTCTCCCATCCCTTGGCCAAGGTGACCATGATATTGTTCATCATGAGTTGAAGATCAGCCCTGGCAGAAGGAAACAAAAGCAGAGGCATATCAAACTGTACAAAAAGACCAACTGGGACGGACTCCGGGAAGAAATGAGGCACTACTAACAGACATACCAGGAAAAAACTCTCAACTGTGACACAAACTCCAAGTGGAAAGAGTTTAAAGACTCCCTAAATAAACTCACTGAAAAGTATGTTCCAACCAAATTTTGCAAGCCGAAGGATGGACACCCATGGGTCACCTCTGTAATAAAACGCCTGATGCATAAAAGAGACCGTCTTTATTCTAAACTCAAACAAAATAGATCAAATCCTAATATCAAGACCAAATTCAACCTCCTAAAACGTACAATCCAACGAAAACTTCGTGAAAGCTACAACCAGTACATCGAGTCTATTGTTACAGATGAAAACACAGGAAATGCTGAATTCTGCCGCCCGAATAAACGCCTATACACATTTGTAAAACAGCAAAAATCAGATAGCAATGAAATCAATTGCCTAAAATCCAACGGTATCAACCATACAGCAACTGTCCAAAAGGCAAACATTCTCAATGCCCAATTCCAGTCTGTTTTTACCAAACTTATCCCCCTCAGATTGAAACATCTTCTAGAACTTATCCTACCTAAATCTCTTAGCTTTCCAACCATGCCAGAAATAACCATATCAGTTAATGGTGTCGCAAAGCAGCTATCTAAACTCAACCCAGGCAAAGCTGCTGGGCCAGATGGCCTCACTTCCCGCATCCTTAAAGAACTGCACTCTGAAATAGCCCCATTCTCTCCGACATCTTTACTTCTTCTCTTATAGAAGGCACAGTCCCCACTGACTGGAAAAACGCTTATGTCACCCCTGTCTACAAGAAAGGCCCAAAATCAAAAGTAGAAAACTACCACCCAATATCTTTAACATGTATCTGTTGTAAAGTTTTAGAACATATCATCACATCTAATATTATGTCTCACCTGGATAAAAATAAAATTCTTTTTCAAAACCAACATCGATTCAGGAGCAGAGTAAGCTGCGAGACCCAGCTAATTCAATTCACACAGGACCTTTATGACACACTCATCCAGAAGGGACAGACAGATGTGATAGTCATGGACTTTAGCAAGGCCTTTGATAAGGTTGACCATCAAAGGCTTCTGCTGAAGCTCCATCGACTCGGCATTAACACCAGTGTTATCACATGGATCCAATCATTTCTATCAAATAGATCCCAGAGCGTAGTTCTAGATGGGGAACACTCAGACTCTTGTCCAGTCTTGTCTGGCGTCCCTCAGGGCTCTGTTTTGGGACCGTGCCTCTTTCTCATGTACAACAATGATATGCCGGACACCATCAAAAGCAACATCAGACTCTTTGCAGATGACACAATTATGTATCTGACTATATCCAAGCAAGATGACTGTAACACACTTCAATCAGACCTAACAAAACTAGAATCATGGGAGAAGGAGTGGCTCATGGCATTCAATCCTGACAAATGTGAGGTGATCCGAATTACTAACAAGAAAACCCCTATCATACACGACTACAAACTCCATGGCAAAATTCTTCAAACAACCAAAACTACCAAATACCTAGGGGTAACCATCAATGATAAATTATCATGGTCTAAGCATATTAACCAGATCACAACAAAGGCCAATAACACCCTGAAATTTGTCAAAAGGAACATCCAAACTAATAATCGTAAAATCAAAGAATCAGCTTACAAAGCATATGTTAGACCCCTACTTGAGTACTCAGCTTCCATTTGGGATCCCTGGCAAAAGAAATACATAGAGCAAATAGAAATGATCCAGCATAGAGCCGTTAGGTATATATTCAATGACTATAAATACACAAGCAGTATCACAGCCATGCTAAACCAACTATCCATCCCAACCCTTGAAAAACGAAGGAAAACTGCATCACTCATCATGTTTTATAAGATCTACCACCATCATGTCAGAATAAGCTTTCCAACATACATCAAACCTTCATTAAGACATAGATTTTCCATTCCCTACTCAAGTATCAATGCCCATAAGTCATCCTTCTTCCCAAGAACAGCAAGACTCTGGAATGATCCCCCCCCCTGACTTAAGCAGCTGCCCAGACCTCGATGCATTTCGAGCTGGGCTAGCCCTCTACCTACACTGACCCATATCACAAATCATCATTTCATCATCATTCACCCCATTATCCATTTCCCATCATTCAAAATCATCAATTCATAATTCATCATCTGTCATCCACTCATGGTCATCATGATTCATCACTGGCATCATCCATCTCTATCATCCATCATTACCATCAAAGACCGTATCCTTAATTTCACAGTTTGAACTCTGAAAGAAAAAAAAACACACCAAATAATTGTCCAAATTCAAAAATCTACCCCTTCTTGAAATTCAAATCACCACCCACACCCAAATTTGGCTACTTTTTTTCTCATTTAAATGCCATTTCCACCGCACTCCATGTAATACTCTGTTTATGAGGTGTTTGGAGTACTTGGCAGATTCAGATTCAGATTCAACTTGGCCGGGTCAACTTTGTCTGTTTATTTTTCATGATGATAATATATATTGTTTGATAAGGAAATATTTAGAACTTTGATGGTATATGTTTAAAATACCTCTTGTAATATATTCATAGCAAGAGTGTTTATGCACTGGTCATTTGTGTTTCGCAGTGTTTATCCACTGCCCCTCTGGGTCGGATTTGTGGTAAAATCCCGGCTAAAAGCCTCGGCACCAGCTGATAGTTGGTCTAATGAAAAAAAAATGTGAAAGAGGTGTTTTAATTTCTGAGTGTAAATGTACAGGTACGTTTGTAAATTAAACATGGACCATAAAGGTAATTAAATGTCAAAATACAACTATCTAATTTGAATTAATGTGACCGTGTATTGTCGGTAAAGTAAAACCCCGGCATATCCCCGTCACTGCCGAGAATCATCAGAATTGTAACGAACAGCCAAGCCAAGTCTAAGCAAATCCCGTCGGTGGAAAAGCATGATCATCCAACAAGGGTGGTTTACTGCGCTATGTACTCGACACTTACTCGCTTCGAAAGTTTTATTGACAATGTTTCGAGCGATGGTAAGGAAATCATTTTACTAGGGGACTTCAAATATGCATCAAATATGCCAACCGAGCTACCCTCTTTAAATAAAGAAATTACTTACTTACTTACTTACTTACTTACTTACTTACTTACTTCACAAAGTTTCGAGTTTCCAATTTGTATATTACTAGCATTCCAAATGCGGCTAATACGTTGCACCAACGTATTCCCCCAAAGGAGGCTATCCGTCACATTACTTCCCTCCGAAAAGAATCGCCTCGAGTCTTGGCCTGGGAACCACATGGATAAGGCAACTCCGGCCTGGCAGTTGTCATCACACTTCTGACACCAAACGTAACGAACAGCCCAGCCAAGCCACAGCTATACCCTCCTAGGAGGAAAAACATGCTCATCCACCAAGTGTGGTTCACTGTGCCATATACTCTACACTTACTCGCTTCGCAAAGTTTCGAGTTTCTAATTTGCATACTACTAGCACTCCAGATACCGCTAATACGTTGCTTCAACGTATTCCACCAATGGAGGCTATCCCGTTACTCCATATCCGAGAAGATTCGCCACGTCTTGGCCTGGGAACCACATGGGTAAGGCAACTCCGGTCTGGCAGTTGTCATCATCACACATTTGACACCAAATGTAACGAACAGCCGAGCCAATCCACAGCTAAACCCCATCGGTGAAAAAGCATGCTCATCCACCAAGGGTAGTTTACTGTGCTATATACTCTACACTTACTCGCTTCGCAAAGTTTCGATTTTCTAATTTGCATATTACTAGCAATCCAGATGCCACCAATACGTTGCGCCAACGTATTCCACCAAGTAAGGCTATCCCCTCACAGAAGTTAAAACTGAGATAATCAACTGATTTTTGTTTCAAGTGCATACGTTTGGAAATTAAATCACACTTTCAGTGACCTTTCATCACGACATCACGAGCAGTCAGGCGAGTCAAGGTCGTAATGAAAAATCACTCAACAGCTTTTTCTCCATATGCTCTGTGCTATGCCTAAAGGAAAATGTACAGAAAATCCTGATTCAAAAATTGTTTTAGTCTAGAACATTTTATATTTGTCAACCGATTCTCAAAATTTTGCTGCACATTTTGCCACAAACTAAATTCTCATTTGTGCAAAGAAATATTTCGTTGCAAAATATCAGCGATGAACCATTATCAGACACCAGGAAACACACTTTAGAAACATTATGGATTAAAATGTTAGCTGAATCTGAATCTGAATCTGAATAGTTTACTGGTGACACGCCAAATGACATTATTTCACCAGGGGGTTCGGATGGGGGAGAAATTAGTCCCTTGAACGCATGAGTGAAGCGAACTTGGACACACAATCATCAGACATTTCAGCAGAGGAGATAAGTGAATCAGGGAGGTCATTCCAGTCCCTGATAGTCTGTGGAAAGAAACTACTTTTGTACGCTTCTTTGCTAGCTGAAGGTATCTGAAAAGCCAAAGAGTGTTGATTTCTACAACGCCTATTCTTTGGGATAAGGTCATCTGTGGGTATTCTGGCTTTACCCTTTAGACCTTTGTATAGCAATATAAGTCTACTATCCTTCCTCCTTTTCTTTAGAGATTCCCATTTCAGTTGACCTAAAATGCCAGTCATGCTCCCAGTTTCAAAAACATAATTTCCCGTCACAAACCTTGCCGCACGATTTTGGACCTTTTCCAGTTCTTCCTGGAGGCCATGAGTGTGAGGGTCCCAAACTGAGCTTCCATATTCCAAGACAGGCCGCACCAGTCCTTTATAAGCTGCTTCTTTCACATCTGGGGGACAAGAATACAAATTTCTCCTCAAGAATCCGAGAGTTCTGTTAGCCTTTGTACAAACATTGGAAATATGAGTATTCCATTTCAAATCATTTGTGATAGTTACACCCAGGTATTTTATGCTTTCAACGTTTTCCAGTACAGTGCCCTCAAGGGTGTAGTTAGCCTGTATCTTACTAGACCGTTTATTTGTCAGCTGCATCATGTTGCATTTGACGGGTTGAAATCTCATTCCACATTTCCTAGCCCAACTGCCTAAACGATCAATGTCTCTCTGAAGTTTCAATGTATCCTCTTCATTCTTGATTTCACGATAGCAAACACAATCATCAGCAAAGAGTCTTATTTCAGACTCAATGTCTGCTGAGATGTCATTTATATACAAGGAAAACAGCAAGGGGCCGAGAACGGTGCCCTGAGGGACACCCGACACAACTGGAGCCCAATCCGATTTAATACCATTAACCACTACCCTTTGTTGTCTGAAACAAAGGAAAACATTTATCCAATTCAGTGTTGTTCCACCTATTCCATAGCTAAACAATTTGCTTTTAATGAGTTCATGGGGAGGAGTATCGAAAGCCTTTTCAAAATCGAGTATAAAAGTGTCAACCTGGCCTTTTTTGTCTAAGATTTTGGCCCAGTCATTTATCACTGTAATCAACTGAGTTTCACCGCTATGCCATTTCCTAAATGCGTGTTGCCTGTCCGACAAGAGTTCATGTTCATCAAGATGGGCCATAATATTTGAGCATACAATATGTTCAAGAAGCTTACAAGGAATGCATGTCAAAGAAACAGGGCGGTAATTGCGGGCAAGTGACCTGTCGCCCTTCTTAAACAGGGGGCAAATGTTAGCAAGAGACCATTCTTTAGGAATTTCACCTGTATCAATTGACTGCTGGAAGAGATGGGCGAATACCGGCCCTAATTCCATAGCCAGTTCCTTTAGGACTCTGGGATGAAGCTCATCAGGCCCTAAGGCTTTAGACGGGTTTAGACCTTTGAGAAGTTTGGTCACCCCTTCCTTTGTGACCACAATATCATGCATGAATGGGGCAGATCTATCCATAAGAGGGACCTGTTTGTATTCACTTTTAGTGAAAACATCCGAGAACTGACCATTAAATTCTTCCGCCTTCTCAAATTCGGATTGTGCAATGCCACTTCCATTTCTCTTTTTCAACGGGGGAATACCTTGGGTATCTTTTTCTGACTGTTTATGTACCTGTAAAAATCTCTAGGATTAACCATAACATCTCCTACCAAGTTGTTCACGTAAAGATCATGCTGCTTCCTGATATCAGCTTTGATCTCTTTCCGTAAAGATTCAAATTTAGATCTAAATTTTGCACTACCAGTCTTTTTAGCTTTTGCATGAGTTGCATTTTTTCTGCGAATCTTCCTTCTTATTTCAGGTATTATCCAAGGGACAGAGGAAACTGAGCGACTAGTTTTTGAGGGGATATGTTTATCTGCCGATTCCTGAATAAACGATGTAATGAGATTGAAATTTTCCTGGACCGACCGAGTATCTGAGTAACCGTTGAAGTATCTTTCCTTTGCAAATTTAAGTGTTTCTGCTCTCATAGATTCATAATCACCTTTCTGATAACGATACACTTTTCTCCTAGGTTTCTTTATAGGGGGGATAGCAATTTTCAATGTGCCAGAAACAATGTTATGATCACTGAGTTTATCCGGGGAATGAATGTCTGCAAACTGACCAGGAAGAGAGGTCAAAATTAAGTCCAAAGTATTTCTTTCTCTGGTGGGGAAATTGACTAATTGTTCCAAACCATGGTCATTCATAATATCTATCAAAATCTGACCCTCCGTCTGACTCAATGATGACCCAGATTTGCTGAGTCTGTCCGGCCATACAATATCTCTAAAGTTAAAATCACCTAAAACGTGAATTAAGGGGGGGTTTGTTGCCTTTATTAATATTTTTGATTTTGTCAAGCTGTTCTCTAAATAAATTGTCAAACTTTTCCAGGAAATTCAATAAGTCATTTCCATTGTCCGATACTGGTAAATGACCATCGACAGGTGGTCGATACCACCTAGCCACAAAGTGAGTTTTCTTATTTACAAAAAAGTTTGACCCAAACTGACTCTGAGTCATTGTCCAATTCTGTAAGGGGCATGTGTGGGATGTCCTTGTGCACAAGAAGCATAACACCACCACCATTTAAGGTTCTATCCTTTCTGTACACGCTGTATGGAAAAGATTCCGGAAATAATTCAGACGTTAATATGGAATTGTCAATTTTTGTCTCCTGAATCGCCAAAATCTGAGATTGATGAAAATCAATGAAGGCCAACAACTCAAGTTTTTTGCCTCTTATACTGTTTATGTTGATACTGGAAAATTTCAGACCACTAATAAAACTGTTTTTGCTAGTCAAGGTTTCAGTGGACTTGGTTTCATGACCTTTTGCAAGTAGGTCAAACCTATTTTCACTTTCCAAGTTAAACTGTTCATTGAAAAAAGAGTCTGAGAAATTGAAAAAGTCACATTTTAGGCAAATCCATGTACAGTTTGAGTTTTGCATCGTTTCATACTCCGAGTCTGACATAAAAGAACAGTTATTGTGCACCCACATTTCACATTTGTCACACTGGACAGCCTTATGGGAATTCAAAACAGCACCACTGCATAGGCTGCACTCAGCTTTGCAGTTTGAACAATACCAAGAATCATTACCCGACTCAATCTTTTGTAACTCAACGGGACCAAGATTTATGCAAGACGCATGGAAGCGTTTCTCGCAATCTTCACATTTAACTACTTTCTCGGCCGCCTTGCAATACTTCTTGCACGTGCGGCACTGGAACCTGGGGCCTGGGTTCATTTCGATATCTCCAGCCAAAATAATAAGAATCAACAAGTTTGTTCCCTTTGAAGGATTGAAACTGCGTAATCCTTCGGAGCCTCTTCGGTTACCAATTTTCCTTGTGAGAGCCAAGCTCTGAGCAATTCCACCAACTGATTTTCCAAATCCTATACTACAGTCCTGGTTTGAATCTAAAATATCTCCTGATGTTGTCCACTTCCAAACAGAGAGCCCGAAAACCAACAACAAAGCCAACCTGAGGAGCAGCGGACAAGACTTCGGTGTATGGAAACAACATACCAGCTCTTTTCCACCCCGACAAGTCAACCGCCCCACAGTTGGACCGACAAAACCTGAAGCCGTGAGTTCCAATTCAAATGATTAAACAAAAAGACCTTCAATCACTATATGAAATAAAAGCGCTGCAGGCATGCATGATACCCCGCCACGCAAATTTAATTTAGCAAAAATGTTTGTCAATAAATTCTCAAGATAAAGAGCAGAACAAAATTTTGTCATAAATGAAGACCATAACTCTGTATACTTTGATAAAATTTACCCATCTTCAATCCCAAACCACTACTTCCTGATTTGAACTTTTATACAAACTTTGAAGAAAATTGGTTGATAAATGCACAAAACAGAGGCAGGAAATGAAATTTTAATGTAAATCATGGGCCATAACTCTGTACTTATTTAAACTAATTTATTCATTTTCAATCGCAATCCACTCCTTCCTGATATGAACTCCTATACAAAGTTTGAAGAAAATCGGTCAATAAATGCTCAAGACAGAGTCCGGAAACAAAATTTTAACGTAAATCAAGGGCCATAACTCTGTACTTATTTGACAAAATTTACCCATCTTCAATCCCAAATCATTCTTTCCTGGTATGAACTCCTATACAAAGTTTGAAGAAAATCAGTCAATAAATGCTCAAGATAGAGCCCAGAAACAGAATTTTAACGTAAATCAAGGGCCATAACTCTGTACTTGTTTGACGAAATTTACCCATCTTCAATCCCAGACCACTCCTTCTTAGTATGAATTCCTATACAAAGTTTGAAGAAAATCGGTCAATAAATGCTCAAGATAGAGTCCGGAAACAAAATTTTAACGTAAATCAAGGGCCATAACTCTGTACATATTTGACGAAATTTACCCATCTTCAATCCCAGACCACTCCTTCCTGGTATGAACTCCTATACAAAGTTTGAAGAAAATCGGTCAATAAATGCTCAAGATAGAGCCCGGAAACAAAATTTTAACGTAAATCAAGGGCCATAACTCTGTACTTATTCCACGAAATTTACCCATCTTCAATCCCAGACCACTCCTTCATGGTATGAACTCCTATACAAAGTTTGAAGAAAATCGGTCAATAAATACTCAAGATAGAGCCCGGAAACAAAATTTTAACGTACATCAAGGGCCATAACTCTGTACTTATTTGACGAAATTTACCCATCTTCAATCCCAAACCACTCCTTCCTGATATGAACTCCTATACAAAGTTTGAAGAAAATCGGTCAATAACTGCTCAAGATAGAGCCCGGAAACGAAGCGCTGACGGACGGACAGACGGACAGACGGACGGACGGACAGACGGACGGACGGACGGACGGACGGACACTCGAACGCAAATTTTTTTGGAGGGTATAACATAATACCCCGCACTTTTTAAGTGGCGGGGTATAAAAAGTGGGTGGGGGAAGGTCAAACCAGAAAAGCTATTCAGATTCTTTAATTTTTATGACAGATCGTTGCAGTCCTGCTAGAGCCGTTCAATGTCACTGTCAATGAAGCTTGAACAAATTCTGGTCCAAAAGCTTGTCAGCTCTCGGGCCAAAAAGTTTCAAGAGAAGAAAATTTCAAGTAAAGTACGAATCGTTTTGGCGCGAATCGCACGACTAAGAAAATCGATGCTTAGACTCTTAATTTGGGGGAAAACAGCGACCAACAATGAGAAATTGCAGGTCCCAAGCTTCTCGACCTAAAGTCGGGAAGTTTTACAAACAAAAACAATGGGAAATTCGAGAAATAATAGAAAAAACTTCTCTTTCAAAATTCTGTGTCCGTGTCGCCGAACCGAACCGAACCGATTCGCGGTTTTTCATAGCTAAATGAGAAGATGATCCGTTAGTTGCGTAATATTTGTATCGCACAGATGACCCATCCGATTTTGATTAACTACTGAATTGTATTGAAACCCAGTGAAGATGTCTCAAATGTAATATTACTGACCTTTCAAAGGCGGTGCTTCTACTGTGGTTTTATTTTTATTGTTTTATTTTCAAAGTATATACATTTTGTAATTTGTTAATGCTAGAATCTGCCTCGGTGATCTACAACATCATATGTGCCTGTGCGTGAGAAAACCATTACTTTGGAGTTCCGACCTGGTCTGACAAAATCCGGCCTGTACAGTGACAGAAACAGGCTAGATTCTTGAGATTTTGGATATAAGAAGAAGAAGAGGAATTGTACTATCCGTGAAGCGAAAACAAAGGCGCTGATCAGCTTCGCAGTTGCTGCGAAACTGATCTGCGCCTTTGTTTTCGCCTAAGCAGATTGTTGGTTTTCCGATGTACAGGCTAATATTTCATTCAGTCCAATATCATGTTTAGCTTTACATCAGCATATAGTGGGTTACATGTTCTTGCGTTGAAAACGGATTTAGGAACATAAAATTCGAATTTGACACGATGAAATGCAAACTGAGACAGCACATACTTTATATCAGTTGTTTGTTGTAGAACCAGTGGATCAAACACCCTCTTGACAAACCTGGACTTCCCCACGTTCTTACTCTAAATCTTTTTATGCAACAATCATTTGCCCAAAACAAGTAGGCCAAATTTTTCACGCACAAGGTAGACCTATTCCGAAACACTGACTCATCAATGCACGCCATGAAATTCAAAGCATATTTCAGTCAAACCACGTGTGTGTCTATACAAGGCAAACATCACAGTCGAGACAACCAACATACGCATAAGAATCATTCGGGACTCCTCGCCAAGTCAAAGGCTATGTTCGGAGTTCTCCCAATGGTAAAATCTGCAAATCTACCAATGGTGCTGTTGGTACCATTTTTACCAATGGTAACCAGAAAACCCTGAACGTTTTTCTGCTGCCAATGGTACCATTGGTAGATCACATGGTAGAATTTTTATCATATTGATCAATACACCTCACTTGTTTTTGTCTTTCTTATTTACTTCATGTATATTGTGTTATTTATAACATTTACATTTGCATGTATGACAAAAGTATTGCTTATTTACGAAATTCATGATATATTTTTAGGCTCGCCATATTGAATCACGTGACTTTTCCCGCGTTGGTAGAATTTACCCACGCTGTATTCTGTCTGCACCATTTGCTGCCGTATGTTGGTAACATTGGTACCAATGGCATTACCGATGGTACCATTGGTAAAACCTTGAACGGAATTTGTCTACCAATGGTACCATTTTTACCATTGGAAAAAACTACGAACGCACGCAAAATTTGGCTACGATTTGACGAGGCCAAGAAGCTTAAGGACACGGTAGCCATATCAATAGACGTCCATATTAGGGCAGAGACCTCTAATTATCGTTCCCATAGACTCCCATTGTAAATTGCCCCAAAACAAGACTCATTCTTAGGCTTCACAGCTTATAGTGGACCCCGACACATTCAGCAGACGAGAGATCGCCCCAGGCCGTGTACAAGTGCAGCAAAAAAATACGGGGTTAGCCAGCATTCAAGGACGGTACTTTTCGCTGTTTAGGGACACCCCAAAATCGCTCAACAATGAAAAAATAATTATTCAAAAATAACTACATCCGCAATTTGGCCATAGTATGGCAAAACAGCAGCCGATTAAATAGAAATATATAGCAAAATATTCAAGAACGACTATACTATCATGTGACAAAAGACATTTGATAGATACGCATTTATGACCAATGGTAGGTAGCGTTACATCTTAAATTTGCCGCGGTAGATCTGCCCACACTTCGGGCCAATCACAGGCAACGTTACATTTACTGGTCTCTGTCCCAATATATTTTTCTTTTCTCTTTTTATTTTCTCCGAGGCTTTTGTTTATTTAATATAATTAATTTATAAAAAAATGTTTTGTTTTTTTATTTTTTTTATTGATCCAATTCAAAACTTACCAAAAACAGACTAAAATCAAAATACGAATCTAGGACAAAAACTTCAGAGTTACCCGGCATCGAAAATGGACGAAATCGAAAAAGCTCGGACTGCAAAACCGGGAGGAGACACGATTTTCGGGAAAATAATCCGTGGTGAAATACCTACAACGTTTCTCCATGAGGATGACCAGGTTTCTGATTAAAAATCTTAAACTGTCATTAAGTTCATGAAGTAAAATTTACTTAATTTGGCTTTCGTTCCAAACTGATTCGCACCATAACATTTCGGCCTAAAATTACACTTCCTGTATTTTTTATGTCGCCACTCACTGCTGACGTAAAGGTTTAATTCTGACCACCCAGCTTGGCATCGGGAAAATATGTCCGTGAAAAGTATACCCCCTTGAACCCCACTTTTATATTCACCATTTTTGCATTATCGGCTGGTTTCCTGCTTACAAAAAATCAATAATGGAAAAACAGGTAACCAGAACCCCCCTGACCTTTGAGGTCAGGGGGGTTCTGGTTACCTGTTTTTCCAATATTGATTTTTCTAAAGCTGGGAACCAGCGGATAATGCAAAAATGGTGAATAGTAAAACTAGGGGTATGCAGGGGTATACCTAGTTGCGGAACCTCACTCCACTACGTTCCGTTGCGGACCTTGATGGTTCTATTTGATCAAAACAATTTCCGATTGAATAAAACAGGATTACACATGGTTGACACGTGGTCAGTGCATCCGAACTTGACATTGTTGACGTCACGTGTGTGCCTTGACGTCACGGTGCACGCTTTGTCACGTGAGCATGGAGAGCTTCTTTCTGATTGGCTTAGCGTCGCGTAAAAAGATGAGAGCAAACGAGCTAGCTGAATGTGTAAATCTCACAAAAATTATGGATTTTAAGCAGGAAATCAGACTTTTCTTATGGAACATCACCTGGAGAGAAAATTTAATATCTCTGTGAACAGTATGCGAAGTGAGGGTGAGCAGGATTTAGTTTTTCACAGTGAAGTTTGGGTTTCAAAATTTGATGTGTAAAGTAAAACTATTTTTGACCGGTTAGTACACGCTTGGCACTGAGGCTGTAAGACACATTCAGAATGCTTTTGTGTAAACATGCATGGAGATTGTAAATATTAAACAGCTGAAGGTCTGAGTCTAGGGTATACTTATTTTTGCTTATTTTCGCTCCAAAACATAGATTGTGGGTACTCGTTAGAACCGCCTCTCTAGAACCGCCTCAGTGAGGCAGTTCTAACGTGTACCCATAATCCATGTTTTGAGCAAAAATAACAAAAATATTTAATTTTTTCACCTGAAAATTTTTAATTTTTAAAACTAAAAAAATCTCTGTATATTGCATGGGCAAGTTTTCATATTAAATGCTTGTTTATTTCAGTGTGTAGCCTTCAAGGACGTGAGCCCACAAGCCCCTACCCACTTTCTGGTGATTCCTAAGAAGGCAATTGTTAGTGTAGATGCTGCTGAGACTGGGGATGAGCAGGTGGGACACGAGTTTAAGAAACCTTTTTGTACTCAACTTGAGTGAGCATACTTATTTAATGAAATCTAATCACAAAGATTAAAGCCATTAATTTAACCGTTCAGCTGAATGATGAATTTATGTTCGATACTTATTGATATGTGTATATTTACTAGCTTGGCTTAAAAATAAGGAGTATGCAATCTTCCCTATTAAAATAAGTCTTTGTTTTAAATACATTCAACCTCATTATAATGGCACTGTAGTGTGGTTTTTAATTTATGATGGCAATGTCATGGCTTCCAAACTGATTATTTTGCAATATTGAACAGGTCTGGTGCAAAGTCTGGATTGAGGTACTGTACCTCAATCGAGGTTTGTAACCTCCATTGAGGTTTGTAAATTGTAAATGAGCATGAAATTATTTGTTTTGAGAAAAACAAATAGCTATGCAAAAATTGCAACATCATTACTGGCCAATGTTGCTTGCAAAATGTGCAGCTTTTAAATGAAACATTTTTCAGCAAAATCTGTTTGAGAATTTTTTGCAAATTCCGCCAGTTTCATAAGTGGAAGGGGCAATTTTGGAGATTTAAAAGGATATTCTTCAATATATGGCATATATTTGAATAGTGTATCAGTATTTCTGCATCTTTCTGTATATTTTATACTTTTTTTCTAAGAATATCATTATTTGACGTTTAAAATTGCTAAAATACTATTGAACAAAAATTGAAAACAAGTATAAGCTTTTAAAAAGGCTAACCACTTATCCCTGTTGTCAGTGGCAGAAACCAGTATTTAGTCAATTAAAAAGACATCAATGGCAGACAGAAACAACTTCTGCGAGTTAGAAAAAGGATTTTAAGCTTCTCAACAAAATTAAATATGGAGATTTGCAGAAATCAATGGTAACATTGGGTTAAAATCGTGTTTTGTAAAAAATATTCTCAGATGAATTTTCAAAATAGTTGTATCAAAATAAGTAAATGACCAAAGTCTGTAGATTGATCAAAACAAAGTTTTGCACTTTATAACTTGATGCTTCATTTTTTGAAAGTTTGCACATGTCTATGCAAATGCTAAACCTCAATGGAGGTTTCAAACCTCGATTGAGGTACAGTACCTCAATCCAGACTTGCACCGGACCTATTGAATAACCTCATTATGACATGGTACACTTATAACACTGGCCATTTCCATGGACACCAAAGATAGCGTTATAATGAGGTTGACCTGTATATGCGCAGCAGTTTGGAGGTGGTATTGGGTAGAGCCTTGTGCACTGGCTTTTATACTAGCTTTAATATATACAAGGACGGTATATGATTTTCAGAAACAATAAAACAAACAAGTGAACTATCCTCACCTCAGTAAAGTTAGACATTTTAATGTTTATGCCCCCAACTTTGAAAAAGTTGGAAGGGCATATTGCTTTCGGCTTGTCTGTCTGTCTGTCTGTGCGTCTGTTAACTTTTGAACCGTGAATGCTACGGTTTTGAAATTTCATATGCACATTCCTCATGAAAAAATAGTTGACCCATATTTTTTTTCATGTCCGAGTTACGCCCCTTTTCTGAGTTATGTCCCTTTGAAAACAAAATTTGAAAATCTTGTGTGCAAGATATCTCAAAAAGTATTTAAGCTAGAGCCTTCATATTTGATACACTTGTTTGGGCTGAGGAGTAGATGACCTGATTAACTTTTGAGAAGTTTCTGCCAATTTTTTACAAAAATACGGAATTTTGATTTTTCCACTTTTCGGTGAAATTTGAAACTTTTAAATGGTGAATGCTAGGGTTTTGAAATTTCATATGCACATTCCTCATGAAAAAATAGTTGACCCATATTTTTTTTCATGTCCGAGTTACGCCCCTTTTCTGAGTTATGTCCCTTTGAAAACAAAATTTGAAAATCTTGTGTGCAAGATATCTCAAAAAGTATTTAAGCTGGAGCCTTCATATTTGGTACACTTGTTTGGGCTGAGGAGTAGATGACCTGATTAACTTTTGAGAATTTTCCGTCAATTTTTTACAAAAATACAGAATTTTGAAATTTTGATTGATTTTTCCACTTTTCGGTGAAATTTGAAACTTTTCAATGGTGAATGCTAGGGTTTTGAAATTTCATATACACATTCCTCATGAAAAAATAGTTGACCCCTTTTTTTGTATGGCCAAGTTATACCCCTTTTTTGAGTTATGTCCCTTTGAAAACAAAATTTGAAAATCTTGTGTGCAAGATATCTCCAAAAGTGTTAAAGCTAGAGCCTTCATATTTGGTACACTTGTTGGGGCTGAGAAGTAGATGACCTGATTAACTTTTGAGAACTTTCCGTCAAATTTTGACAAAAATACAGAATTTTGAAATTTTTATTGATTTTTCCACTTTTTGGTGAAATTTGAGAACTTTGAATGGTGGATGATAGGGTTTTGAAATTTCATATACAGATTCTTCATGAAAAAAATAGTTGGCCTGTAGTTTTTTCATGTACGTGTTAGTTTTTTCATGTACGTGTTATGCCCCTTGTTGGAATAATGTCCCTTTGAAAACAAATTTTGAAAATCTTGTGTGCAAGATATCTCAAAACGTATTTGAGCTAGAGCCTTCATATTTGGTATGCTGGTTGGGGCTGAGAAGAAGATCACCTACTTAACTTTTGGGGACTCTCTGTCAAATTTTGACAAAATTACTCCATTTTTAAATTTTTACTTCATTTCTAACTTGCCTGCAAAAAAGCTTACATTCTGTTTCTGGATCGAGGTCAAAACAATCACAACCGAATAGCTTCTTCAGGAAATTAAATTTGACTGCATTCGAATGAAATAAATGAATCATACAAACTGCCAGTTTAGGGACAAGCATACAGTTGGGGGCATAGTGTTTTACAAACACGCATTTCTAGTTTTCACTTTCAATTTCAGTTGCTAGGCCATTTGTTGCTGGTTGCCAGGAAGGTTGCTAAGGATCTAGGACTATCAAATGGTTACCGGCTCACTATCAATAATGGTCCAGACGGGGGACAGTCAGTGTATCATCTACATGTGCATGTGATGGGAGGGCGGCAAATGTCATGGCCACCAGGATAAGGTCAAGGACATGGAGTGACCTATTTTATGCTGAAAGAAATACAGATGAAGTGTGTATTTCATGATGAGAAAAAAAAAGCCTGTTCTCTATTAAAAGTAATTAAATGATGCTCACGAAGAAAAATGATTGAAACATTAACACATCATTACGAAAACTTGCCTACACTGGTGCAATATACAGATTTATAAAAGTTTTTTAAATGGACCCTCGTTGGAAAGCTGAAAGACTATCTGATTAAGTTTTTTAATCCATGTATGGCGCCAACAGCAGAAGAATTTTGTAAAATGTATAGCAAAGTTAAAATATTTTCTGTAACTTCACACCTCATCCACACCTCATCTCTTTTCTCAAGGCAAATTACTGTCTCTACTCAAGATCTACATCCAAAAGTGCTATAAATTAAAATAGACAAAACTGTTATTCCTATAGTGATAACTTGAGCTTCCGAAATAAAATGGTTAGTTGCTGCTGTGCAACAGGATAAACTCGGATGAAATTGCTTTTATCAAGACTTGCTGAAATTTTTTCAAGTTGGGTGAATGAAGTATTACTGTTTTGAGAAATAAGTGATGTGCAAGCTTACATGTTTCTTTGTGCATAATATGTTTTCTCATAGTGGATCTCGCTGAAAAACTTGTAGTGTAGCACAGCAATATTTTGCTTCAAAGCCTTATGGGATTTAGATTTAACTATTTTACCTGCCTAAACTCCAGTCTGAAAGATAAATATCAATTGTAACATTTCTGATCGTTTGAATATGAGAACTTGAGGCTTTTGAAAGAGAAAGAATGCTCATTTATATTGTGTTGGTCTTTTATTTCATGTACCCATCTAGTTCAGACAAAGGGCGATGAAAAAAAGGTTGGTTAGATCAGAAATAGGGGCGAAATGCCGCAAGTTTTTCATGATACTTCGGTTGCATGCAGTATTTTTACTGTTACCATCTGATTACCCTGATTGCATTCAGTATTTTTACTGTCACAATCTGAATACCCTTTCACTTGCAACTTTATGGACTCGCCTGACTTTAGACGCACCAGAGGTCAAAATCGAGCTCTACCACACCAAAGGTCACAACCTATCCTTGCCCCAGGCGTAAGCTCATGCACATGGCCACTCACAAATGATACAAAGAACATTAGCATACTTGTTTGAAAAACGGGCAATATTTCTAGACACTTGAGTAGTTCCTGGCCCATAGCTCACATATTTTAATTCTATAAAAGACTGCATAACAATAGAGCATGTGTTCATAATGAAACAGACTTGCCAGCCATCTTTGTCAGGTACATGAAGATTTTAGTCTTCATGACTATTCTTTCCTTTCCACTGATTCAAGAATAACACTTGTCATTTAGTGGTGAAAAGAATGCACTTACTGTAGATCCGGAAATATTCGCGAGAACTTAATTTTCGCTAATATTCGCGAATTGCTTGCCTCGCGAATTCAAGGTTCTCGCTAATAAAGAGTCACTATAAACTTTATAGAATACATGGACACTCACTCTCGAATTCAAGAACTCGCTAATAATTCGGAAATAGAAAAATCGCGAAATAAAAGTCACGCGAAAATTTCCGA
Organism: Rugalucina vietnamica; assembly: GCA_964017185.1. Classification (NCBI taxonomy): domain Eukaryota; kingdom Metazoa; phylum Mollusca; class Bivalvia; order Lucinida; family Lucinidae; genus Rugalucina; species Rugalucina vietnamica. Next base: position 10,504,803 of record OZ024885.1, read on the forward strand.
ATTTACAGTATTACTGGTAACATGCCTCTGAGGCTTGTCCAGGAACAATGTGGCTAAGGTAACTAATCATACCTCATATGACCATAGCTGTTTACCGTGGACGTAAAGCACCAATACAATTATAAGAACGTAGTGGTCGTCTATAATTGAATAGATTCACACTTGAATCACACAAAATAGACTGAGATTAGAGAATATTTATAAAAAATAAAAAAAAAAAAAAAAAAAAAAAGACTTGGTGCAACAAGGTGTAAATTGTTGACAGATGGAGGGAAAACTGAACTTGAGCTGCTACCGATTCTGAGGGTTGGACTTATCAGGTAAGAATAAAACAATTTCAGACAATGTCTTTCGTGTTCTCAAGTTTTCATATTCTGATTCTATAAAATATTAACATCAAGCGCTAACTATATGAGCAACATCATGAGAAAACCGGATTTTTGCCTATGCGAAAACAAGACGCAGATCAGCTGTGCAGTAACTGCAGAGCTGATCAGCGCCTTTTTTTTTCGCTTCATGTATAGTCCTCTATCTCTACCCAAAATTTCAAGATTCTTTCTTCTAAGACTGTACAGGCCGGTGTGCGTCAGACCTGGTCGGAAATCCTGAAGACCGGTTTTCTCGCATCGCAGCTCGTATAACAAAGGATTAAAATGACCAAGAAGTAAATTTACACAATTATTTTTCAGTTATGGAAGAAAGGATATTACTAAAGCGATATACAAGAAACCTTATTTTGCATTTGTGAGGACAGGCACAGGTCACTGATGAAATTATATCCATGATCAGTGTCTTTGTTTTTCTTGCCCAATTAAAATACTTCTAACTCTTGTCTCAAGCCTTGTCAACAGTTCAGGTCTGCTAGGGGTATCACTTGGTTTATTCAATATTTCACTTTCACTATATAACAAAGTCAAAGAGGTGAGCTCGGCAGCATAGCGGTAGAGCAGCGGCCTCTGAATCGAGAGATCCTGCGTCCTCGAGCAAGAAACATTAACTCCCCAGAGTACATGTATTGGTTGAAACCCAGGAAGGGGTAGCTCCGTCCCGATTTAATTGAAAATTTGTTGACTGGGAAATTAATTCTCAATACAAACAAGTCGATGATTCTCCACAGTCTGTGCAATTCTCAGCTAATGCTTCTATGTTTGTGCCATTGCGCCTGTATTTAGGGAATTAATGCATCTTGCTTGACATGAGTAGGGTTTCGAAACCTCATTTGAATCTATAGGCTTACCGCTAGGACATCTCACTTCCCAGTGTTTCATGGCCATATGACACAGCTCAAATATGAATTAAACTTAAATAACATAAATACTTACGTTAAACTTTGCATATAATATGCATGCCACTTTTATGCAAATATATAAAACATTTTAACCAATCAGAATCTATACAATACCACACTTTCACATATGTACATGTTTTATATACAATAAATTAGTAACTGCAATATAAACTAAAAATTTACACCCAAAGTCAATCTACATATATACAGAAAAATGAACAACTGCGACAGAGCCAATATTTCAGCTTTGCATTCATGACATCCAGTAATCATAGCCCTTATACATACAGAAAGCGAAGGCTCTTAGCTGCTTCATAGTCATGAAAAAAATCTCTGTATTAATATTGCAAGGGCAAGTTTTCGTAATGTTATAATACATTCCATGTCTACAGATTTTTCAGTAATCAAAGGTAGGGAGGAGACGTCCTTAGCTGTTGAGTGGCACATAAAGCACAAAATCAGTCCACCTACTCGAGTAAGGGATTGTCATAAATGGGCTCAGTTTGTCATGAAAACACGTCCATGTAATGTATACCCCCTTGAACCCCACTTTTATATAGCAAAACTGGGGTATGCAGGGGTATACCTATTTTTCTTATTTTTGCTCCAAAACATAGATTGTGGGTACTCGTTAGAACCGCCTCGGCGAGGCGGTTCTAACGAGTACCCACAATCTATGTTTTGAGCAAAAATAAGAAAAATATTAAAAATTTTCCAATGAAAATTTTCAATTTTTATGACTTTAAAAATCTCTGTATATTGCGTGGGCATGTTTTCGTAATGAGATACATCTAAACTTGATGAATGAAGGCTAAATCATTGAATCTCTCGAGCAATCAAATGATAAGTGCCATTTTAAAACAAACTGAGCCCATTTATGACAATCCCTTACTCGAGTAGGTGGACTGATTTTGTGCTTTATGTGCCACTCAACAGCTAAGGACGTCTCCTCCCTACCTTTGATTACTGAAAAATCTGTAGACATGGAATGTATTATAACATTACGAAAACTTGCCCTTGCAATATTAATACAGAGATTTTTTTCAGCTCTAAAAATGGAAAATTTCATCGGAAATTTTTTGTTATTTTTCTTATTTTTGCTCAAAACATAGATTGTGGGTACATGTGAGAAAAGCCTCGCCGAGGTGGTTCTAACGAGTAACCACAATCTATGTTTTGGACCAAAATATGTATACCCCAGCACACCCTAGTTTTACTATATAAAAGTGGGGTTTAAAGGCACCGACATGTTTTCCTGTCAGATGAAATGTAGCATTATGACCACATTTAGATTTTAGTAGTAAGACTGGTATGATATGGACTTGAAATTGTTTATAACAATTTTGGATATTTTAGTATTTTAATGAGCCATTTAATTTTCATGCTCAACTGAGTTGAGTACAAAAAAGTTTTGATAGCCTTAAGACCCGGTCCCGAGGTTATAAAACTTTTTTCATGCTCAACTCAGCTGAGCATAAAATTTAAACTGCTCATAAATGCCAAAATAGCCCAAATAAATTGAATTTTCAGGTTTAGACTATAAAAGCCTCTTATTTATCTTGCTAACAAATGTTAAAAAATTTTAATATTTATGAGCAGGATGAATTTTAGCCTCAGCTAAGCTGAGCATGAAAAAAGTTTTATAGCCTTGGGAACCGGTGTTTTTACATCCCACTCAACATCTAACGTCATATGGAGATGGGAACTTAATTAAAGTCTAATCCAAAAGACTGCAGAATTCACAGATGGATCCCACCACCCCATTTTTAGCTCACCTGAGCCGAAGGCTCATAGGTGAGCTTATAGTATGCCCATGCTCCGGCGTCCGTCCGTCCGTCGTCCGTCCGTCCGTCGTCGTCCACAATTTCAAAGATCTTCTTCTCTAAAACCGCTGGGCAGATTGTTCTCATATTTCACATACACCATCTACAGGTAGGGGGAAAGAATAATTGTGTTTTTTGTTTTGATCGGATAAGAACTCTGGTTGCTATGGCAACTTATGCTTCCCATAGACTTATAATGGAAAAAAGTGAAAATTGCTAGTTTTTGCTGTCTTGATGGAGATATTTGAATTTTGTTTTTGCAGAAATGTTTATTGAGTAGTCCTCTACGTTTTCTGTGACTTTTGTCCTAATCCTTTATTTTGATTGGTTGCAGGGGCCCCATATAGGGCAAAATTTCGAAAAACATTCAAAAATCTTCTTCTCAGAAACTGTCAAGGGGATTAAGCCTGTACTTTGTATACATGTTCCTGACAGTGGCCTCTACATAATTTGTGTTTTTTATTCCAGGCGGATAAGAACTCTGGTTGCTATGGCAACTTAAAGTTTCCATAGACTTATAATGGGAAAAGTGGAAATCGGCTATTTTTCCGCTAAAATTGCAGACATTTGAATTTTGTTTTTGCAGAAATGTTTATTGAGTAGTCCTCTATGTTTCATGTGACTTTTGTTGTAATCCTTTATTTTGATTGGTTGCAGGGGCCCCATATAAGGCAAAATTTCGAAAAACATTCAAAAATCTTCTCAGAAACTGTCAAGGGGATTAAGCCTGTACTTTGTATACATGTTCCTGACAGTGGCCTCTACATAATTTGTGTTTTTTTATTCCAGGCGGATAAGAACTCTGGTTGCTACGGCAACTTAAAGTTTCCATAGACTTATAATAGGAAAAGTGGAAATCGACTATTTTTCCACTAAAATTGCAGACATTTGAATTTTGTTTTTGCAGAAATGTTTATTGAGTAGTGTTTGACGTTTTTTGTGAGTTTTGTCCTAATCCTTTATTTTGATTGGTTGCTGAGGCCCCATAAAGGGCAAAATTTTGAAGAAAAAAAAAACATTCAAAAATCTTCTCCTCAGAAACAGTCAAGTGGATGAATCCTGTACTTTGTATACATGTTCCTGACAGTAGCCTCTACATAATTTGTGTTTTTTATTCCAGTCGGATAAGAACTCTGGTTGCTATGGTTTCCATAGACTTATAATGGGAAATGTGGAAATTAGCTATTTTTTCTGGACCAATTGTACATGTAGGTATTTGAATTTTGTCTTTGCAGAAATATTTATTGAGTATATCTCTATGTTTCATGTGACTTTTTTCCTAATCCTTTATTTTGATTGGTTGCTGGGGCCACATAAAGGGTAAAGTTTGGAAAAACATTTTAAAATCTTCTCCTCAGAAATTGTCTATGGCATGAAGCCTGTACTTTGTATACATGTTCCTGATAGTAGTCTCTACATAATTTGTGTTTTTTTGTTTCAGTTGGATAAGAAATCTGGTTGCTATGGCAACTTAAAGTTTTGATTGACTTAAAATGGGAAAAGTGGAAATTGGCTATTTTTTTCTGGTCCAATCGCAGGTTTTGAAATCTATTTTTGCAGAAATGTTTATAGAGTAGTCCTCTACAGTTTGGTGGACTTTTGTCCTAATCCTTTATTTTGATTGGTTGGTGGGGCACCGTAAAGGGCAAATTTTTTCAATAAATATTTGGTTAATATAGCAGATCTCAGGTGAGCGTTTACAGGACCGTTGGTCCTCTGGTTTTATGTTTATACAGAAAATTTTAATTCCAGAGCAGGATTAATCAAACTTAGGCTTGTTTGTGTTGCATTGTACTGTGCTTTACACTCAATTTGACTCAAACGACGACTATACAACTGCAAATTGCCCCAGTAAAAATAAATTGTTATCCAGAAATAGAGCTTACCGTATTGATTCTAATTAGCGCACATGCTCCAATAAGCACACACCCTGATCTGTTTTGAAAAATGGACATAAGCGCACACAGCTCAAAAGGCATATTGGTAATTTGCCCCAATTTTACACATTAATACCATGTTAACCACATTAAAATGTAACCTTAAAGGATCAAATGCTATTTTGCAACGATTTGAGCATCTAAATGACATTAACAGCGATATTTTTGACATGGTTATGTACACTAATTAGAATGAATACAGTATGTTACAATTGGAAGAGTGATAGACCACTGTGATTGGCTGTAGAAACAAAAATCTTCTGTCAATTTCACTTGGATGAATCTTAAATGCCCCATTTTGAACTACAAAATCCAGTCACTTTAATTCATTTCTTTGAAGTGCATTTTAAAATCACTTGAGCCGAGTCTTAATAAGATGCATTTGAGCCGCTACATCAGAAAACCTACATAATTATGCAAAAACAAAGGAGCAGATCAGCAGTGCAGTAACTGCACAGCTGATCAGTGCCTTTGTCTCCGCTCCACAGATAATATGATGCCTCTTCTTTCTAAATCTGATATTTCAAGGTCCTAGATATTTTCTGTGGCTGTACAGCCTGGTTTGTGTCAAACCTGTTTGGAAACCAGATAGTTGGTTTTCTAACGCGAAGGCTCATTAGTCAGAATATCATGAACTACTTAATGATTTTTGAAGCACTGAAATACATATTGAATGAGAAGTAGAATATGTAGAAAGAGTAAGGTTCTTTAAATTTTGTTTCAATGAACCTTAAAATATAGCACTTAAACATCCAAAATACTTCACTTTTTCCAATTTTCATAAAAACCTCTTGAACCCTTTATCATTGTACTTCATGTGAAACATTTGTCACAATATGAGCTGCTTCATGAGAAAACTGCAATTTTCGCCAATGTGAAAACAAAGACGCAGATCAGGTGTGCTGTAACTGCACAGCTAATCAGTGCCTTTTTTTTTGCTGAGGGATAGTACAATTCCTTATTTATACCAAAATTTCAAAAATCTAGCTTTCTTCTGTGGATTTTTAGACCAGTTTCTGTCGTACCTGGTCGAAAATCACAAAGACAGTTTAGTAGAATCGTGGCACACTATCATGAACTACTCAATGAGAACAGTATGATTTTTGAAGCGTTAAAGTACATATTGGATGAGTGATAGACTAAGGACCAAATATACGGAATAAAGAATTCTTCAGGGGATTCTTCTTCGACGTACTTGAACTTCAGTTCTGGGAATTTCTGAAAAAAGAAAAATGTCAACATCAAAAAAGGAAGGATATGATCTAATCTACGCCCATGCTCAACTGTGTCTTCAAATAGGTATTGGTCACTGACGTATGTCCACAAATATAATGGATTCATTAAGTAAACCTGATAATTCTATGGTCCGTCTCTTTGAGCTAATTTACATGAAATTCAAAGTCAATCCCGCTATATTACTGCAGCCAGTTTTCTTTCAACTATATAAAAAGTTCATGAAATATTCTTTCGGGGCACACCTCTTTGCCTTATGGAAAAAATCATATTTGTCGTATGACAGCTCATATTGTCAGGTGATAACTAACACTCTTCAACCTGTCTCTTCTAAATGATAAAAATAGTACTGAACTCTGTTTAATGACCTCCAATTATGCGGCTGCAATTTTCTTCAAGCTAGAGAAATATGTCACATGACAGCTAATCAACATCATGTGACAGCTCTGAAGTCATGTGACAGACAAAATTGACATGTAATAGCTCGAGTTGCCATATGAATGCTATTTACCTTTAATCTGTCTCGTCTAAACTGTACAGACCCCTGTTTTATGACCTCCAGAACTTCTGTTGGGGACAAATGGCCACCATTTTGTTCTAGTTTACCCGAGAAATAAGCCAATACCTGTGAAAAATAGAAAATACAATTAGGATCATTCCTAGCATTCGTTAAACCTGTCACAGCATACTGTAGGTTCGGAAATTTTCGCTTGACGTTTATTTCCCTAATTTTCGATTTCCGAATTATTAGCCAGTCTTTGAATTCGTGAACAAGTACTCGTGCAGTTTATAAAGCTTATTGTAATTCTTTATTAGCAAGAGCTTTATTTTCGAGAGGAAACAAATTCGCAAATATTAGCGAAAATTAAGTTCTCCAAAACATTTCTGGATTTACAGTATTTGAGACTTGCATCCCTAGTTTCCTAACTATTGCTAGAAAGATATATAAATAACTGTTTAAGAGTCAGATAAGCTCTTGCAGTTAATTGTGCAAACATTTCAGCCTTCGCGTAAGAAACCAACAATTTTGGTTGCCGACCAGGTCCGACACAAACCAGACTGTACAATTACAGAAGCAAGCTAGAAGTTTGAGATTTTGGAGCAGGGATAGTACTATCTGTGATGTGAAAAGAGAGGTGCTGATCAGCTGTGTGGTTACCATGAAGCCTGTCTGCGCCTTTGTTTTCACATTTACAGATTGTTGGTTTTCTGATGCGGCAGCTCATTTCTGATAAAGTTCATTATGTGATGTCACAAAATACATTTTTGCAACTTGAATAAATGTTGACAATACTTTGTTGTCACAGCAAAACGTGTTATATGCACTTGTGAAATATTTTGTTCCATTGATGGGCTTATGTAATGTCAATACAATGCATGCATTTATTATCACTAACAACATTGGGGAACTAATCATCTCTGATAACTTACTGAATTAATGTGGACAATAACGTCTCGAAACGTTGGATGTGTTCGTAACAGGTTTAACAGATCTTTCTGATACAATATTGTGTATGTGCGTGATGTAGAACTGAGGTTAATTTATACTTTTAACACTAATCAGGAATTAATTACCCCATCTCTGGTAACTTCCTGTATCAATTCCGGAATTAATCAACCCCATCTCTAATTTTTTAACACCATTCAAGAATTAATTATCCCATCTCTCATTAACTTACTGTATCAAAGTTGACAATAAGATCTTAAAACGCTGGATGAGTTCTGAACAGATTAAACAAGATCTTTTTGGTACAATAGTGTATATACAGCAATGAGGTGAATTTATACTTTAAACATCATTCAGGAATTAATTACCCAATCTCTGATAACTTGCTGCATAAATTCCAGAATTAATCAACCCCATCTCTGATTTTTTAAACCACTCAAGAATTAATTACCCCGTCTCTGATAACTTACTGTATCAATGTTAACAATAACATCTTGAAACGTTGGATGAGTTTTGAACAGATTATACACATCTTTCTGGTACAATAGTTAGCATGATGCAGCAGTGAGGTGAATTTATACTTTTTACACCATTCAAGAATCAATGACTCCATCTCTGATAACATACTATATCAATGTTGTTAATAACATCTTGTAACATTGGATATAAGCTGAATAAGTTATCTTTCTGATACAATAGTGTGCATGATACAGCAATGAGGTGAATTTATACTTTAAACATCATTCAGGAATTAATTACCCAATCTCTGATAACTTACTGCATAAATTCCAGAATTAATCAACCCCATCTCTGACTTTTAACACCATTCAAGAATTAATTATCCCATCTCTGATAACTTACTGTGTCAATGTTGACAATCACATCTTGAAACATTGGATGTGTTCTGAACAGATTAAACAGATCTTTCTGTTAAAATGTGTGTAAACAAGATGGAGATTATGACATTAACATTGTACAAAGACTAAACATAGGTTATGGGGATTATGACACAAACATTGTACAAAGACTAAACGTAGGTTATCTCTAAAACCATTCAGGAATTAATAACCCCATCTCTGGTAACTTACTGTATCAATTCCAGAATTAATCAACCCCATCTCTGATTTTTAACACCATTTAAGAATTTTTATTACCCCATCTCTGATAACTTACTGTATCAATGTTAACAATCACATCTTGAAACGTTGGATGAGTTCGGAACAGATTAAACAGATCTTTCTGGTATAGTAGTGTGTATACGAGGTTTGGATTATGGTGTAGCGAGGAGGCGAGGCAAGAGTTTATGATCTCTAACACCATTCGGATAACTTCTTCCAACACGGCTAAATCCAGCATCTAGAAAATAAAATAAGCCATGTCATGAGAAAATGGGAGTATTGTCTATGCGATAACAAAGGTGCAGATCAGCTGTGCAATAACTGCACAGCTGATCAGCTTCATTATTTTCGCTACACAGATACTAGTACAATGCCTCTTCTTCTTAAACCCAAAATTTCAAGCTTCTAGCCTTCTTCTGTGACTGTACAGGCCGGTTTGTGTCAGAAATGGCTAGAAACCCCAAATACCTGTTTTCTCTTGACATGGCTCAAAAAATTCATTTAAAAAATAATTTCAAGTCACTGTATACATCATCGCCTCAACTGACAAAACTTTGTGGTCAATTTTTGTTGTAAATATCAACTAAAACTGGAGAAATATGTACTCATAATTTTCAGCAAAATATTAAATTTAAAATTATTACATACACTTGTAAGAAATCAGGCAGGATAGCTTGGTAATGTAATCTCAATCAGACAACTGGCCCCGAGGTTATAAAACTTTTTTCATGCTCAACTCAACTGAGACTAAAATTTATCCTGCTCATAAATGTTAAAATGCCAACAATTGTTGCATTTTAACATTTATTAGCAGGATAAATTACAGGTTTTGGAGTTCTAAACCTTCAATATTGATATATTTCGGCTATTTTGTCATTTATGAGCAATTTAAATTTCATGCTCAGCTGAGCTGAGCCTGAAAAAAGTTTTATGGCCTCGAGCCCTGGTACCCAGGTTATTAACCTTGTTTCATGCTCAACTTAGATGAGCATGAAATTTCAATAGCTCATGAATACTAAAATAGCCCAAATCAGTTCATCAGGAAAACATGTCCATGAAAAGTATACCCCCTGAAACCCCACTTTTTATAGAAAAACGCGGGTTTGCATGGGTATACCTAGTTTTCTTATTTTTGCTCCAAAACATAGATTGTGGGTACTCGTTAGAATTGCCTCGACAAGGTGGTTCGAACACATCAATATTTGAGCAAAAATATTGAAAATATTTTTTTTTCTGATGAAATTTATCAATTCAAATAGCTGAAAAAAATCTCTGTATATTGCATGGGTAAATTTTTGTAATGCATACATAGTCTTGTTCCGTGTCTGGGTCCTCGGAATCAGCTGTGTCTGGTTTCTGTCCTCCACTGACCGCGGCATGTCGTATCTCTTCCACCAGCTTAGTGTGCTTCTTACACAAATTGGAAAACAAACTGGAATATAATGTAAAACATTCACAATATTCAAAGCAGAAAGAAAAACTGAGCAAAAAAATTGAAAAATATTATCAAAATAGAATGTTGTAAACTAAGAAAAACTGATTGTTCATGTTGGCCTTGCCCAACTTATGAAAAAATACACCTCAACCCCGTTATAACACTATTGTTGGGAATCAAGCCAATTTCCGTGTTAGCTATCCAATCCATCTTATAACGATAGTAAAAATGTGTAGAAGCAAAAGTAGTCTTAAATGACCTACTGAGGTGCAATTAATGATCAGTGTTATATCCTAAACCGTGTTGTAATTTGGGTTTCTAACTGGGTCTGACACAAACTGGCCTGTACAATAACAGATGCAGGCCAGAAGCTCAAAATTTTGGGTTTAAGAAGAAGAAGGTTTGTACTATCTGTGTAGCAAAAACAAAGACGCTGATCAGCTGTGCAGTTACTGCACAGCTGATCTGTGTCTTTGTTTTTGCCTATGCATGTTGTTGGGTTTTTCGTGATGAATGAAATATTTTCTACCCTACCTGACTAGTCTCTGTGACACATATGGATGTAGGTTTGTAAACTGTGATGACATATTGGCCAAGGCTGCCAAACAGTTTGTGTGGAGATACTTGTCCTGTGAAGAAGAAATACCATCTCATTGAAAACAGTTTTTGTTTTTAACCATGTACGACCTTTACTAGAATAAATGCTAGATGCTTAAAATTTGAGTCTCTCTGCGTATGTTTGTAAACTGTGATGACATATTAGCCAGGGCTGCCAAACAGTTTGTGTGGAGATACTTGTCCTGTGAAGAAATTTAAACATCAGGAAAACATGTCCGTGTAACATATACCCCCTTATATCCCACTTTTATATAGTAAAACTGGGGTATGCAGGGGTATACCTATTTTTCTTATTTTTGCTCCAAAATATAGACTGTGATTACTTGTTAGAACAGCCTAGGTGAGGCAGTTCTAACCTGTACCCACAATCTGTGTCCTCAGCAAAAATATCAAAATTTTTCAATTTTTACAGCTTAAAAAATATCTGTTTATTGCATGGGCAAATCTTCCTAATGTCTGGTAAAAAAAAAAAAAAAACAGTCTTGTTGGTTTGACTCTTATAATCACACATGAGTAAACTGTCATAAAGGCATAGGAAAAACAAAGTCACATAGATAGCATCATTCTTCTACTTCTTTTAAAAATATTTCAAATGCCTTTAAAGAAGCTTTGCAGCTGAGCTGTACTTTTTCTTTTTTATAACGAAAATATTATATATCCCCAAGACACTACATAATCTTTGTTGTCTGTGTGGTGAATTAGTCAGATACGTTCATTCAAAATGCTTCAAATCAGATCAGCGCTCATTTGTTTAACCTCAAGTCAACTGAAGTTTTTCAAAATGGATCTCAGTTTTAATTTTATTCAGTGAAGTCAATATTTCAGTATCTGCAATTTGCTATTGTGGATTACAAGTATATGCAAACTTTCCTCAGCTAATGACCTACTTACCCTAATGCAAGATATGTTAAACTGTATAGTTCGTATCACCACCAATACTTACCCTCATGCGAGATATGTTAAACTGTATAGTCTGAATCACAACCAATACTTACCCTCATGCGAGATATGTTAAACTGTATTATTCGCATCACAACCAATACTTACCCTCATGCGAGATATGTTAAACTGTATTATTCGTATCACAACCAATACTTACCCTCATGCAAGATATGTTGAACTGTATAGTCTCAATCACAACCAATACTTACCCTCATGCAAGATATGTTAACCTGTATTATTCGCATCACAACCAATACTTACCCTCATGCGAGATATGTTAAACTGTATTATTCGTATCACAACCAATACTTACCCTCATGCAAGATATGTTAAACTGTATAGTCTGTTTCACAACCAATATTTACCCTCAAGTGAGATATGTTAAACTGTATAGTTCGTATCACAACCAATACTTACCCTCATGCGTGATATGTTGAACTGTATAGTTCGTATCAACACCAGACCTGTCAACCTCCTGAAAATTCTAAGAGGGAGATTGCGCGAAACAGTGATTTTTTGACGAAATAAGCATGCAACTTACGCGCGCGCTTTAGGACCTGTAAAATTTCAAGGAGGGAGATTTTTTCTTCAGGAGGGAGATTTTTCCAGCTTTTCAAAAAGACAATACTTGTTATTGGCAAAAGGGTAGTATACCGCTAGCATTCACCGATACAATAACCTTTAAATAAGGAATAATTGAGACGGTGTCATACCTCGGGTATTGAAAATTCGCTTGTGCAATTTTCTATAACTACTATGATGCAAAAACCGCGAAGAAACGATGAAATTCGATCGAAAAATCAGTTCGACATATTTCTACCAAGGGCGCGGCCATATTGAGAGTTTTCCCGACGATCATTAGTTACATGCAATCTGATTGGTTCCGAAATCAACCTAAAAAAGTTATTGGCTAATCACAAAGCTTGTTTTATCTTTCACCGGAATTTCCCGATATCATGCTTATAAATAGATCGGAGAACCGGAGAATCTCGAATGCGAACGGAGATTGCCGAATACGCTAAAAATAGAAATCGGAACGATCGAAAATTCCCGAACTCAACCGGAAATTTGCAATGACCTTGACTTTGTTTGTGTAAACACGGAAAAACCGGGATATGTTTTCTTTTTTGTTTCGGATGTTAAAATTAACCGGTAGACAGCCCGAAATCCGTTAGTTTGGTGTTTTTTATAGAAATCGGACGGGAGGTCGTTAGTCCATGGCAAAACCGTTAGAATAACGGGATAGCCGGGAGAGTTGACAGGTCTGATCAACACCAATACTTACCCTCATGCGAGATATGTTGAACTGTATAGTTCGTATCACAACCAATACTTACCCTCATGCGAGATATGTTAAACTGTATAGTTCGTATCACAACCAATACTTACCCTAATACGAGATATGTTAAACTGTATAGTCCGTATCACAACCAATACTTACCCTCATGTGAGATATGTTAAACAGTATAGTTAATATCACAACCAATACTTACCCTCATGCCAGATATGTTAAACTGTATAGTTTGTATCACAACCAATACTTACCCTTATGCGAGATATGTTAAACTGTATAGTTTGTATCACAACCAATACTTACCCTCATGCCAGATATGTTAAACTGTGGTAGTCCGTATCACAACCAATACTTACCCTCATGCGAGATATGTTCAACTGTGGTAGTCTGTATCACAACCAATACTTACCCTCATGCGAGATATGTTAAACTGTATAGTCTGTTTCACAACCAATATTTACCCTCAAGTGAGATATGTTAAACTGTATAGTTCGTATCACAACCAATACTTACCCTCTGACATGCGAGATATGTTAAACTGTATAGTTTGTATCACAACCAATACTTACCCTCATGCGAGATATGTTAAACTGTATAGTCTGTTTCACAACCAATATTTACCCTCAAGTGAGATATGTTAAACTGTATAGTTTGTATCACAACCAATACTTACCCTCATGCGAGATATGTTAAACTGTATAGTTTGTATCACAACCAATACTTACCCTCATGCGAGATATGTTAAACTGTATAGTCTGTTTCACAACCAATATTTACCCTCATGTGAGATATGTTAAACTGTATAGTTCGTATCACAACCAATACTTACCCTCATGTGAGATATGTTAAACTGTATAGTTCGTATCACAACCAATACTTACCCTCATGCAAGATATGTTAAACTGTATAGTTCGTATCACAACCAATACTTACCCTCATGCGAGATATGTTAAACTGTATAGTTCGTATCACAACCAATACTTACCCTCATGCGAGATATGTTAAACTGTATAGTTCGTATCACAACCAATACTTACCCTCATGCGAGATATGTTAAACTGTATAGTCCGTATCACAACCAATATTAACAGCCCTCCGAGTGAGATTTCTGATATTGCCCGCTCTTTGAACCAGGATACATTCTTTAATGACTGAAATAAACCGAGGTAATAAAACTTTTTTCATGCTCAAGCCAGCTGAGACTAAAATTCATCCTGCTCATAAATGTTATATGCCAATCGTTGGCATTTCAACATTTATGAGCAGGACAAATTACTAGTTTTTGAGTTTTGAACCTGAATTTTCCACAATTTTTGACTATTTCAACATTTATGAGCAGTTGAAATTCCATGCTCAGCTGAGCTGAGCTTGAAAAAGTTTTATAACCTTGAGGGCAGGATACATTCTTTAAGGGCAGAAAGTAAACAGAGAAACATCTGAGCTGCATCATGAGAAAACCAGGTTTTTGCCTCAGATCCCAGATCAGCTGAGCAGCTTCTGCACAGCTGATAAGCACCTTTGTTTTCGCTAATCGGACAGTACAATCCCTCTTTATCTTAAGTCCAAAATTTCAAGACTGTAGTCATCTTCTGTGTTTGTACAGCTCAGTTTGTGCCTGTCCTATTCAGAAACCACATTGTCGGTTTTCTCATCTTCAAATGTCAAATGTGACAGGTCACAGTTCAGCCGCTTGAGCATAATGAGCTCCAATGATTGATGCCAAAGTGACCCTTAGGACAGGTTTGCCTCTTCCTACCTGACTCTCATATAAGACTTACGGATGTGTGGCCTCGCCTTTCTATACATTTGTAATTTGAGCTTGTATGTGAGAAAACCAACAATTTGGGTTCCAACCAGGTCCGACACAAACCGGGCTGTAGTCACAGAAGATGGTTAGAGGCTGGAAATTTTGGATATAGAAAGTAGAAGGATCGTACTATCCGATTACCGAGAAGCTGATCTGCACCTTTGTTTTCGTCTATGCAAATTGTTGGTTTTCCCATGCGGCGGCTCATTTTATCTTTTTTAGAATAAAAAAAAACTTTCTCGATACAGTGACAGGAAAATTTCTTTTAAGTCATGATGTTTACACACTTTCAGATTCGTCTTTGCAGTGAGTGTGCAGGCATCTCCGATTTAAAAATTTTCTCTTTTTTTCATTAACTCATTTAAGCCTGGCGTTCCCTTTTATGGGACATAGGCAAACAGCATAGCCCCATCTGGGGCTGTTCTGTTTGCTTAGAGGATTTTCATGGAGAAATGATATAAAAAATAAAAATCACTCCTAACACCCCTAAAACAGAAAGTCGACTCACCCAATTGATCATGATGGGAAAATCCAATCAATTCGTCAAATATGGGTTAAGTACTCACAATTTCATGCACTGCCTTGTTAAATACATCATCTTCAGAGAGAACCAGTAGTATAATCAAGGCCATATAGATATGATGAGAATTTTTGTCTTGTGCGTGGTACAGGATCCTTAACAATGGCATAACCTGAAAAATGGAACATAACTGATAATTTTCTTTTCTTTTTTTTTTTTTTTTAAATTTCCGATTTTTTTTGTACCAACAAGTACCCATAACTGAAGTTTTGAAATACATGTATAAGTAAGAAACATTTCAATTCCATGTACATGTACAGTTTTGTACACCCCAATTTATAGGGATGTTATCTTGTTACATTTACTTCAAGTTATTTTGAAAAGTTAAGCGCATTGTAGGCTAATTAGAACCAATATGGTAATTGCCAAGCTATTAGGAATTTTTTTCGGGTGTCTCAGGGGCCGAAATAAGGCCCCATTCCCAATGCAATTTGGGTGACTTTTTTCCCGATTTGAAGAAAAAAATTCCCAATCAAAGCTGATTTTTTTTTTCAACAGTTCCTTACATTGTGAAATTCAAACTTTCTGTTTGAAACAGTGTTTAGCTTTGATTACAAGTTATTATTTAATGGTTCTAAATGAAATACCTCACAGTAGGTCACATTTGAAAATATTATCAATTGTGAATATTTTGAAAATTTCCCAAATCAAGGGTTTACGTGCTAAATTTCCCAATCAGAAAGGCTCTAGGGCCCCTTCCCAAAATTGCAAAAAAAAATCCCTGGTCAGCCTATCTATATGAGTCCAAGACAATATAAACGCTTTCATATGTACATTTCTGTGTATTAAGAGATATACAGTCCAACCTGTATTAAGCAGGCCCTGTATTAAGCAAGCACCTGTCTTAAGCAAGCACTTTCATTACCCCCAATTTTACATGTAAATGAACCTCTATTAAGCAAACACCTGTCTTATGTGGCCAGAGGCCACTAGTTTTTGTCCCAACTTTGGCTTTAAGCAGCCACTCATTTCATCAATTACATAAAAAAGAAATATTTTGACATGGATATGTGTCAAAATTTTCTTCACACCTTCCAGATGTCATAATTCATTGTTTATAGTCTCAAAAGATAATCCTAAATGACTTGTCTGGATATTTTGGAGAACTTAGTGACACTTACCACTGGCAGTGCTATTATCTATTTCTACACTAGCTAACATCATTTGGTTAGGATGCTCACCCTAGTGTTAAAACATAACCTTTATTAAGCAAGCACCTGTCTTATGCAAGCGATTTTAGTGTTTCCCTTGGCCGCTTGCTTAGGACAGGTTGGACTGTAATACCAATGTAGTATTATGAGAACATAATTACTCACCAAACTGTCTATATTAGTCCGAGACAATATAAACGCTTTCATATGTACATTTCTGTGTATTAAGAGGTATAATAATAACGTAGTCTGGTCATCTTTCAACGTTGTACACAATGTCTGATAAAGATCTGTAAAGTCTATTTTAAATGTTGCCAATGCTGTTGTAGGTCCTCCAGCAGACTGATCTGAAAATGAGACACAAATTGGATTTTTTTTTTGTTATAAAATACATTTTATGGAGGGGTGCTTAATAATTTGTAATTTAATCAATTACATGCATGACGAACAAGATATTTCTCATGTCAAATATGAACATTCTGTTGAATACTAAATAATCAATACAACTTTATCATGTTTATTGTTTGTTTGTACTGAGGTTTAATGTCACAGTCAACAATATTTCAGTCAGGTCGGGATGGAGCAATCACTTCCTGGGTATTTAACAGTACTGTGGGGAGAATGTGTCTTGCTCAAGGTTACAACAAGGCACCCTATGTGGGGATCGAATCCAGGACCTCAGGATTTAAAGCCCGATGCTCTACCAACAGGCCACCGCACTCCCCTATCATGTTTATTTTGCTTCCATTCTATAAACTGTATCTAAAATGTTATTACATGTATTAACTGTTTTCAGTGTGTGTCAGTATACTTTACCTTACAAGTCAATTTGTGAATGAAAATAGGGCCTCTCTGTAAGGAATTTTTCAATCCCATGTCAGTCGTACAATGATTGGCCAACACCAACAGAAATAACAAGATTTGATTGGCCACTAATATTTAAACACACACCTCTCAATATTCACTCACCTTGTGAATTTGTGAAGGAAAACAGGGCCTCTCTGTATGGATTCTTCAGTCCCCTGTCACTCGTACAATGATTAGCTAGCACCAACAGAAATAACAAGCTCTGATTGGCTAATAATGTTTCCACAAATTCCTCTTCCTGTTTCTTCTCCTTCGGCGACGAGGCCATGCCGAGAGTAACCACTGACCACAGGCTGGCTGAAAGATCAGACTAAATTGAGCCTTTGCATGACAAAACCAACAATTTGGGTTCCCGAAAAGGTCCGACACAAACCGGTCTGTACAGTCAAGAAGCAGGCTAGTATCTTGAAATTTTGGATTTGAGTAGAAGAGAGATTGTAATATCTGTGTAGCGAAAACAAAGGTGCTGATCAGCTGTGCAGTTACTGCACAGCTGATCTGTATCTTTGTTTTCGCATAAGCAGATTGTTGATTTTCTCATGCAAAGGCTTAATTAAAATTCCCTAGATTTTTGGTATAATCATGCAAACTCAAAAGTGCCTCTTCTAGACTATAAAAGAAACTGCTTTCTTGCACACCAGATAGAAAAATCCCCATGTGAGAAATTCTTATCTCACCCAAGGTTGTTATCTCACCCCAGGCTTACCCATTCTTATATTATCAGTTCTTGCACTGTTTTCATGCTGCCTTTACCATTTACATAGATACTCTGACCAAAGTCGATTTTTGGATCTTACAGAGATTGCAACTAATATTCGACAACTCCCCAAAATTTCTTTTCCATTGCAAGAAAAATAAAGAGGTGCATTTTAACATAGCTGCTGTAAGAGCAGTGGAGTTTTAGAGCCCAACCATGTTTTGAGGTCAAACAGAAGGGTTGATCTAATTGCATTCATTCTCCATCGAAGGTTTCTGCATTGACAATTACATATGTATGCACTGCTGGGTTTACAGAGCAAGCCTTTGATTCTTAGCTGTTGTGAATTTGTACTTTCTATCGGCCAAATGCTCCAAATTTTCTACCATGTGCCTTTCACTTCAGGGACTATTTAGGAAATGTTTTCAATGATTTTGAAGGGAACAGTACTGTAGATTCAGAAATATTAGCGAGAACTTAATGTTCGCTAATTTTTGCGACAACCATTTGGTTGGCTCGCAAATTCAAAGTTCTCCCTAATGAAGCATCTTTATAAACTTTATAGAATACATGGACACTCATTCCCGAATTCAAGAACTTGCTATTAATTCGGAAACAGAAAATTCAAGCAATAAAGGTCACTCCAAAATTTCCGAATTTACAGTATCCTTGATAAAATACATGCGAAGTTACAAATTGTTCTATTTGATGATACATACAAGCAAGTGAAGCTGTAGCATTGGCTATTGCACTGACGCTGTCTGTCGTCGACTTGTAAAGTTCTGCAGGACATTTTTCCTGGTTGATGTAATTCCGCAGCAAAGCTTTTATCATCAGACCAGCATGCATTGCACTGGAACACAGAAGAGAAAACTGTGCTGTTACATGGAAAATCAACAATTAGGGATTCTGACCAGGTCTGCCACAAAGCAGCCTGTACAGTCACAGAAGCAGGCCAGAAGGCTGAAATTTAAAACATAAATAGGCATTGTACTATCTGTGTTGCAAAAACAAAGGCACTGATCAGCTGTGCAAATTGTTAGTTTTCTTATGCGGTGGCTCAAAACTAACATGTTATGCAGCTTTCACACTTATCACGATTCGACCACGATTGGTATCGTGGTCTTCATCGTGGACCAATCGGGACTATCGTATCTAATCTCATCAGATCGCATCACATCTTGATGTCAATCATGATAATAGGGCTAATCGTGTAAAATTTTTTGTCTGCCGAACATTTTGCCACGATTACCACAATTGGCGGGACAATCGTGACCATCACATCAGATCGTATGACATGGTAACAAATCACAACAAATCGTATCTCATCTTGTTCCTACATCGCGGTGATCGGGATCAACCAAAACACCGCCATCTGTTGAGATGAGTTGCGATCTCCTACGAATTGTTCCGATTTGTTACGCTTCGAGAAATAATGTCTTGCCCGATTAACTACGAGGCGATGCTCGTTTCTCCCGATAGGATACAATCTGATACGAGTAAATGCGATGAGATACGACAAGCCACGCTTTTGCCACAGATGCTTACGATCTGTTACAAATTATCAATACATAAAATCCATCGGGCAAGAATGACTTTTATTCTTTGATCAACAATAGGGAAGTAAATATTCAGTATTAATTCGAAATCTGAAGGATGCCAGGAAATGGCAGCAGAGACAGTGATAGAAAAGGGAAGGATAATGCTTTATCATAAGCATGCATTAATAATGCAAATGTCGCATTCTCGTCACTCTCAGTTCTTCCATCATCAATGTTATTTCGTTTTTAGAGATTAAAAATGTAATGAGGTATATGTTTGTTTCAGTCGAAGTATATATACCAATCGTGGTCTCATCGTGGCCCCAATCACCCAAAAGTCAACCCATCATTTGTAAACTATTGCAACACATCGTATCAGTTCTTGAGACTCGTACCAGAACGCATCTATGCGTATCAGTTCGTATCAAATCGCGGTCACCTATCATGATAATCGTGTCAGATCGCATTAGGATCGGGGGCTTAATCGTAGTAATCCTATCAGATTGCAACTAATCATATCTATCAAGGACCAATATCGTGTCTCAGATTTTGACCGATCGCCACCCTATCATATCGGATGGCAACAGATTGTATCAAAACGCAACGACTCGCAACAGAAATTATCAGAACGTCAAATTTTGGCAAAATGTCCCGATTAGCTACGATTTGTCAATCGTGGCATTCGTAACAGATCATGCTCTAGTGTGAAAGCCACATTATGTTCAGTGATTTCATGTTTTATGTTCCAATCAACAGCTAAGTTCATACAGAGACAAGGTCTGGAGGTTGTTAAGCTTTTTTCATGCTCAACTCAGCTGAGCATGAAATTTAAACTGTCTATCAATATTGAAATTTTGGGTCTAAATCATTTCTTGTGAACATTTCCAAAATAACAGAAAATTATAGAAGATCTTACACAAGTGGTCATTTCATACAGAATTCATTAAACAAGCTTTTGGCCAGTTTAATACATACCATATGAAATGACCATTAGAGTAAGATTTGCTTATCATATGGCCTATAAATGTAATGTTTCGTTTCTTTCTGACTGAGTGGTCAAACATCAAGGCCGACTCGACTTGTTTTGGACTATATGATAACAACAATGTTATATGAGCCGCCTCATGGGAAAACCAACAATCTGCATAGGCGAAAACAAAGACGCAGATCAGCTTTGCGGTAACCGTGAAGCTGATCAGCTCCTTTGTTTTGGCTACTCCGATAGTACAATTCCTCTTCTACTTAAATCCCAAATTTCAAGCTTCTAGCTCTTTTCCGTGCTTGTACAGGCCGGTTTGTGTCGGACCTGTTCGGAAACCACATTGTTGGTTTTCCCACGAGGCAGCTCAATTATGATCTTAGTACTTACCATTTTCCCTGCATTAAGTACTGGTATATTCTGAATTTACTGGCCGGCTGAGGTTGGAACATTTGTACCGACAGTAGGACTAGTAGTGTGTTCAGTGCTTCTAGATGAAGAGCATAGGTGAAATTTCTGAAATAAAGTGAGCTGTGTCATGAGAAAACTGGATTTTTGCCTAGATGCAAAATTAATACATAGTCAGCATTCAGCAACTGCACAGCCTTTGTTAATGCTACACATAAAGTACAATCCCTCTGCTTGTAAAATCTGAAATTTTAAGCTTCTTTCTTACTTCTGAGACTGTGCAGGCCTGTCTGTGTTGGATACCATAAAGACCAGTGACATATTCGTAAATTCATTTATTTTCATAGAAAAAAATGTTATTTACCACCAAAATGTTCACAACCTATGCATGAGCCACTTCATGGGAAAACAGGATTTTTGCCTATGCGACAACACAGGCGCAGATTAGCTGTGCAGTAACTGTGCAGCTGATCAACTCATTTGTTTTCGCTACATAATCCCTCTTCTCTTTTATCCAAAATTTCAGGCTTCTAGCCTACTTCTGTGACTGTACACGCTGCCTTGTACAGGCTGGTTTGTGCCAAAGCCTGGTTTTCCCACGTCGAGGCTCACATGTACTTACAGCACAGGAACATCTACGATCAGTTCCACCAAAGAATTCATAAACTCTTCCCCTATTGCACATGATCCTTCCTTTTCTTTGTCATCTATATAAAGACATCAGCAAGATCATTACGAAAACATGCCCATGCAATACACAGTTGATATATAGATGTTTTATTCTCAGTTAGGCCATTCCAATTTTTTTCTATGTTTAGCGTCCCCGAGCCTGTTGGTTATGGGCTTAAATTAAAAAAAATTTCAACATTTTTAAGTTCTGGACAATTATAATCCACAGTTTGTACAAATACATAACATTATATTGTTTACCTAGTTATATGTTATTTAACCTTAGTTAAATAGGAAAATGTTATGTTTTTTTTTCAAGCTATGTTTGTTTTTTCCGAATACAATAGGTAGATAGGTTTTGCTGGCAGGGTCGGACGCTAAACATAGAAAAAAATTGGAATGGCCTTACATGTATTCTGGATTTGCACTTCTGTAAAAATTTGCACACTTTGTAGTCACCCGTTCTTGAATTCATTGTACTGATTCAAGCAAATAATAAATTTATGCGTGCATTGGTCAGAACTTGCAAGAGTATAAATGTATAAATTCGTGAATATTATTACAAGTAAAATGAGCCACCTCATGAGAAAACCAACATTCTGTATATGCAAAAACAAAGCTGCAGTTCAGCTTTGCAGTAACTGTGAAGCTGATCAGTGCCTTTGTTTTCGCTACCCGGATAGTACAATTCCTCTATTTTCTAAATTCAAATTTCAAGCTTCTAGCCATCTTCTGTGACTGTACAGCCCGGTGTCGTACCTGTTCGGGAATCACATTGTTGGTTTCATGATGCTGCTCATCATGAAAACATGTTCGTGTAAAGTATACCCCCCCCCCTCAAACCCCACTTTTATATAGTAAAACTGGAGTATGCTGGGGTATACCTATTTTTCTTATTTTTGCTCCAAAACATAGATTGTGGGTACTCGTTAGAACCGCCTCGGCGAGGCGGTTCTAACGTGTACCCACAATCTATGTTTTGAGCAAAAATAAGAAAAATATCAAAATTTTTCAGCTGAAAATTTTATAATTTTTAAAGCTCAAAAAATCTCTGTATATTGCATGGGCAAGTTTTTGTAATGCAAATGGTTTGGTGTACATTTCTAGGCAAACAGTACATATAGCACTGTACAAGTACAATACAGAAAGTTTTTGTTTTTTTTAATTGAGTTTTATGTCAAGATTATTTCAGCTCATATGAGACGGGCCAATCAGTAGGTGGGGCAAAAACGGGAGAACCCCGAGAAAAAACACCTGACACACCCGAAAGCAGAACTTGGCTCGTCTCACATGTGGCCAGAGCGGGGCTCAAACCAACACCAGTCACAGCGGTGAGATGATCGAGTGATTAAGAAACACCGCTCTTAACCGCTCGGCCACGGGGGCCACCACAGAGAGGTTAATAGAATACATCAGGAAAACATGTCTGTGACATGTACACCCCCTTGAACCCCACTTTTATATAAAAAAATGGGGTTTGCAGGGGTATACCTATTTTTCTTATTTTTGATCCAAAACATAGATTGTGGGTACAAGTTAGAACTGCCTCAGCGAGGCGGTTCTAACCTGTACCCACAATCAATGTTTTGAGCAAAAATGTTAAAAATATCATTTTTTTTCCAATGAAAATTTTCCATTTTTCCATTCTGAAAAAATCCTTTGTATATAACATGGACAAGTTTTAGTAATGTAGAGTTTAAGAGTTTTAATAGAATACCCACCTTGACTATTAGGGGACGTAGCATCAAACTGCTGTATCAATAATTCCTCACTGAGGTGTTCCACGAAATATTTACACACACTTCGGATGATAAACAATGCATTATAGGTCTGCCACGTGAATATATTACTGAAAAAGACAAGAAAATAAAGGCTACACAAGTGTTGCTGTATCTTTAAGGTTTTTACAGGTACCTGAATTGTTTGCAAGGGTATACCTATTTTTCTTGTTTTTGATCAAAAACATAGATTGTGGATACTCGTTAGAACCGCCTCCACAAGATGGTTCTAATGTTCACCCACAATTAATGTTTTGGGCAAATTTTTTGAAAATATCTAATATTTTTTATCTCTGTTTTTTTTTTTTTTTTTTTTTTTTTTTTTTTCTATGAAATTCTCTGACACCGTAATGCTTATTTTGATCCAAAACATAGATTGTGGGTACTAGTTAGAACTGCTTCGCTGAGGCGGGCGAGGCCATTCCGACTTGTACCCACAATCAATGTTTTGAGCAAATATATTAAAAATATAATTTTTTCTGATGAAAATTTTCATTTTTTACAACCTTAAAAATCTCTGTGTGTTGCATAGGCAATTTTTCGTACATGTAATTGTGATTATAATGACTTACTCTTGACATTGTGCTGAAGCCTTCAGCTCCGTACATCTAATCAGGAAGTTATGGATCAATGCTCCAAAGTTCCCAGTCTTGCAGTTGTTTATTGCCAGATTCTTACAAATCAAAGCCGTTGATTCTTCCAATAATTTGGCATCAGAGCTGAAAAAGGGAATTTTGCATTTTGTCATATCTGGTTTTTATTTTCATCTTTTTTCAGCTAGTTTTAAGGTTTCTTTATTTTTCATAAACTGTATACTAAACTCAACCGGAAAAGCATGAAATTTAAATTGTTCATAGACCTTAAACAATCAGTCAGTTTGTAGTGAATTTCAGGTTAAAATCACAAACACCAGTCACCATATTATCCTTTCACTTTAACTTCATACTAGCATGACTAGTTTAGCATAAAAATGTATTATAACCTGAGCATGGTAATTCTGAGCATGAAAAAAGCACTTTAATTTGAGGTCAACCACAGAGATTTTTTTTTTTGAAGGGGGGGGGGGGGAGGGGGGCAGGATGGTGAGATTGAGAGATTTGCTCATTTTTTTGCTCATTTTTTTTTTTGCTAAAGATCTCATTGGAATGTTCTCCCCATCTTGCTAAATTCATAATTTAGCACCCACCCACACCTGAGATGATGATCAGAAATTGATTCACTCAGTATAATTATGAAGATAGATAAATGATAAGAAAATCTCGCCAATTTAGATTGAAAAAGCGATTTTCTCTCATGGCATTTCGGAGCCAAAACATCATGAAAACATGTCCGTATAAACCGCCAAGGCAGTTCTAACGTGTACCCACAATCTATGTTTTGAGCAAAAATAAGAAATTAATGTCAAAAATTTTCAGCTAAAAATTTTCAATCTTTAAAGCTAAAAAATTCTCTGTATATTGCATGGGCATGTTTTCGTAATGAGCATGGTAATTCTGAGCATGAAAAAAGCATTATAATTTTAGGTCAGCTATATTTCTTACCTGTTAATTGGAATGAGGAAGGTATATGAGAGAAGCTGGTTCCAGAAGGGATCTTGTGAGGAGATGGACTCTTTACTTGAAAATCTTTGTAGGTATTCATTTGTGGCGAGCTCGCTGAAGCTACTACTGTTGGCCCCCATTCTGTGAAAGTAAGAAAATAGTATCCTAATAATAATGCTTGTAATACTGTACATGTTTGTTTGTTTGTTTGTATGTTTTCCTGTTCTCCCATCAATCAATTTCTGATTATTCTTGGGAGGTGTACATTGTACACTCTGGTGTGTTTGCAGGATGAGCCTACATGCATGCGGATAGAACCTATGTAGGGATCTTTAATCTGCACATGGGATGACTGTCCCTGCACAGGGGGCCTCCAGTTAACGTCCCGATCCCAAGGACGGTGCAATGTATCATGTCATTCCTGCAAATGACACGAAGGGAAGCAAGTTCGGACCAACAAACTTTCCTCGCCGCCGGCGGGGATCAAACCCGGGACCTCTAGCACAAGAAGCCAGTGCGCTAACCACTCGGCTATCTCGCTTCAATACAATAAAATCACTGTAAATACTCATTTGTGGCGAGCTCACGGTCCCCCTCCTGTGAAAATAGGAAATTGCTAATGATTCTAGCTGAACATTTTCCGCGAAATAGCCCCTTACATTGTCAAGCCAACAATATCCCTGATTAACCACGTCACTGTTGTGCCAATGGTACAGTACCATACTACCAAAAGCCCCTTTTCCCTAGATGCAACAGTGACACAGGCTGCCGGAGTGGAGGAAAGCCAGGACATATCTCAGCATACCCGGGATATGCCTGTGAAACTACTCTGTCCACCTGGCGACAGCCAGACCACATACATTTCATCGGGTCAATTCATTTTTTATTCTGAAAAACATTTGCCCATAGTGTGGCGCGAACCCGTACAAAAGTAGTATGTAGCGAAGCAGGAAACCTCCTTGCTCCCTACTGTGCTATAGCGGATGCCCAATGATCTGACTCAAGTCTATCTTTTATTATTTATTTTCTGATACCAAGTTGATCAATTTCTGATCTGTCATCATCGGCTGAGGCTATCCGCACGACGGTCGTGCCGATAACGCAGCTTATCCGCACGACGGTCGTGCCGATAAGCGGCGTTATCGGCCCGACTGTCGTGCGGATAGCCAGTGCTACAGGTATTGGCTATCAGCACGACGGCTGTATGAGATTTTCTAACAAGCTTTCTTATGCATTTTATTATTAATTTGCAATTAAATGAATTAATTATAAGTTTGACTATTGAAGTTTATTGGAAAATCGTCTTTTGTTAAAAAAAAACATAAATAAATAAAATAAAAAAAAAAAATAAAAAAATAAAATAAATAAATAAAATTAATAGGCTTATCAAAAAGAGGAAAACTATCACCATTGTACATTATATGCTAATCTTTGTCTTAATGAAAGTTTCAATACTAATCTATCCATTGTTATGAAATTAAAAGGTTGTTTATTGTTTTGGATTACCACAAAGCTAGGATGAATTCTTGATTTACGCATATGCATGGCTGACTTTTTACAGGTAAGCCAGTTTCAGCAAAATAATAATTGTGTTAATTAAAAAGTAAAATTTCTTGCATGGGTAAATATTCTGTTTCAGTTTGAAACAAATGGATAATATTTACCAACTTAAAATGTTAACAATTCTCTAAACATTTAACATTTAAAAATCTATTTTCCTGTCGTGCGGATAGCCAGTGTCGTCATCATCACCTCATCCTAACCCTGGCCTCAGTCTGTGAATAGGTAAATTCATAATCACTGATAATTAATTAGTCCTAATTTAAAAGACAGAACACAAAACAGACTAACACTTTTAATCAAGTCCAATAGCGTTTTATTAGAAGACAAACCATTAGAAAAGCTATTACTTGTTCCATTATATTTTGCGAAATTTCCTGTTTTTCAGTTTATGATTGCCATGGGTTTATTCAACTCGGAGAATAGGAACAGTCGATAAAAGAATGTTGTCAATGATGATTTCAAATACCTACGTATTGTAATAATAAACTCAGACTTTGAAGATAAAATAGATATTTCTCATTTTGACAGTTCTACTACACGTTTACAATCAATGCTAGTTATCTCCCTTGTGTATTTAGTGACTGTTGTTACAACTACCGTGTTAGGGCTATCTCGTCTCTCGCAAGCTATGCGTGTGTTGGTACCATTAGTTGGTAACATTTGTACCATTGGTACCAATTTAATTTCCAATGGTGCATGCTTAGTTTTTAACCCTTCTTTAATTGCACGCCGGTGGGTCGGGCGTCAGACTCTATGATGGCCCATACATAAAAAGGTAAAAGTAGGCAAAGATCAGGAAAAGGCGCAATCAGAAAAAAATTCCCACTCCAAAAACCGAGGTGGGAAAAACCCAAATTAACAATCAGGTGCTTATACCATGAAAACATTTCGTAAGCCGAATGAGCAGCTATTTTCCCAATAGGTGGCCACTCAGTTACCTTAACTTAACTAAAGCTATTCATTTTAGTTGGTTGGGGCCGGAGCTTCTTGTCGGTTGCTTGGCCCACCAGGTTCAACTGGTGTTTTTCTTTTGCTATGGAGTTAGTAAGCTATCTCCAGGGATCTCCATCGTCGGGCAGCTTACTCAATCTGTGAGTCCTAGTTTTTGATTCATCATGGAATTTATCATGATATGTATTTGTTTGTCCATGATGATTCATTGACTAGTTAGAGATTCACTACGAGGACTGAACAACTAACTAAATGTTATGAACCACTGCAGAAGCTGAGGGTGAGGTTAGGATCCTGTAAAACCGGTTTAAGCCCGCCAATAATTTTATATTACTGATCGTTCCAAGGCGATACTTCTGCGGTGGTTTTTATTGTTTTATGTCTTGGTGTTTAAAATTTTTGTGCTGTTGGCGCTTTATGTATGTTGTCATATTTTCAGTTAAGTTTAGGCGTCTGAGTGGTCACCTATTGGGAAAATAGCTGCTCATTCGGCTTACGAAATGTTTTCATGGTATAAGTACCTTATTGTTAGTTGTTTTTTTCCCCGCCTCGGGGTTTTGGAGTGGGAATCTTTTTCTGATTGCGCCTTTTCCTGATCGTTGCCTACTTGTACCTTTTCATTAGATCAGGCGTGACAACTCTTTGGACACCTTACTATAATTACCTTGCCCCGGGTCATAAAACCAACACTATATTTGAAATAAGACTTTAACTTCCGCCTGTCACAGTAAGAGTTATTATATTAATTGTAATTGTTTTATACATTGCATTGATATAAATAGTATGGATAGTTTTCTGAGCACGTGTATTTAATATATAAACAAGACGATGATGATATAGCATTGTATCATTGTATTCATACTACACAGTGGATATTACGTGTATTCTTCATGCTACATGTAGGTTCAGAGTGTGTGCTGTAGTGCGTTATTTTATTTTCTAGTCTTAAGCTACGGACGATAATGACATGGTTGAAGTGCATGCAAAGAAAAGGAACTGGTGCAATCAGAACCGAAACCACATTCTTTAAAACCTACGGTCTGCACAACATCTCTCAGAAACTGCTTTTTTCAAAATCTCACTTTTCTGAAACACCACAAGAAAATATGACCATGTCATCATTTTGCAACCCAAAAGTCGTAAAACGTGCCGCAAAAATTTTGAAAATCGGTTCATTAATAAAAAAAATTATGCCCAAAAATTATTTTGAATAGGCATTTCGCATGTGCAAGGGAGGTAATCCAAAGACCTTAAAAATGAAAATCTGTGGAAAGATTTTAAGAGTTTGGAATTCAGCTATCCATACAATACAATTTTCATTTTAAGTGAAAAATAACCAGTTTAGATTTTTTTCCAGGAAAATAGTTGTGTTAAGAAAGTTCGTTCCGCGCAAACATTGTTTTCCTGACAGTTTAATTTTAATGCTTCAAAACTAAAAAATGACATAACCAGACTTTAATTTGGATGTATGAAAAAAAAAACAAAAGCAAATTTGTTTTTAATCAGATACCTGGTCATGAAAAAAGTGGCTCTCAAACAATGGCACCCATTTTCTAACCCTTGAAGTTTTACACGAAAGTGGGGGTATACTAGTAAATATCTTTGCCATGCCCAGACCGAAGCGTTAAAACCTTCTAAAATTTAACGAATAAAGCCTAAATGAACTACTTATTCGCCATTTATAATAGTTATGTGATGTCCTCAATTTTAAAGCTGTTCAGAAAAATCAAATGTCATTTTTTTCACAATTTTCTCACAAAATAGAATTATTTCAAAATTTGTGAAATATAGTGTCCTTAGAAAATATATATCAGTGAAGCATCTCGACGTTCGACAGCACTTTAACTGCTATATTGTATAGTCTTCTAGCTACCCATACCCCCCTCCCCCCCCCCAGGGGGAATTTTCTACACTATGATTTTCTAAAAGTACATTGAAAAAGCTACCAAACCCTGTTTTCTGCCATCTGGAAGTGGAAGCGTTTGCGTTTTATGCTATGTTTCATTATATTGCCCTATATATTCAATTTTTGCGTTTTAATAATGGGGGTACACATAGAAAACTGAAGATATCTCAGTTGTTTCTTATCCTAGACCATTGAACTTGTTCTCATTTTAATGCTTATACATAGCCCTTTTATCCAATAATAAGTAATGGAAAATATCTAATTTGCATATTCATGAATTTTCATTAAAACATTAAAATGAAAAACGAAACAGTTAAAAATCAATTATCCCCACAAAAACTAATTTCAGGCCTAAACTATCATTGTGGCTCATTGTTATTGTACCAATAAATACTATTTGACACATTTGTTGACGCCATGGACCTTAATGAAAATTTTCTCATTTGCATTTTCATGAATATTAATGAAAATGACAAAATCAAAATTTACTCTATTGCCATTTAAGGGTTTGAGTGGGTTGTAGGATGTACCTTGCAACCTTAGACCAATTGCTCATGGGTGCCAATTTGGTCAGAGGATCACTTTAATGCCCATTTGAGTGATCACCCCCACCCCTAATAAGCAGAGGAGTTATTGTGGTACACCTTTATTACCACATGTATCTTGGCTACTGATAGACATAGAGAGCTGAAATAGGTATCAAATGATTGCTTTGGCAATGTTTTATAATCATGTAATAAGATATATAAACAAGCTGGCTTTCTTAATGCTCAAATATTAAAAAGAAGTTCAGATATTAGAAAAGAAACAGATAAAGGAAGGGGTATACCAAACAAAATTGCTAATATCTCAGTGACCAAAAACTCTAAGAGAGCTGAAATGTGTATCAAATGATTGTTATGATAATGTTCTATAATCATGTGATAAGATACAGAAAGAATCTGGCTTTCTTGATGTTCAAATATTGATAAGAACTTTCAATAGAAGAGAAAAATCACAGAACAATGGAGGGGGTATACCTACAGATATGTTTATATCTCAGCAACCAAAGGTATCTGAAAATAGAACAGATTCATTGAAAATGTATCATTTCATTA
Source organism: Rugalucina vietnamica (assembly GCA_964017185.1). Taxonomy (NCBI): domain Eukaryota; kingdom Metazoa; phylum Mollusca; class Bivalvia; order Lucinida; family Lucinidae; genus Rugalucina; species Rugalucina vietnamica. Next base: position 10,535,473 of record OZ024885.1, read on the forward strand.
GTTTTTGCCTACAGAATGCTTTCAAATCATTTGGTAAAGTGCGGAACGAACTTTCTTAACATTTGTTAGCCGACTTTTAAATTTTTTGTGGCACTTTTTAAGACTTTTGGAATGCAAATTGGTGATGTGGTAATATTTTTCTTGAGGGCTTTCAGAAAAAAAGAGATATTTTGAAAAATGCAGTTTCTGGAAGATGTTGTGCAGACAGTAGGTGGAACAAATCACTGCAAGTATTGTCCTCGCAAATGTACATGTAGTGCATTAACATGCCAAATTACTTAATGTTTCGGTTTTCACTTATTAGCGCAAACGAAAATCCCATATACAGTCTTAGGACTAGATCCTTTTCAGAGCACAGATTTGTGTCCGTAAATCTCAATAGAAAAGATATTGTCAACATTTTGTGGGTAATCTTGAAGGCTTTCTGGGCCAGCCACTGTTCCTGTCACTACTAGGCTATAAGTCGCAGTCATCATTTATGTTCATTTCAATGAATTTTCCCTGTTGCAAAATATTATATAGCATATGTAAAAAGAATGTGACTAGACTGTTCATGCATGTGGAGTTCATTTTATGCACTTTTATATTCCAAATGAAATGCAGCTTGCAGTGTTTCAGTTGATAAACTGTTTACATATCTAGAACTTTTCTATGCAAGGTTATATGGCTATCTAACAGCATTATCTTTCTGTTCTTGAAACATTGTAATTGTTTCAAGATAAAAATTGTCAGCTGAGTTGATTTATGCAATTGTGGCTGGGGCCCTTTGTCTCTAGACTGTCTACATGTCATCAGGACATGTCCGTGCAATGAATACCCCCTTAAACCCCAATTTATATAGCAAAACTGGGGTATGCGGGGGTATACCTATTTTTCTTATTTTTGCTTCAAAACATAGATTGTGGGTACTCGTTAGAACCGCCTTGCCGAGGTGGTTCTAACGTGTTCCCACAATCTATGTTTTGAGCAAAAAATAAGAAACATATCAAAAACCGAAAATGTTCATTTTTTTTTTTTTACAATTTAAAAAATCACTGTATATTGCATGGTCATGTTGTCGTAAGTTGCCGGGAATCGAAGGAGATTCTTTGAAGTGTGACGACTGATATTCAAAGTTTTCTTGTCTAATTGATGCAATTTTAATTTCAATGATTTTCAGAAAACTATTTTTGAATTTATTCCCCCGGTAAGTTTTTGAAAATAGGTTTACATTCGATTTATCATGTACATATGTTTGTTGTCTATGTTCATGTCCATTACCATAGGAGAGTGCAGTCAGTTTGGTGAGATGGTTTTTTGGTTACAGGAGCGCTGATTTCATGAACGAGCTTAATCATTGGATCATCTCTCCGCTGTGTCTGGTATGGGTCCGAGTCCCACACTGGACACATTTTTATTTGAGACAAGTCATGTTCTATAGGCGAATTGTATTGTGCACTGTATTGTGATTCATGTGATGTCCGAGTACGCCTTCACTGCATGAAAAAACGCGTTTAATTTGCTATAATATCCGCACAAAACGTAATTAAATTTCAAATTTAATTGATTTTTTGTGAGTTTACGTTGGAATCATATTTCAAATATACTTCTCGTTTACTTTTTACAAGTTTAATGCAACGTAAACTGTTACAGTTTACTGCGTTTATGTGCAAATTATACTCAAACAAAACGTAAAATGTAAAGAAAGTAAACGTAACTTACAATGTATATGCCTTGTAAACGTGGAGTTATGTCGGCTTAAATTCATACAAAACTTGGAGTTTAATTTGACGTAAACTTGACTTAAATTTGACAATAATACATGCAGAATCGTAATTAGCGAATAATGTTTTATGCAACATAGACAGAAAAAATAAATTGTTTAAATAAAAGAAGGAAAAGGAGAAATGAAAAAAAAAAAAAAAAAAAAAAAAAAAAAAAAAAAAAAAAAAAAAAAACGGCATTCACAGTGGGATTCGAACCCACCGCTTTTGCGGATTTCCTTTTTACGCGCTACCCTGTCCCACCCTGCACCCCGCAATCTTCCCAGACCCAGGTTCGAAGTCCGTTTTCACACCGGCCTAAGCAAGAAATCATACCAGCGGATCTTCGACTGAAAGAAACAAGACATGTAGGTGATTGGAGGGTGAGATACACAACACATTAAACATTATACCATAACAACGTACTAGCACATTCCGCCATATAAACAGTTGGTAGAAGATCTGAAGCTTTCTCTTGTTTGGGTCGAAGTTTGATGAAATTTACGAAGATCAAAAACTCCAAGTTTTATAACATTTAATTTTTCACTGCATACATGAAATTTTCAAGCCGTTTACTTTGAGTTTAAGAGGTACAACAACTTCACATTTTATTCATATTTTAAATTTGAATTTTATTTTACAAACGAATTGTTGGACAAATAATTGTGCATTATATTCTTATATATCAGGAATATTTTTCAAGTTTAAGTGTCCCAAAAATTTCACATTTTCTTTTTCTTAAATCTTAATTAAATCTTAGACGTCAAATTATTTCTAATTTAATGCATGCTTATACGCAGGTAAACGCGGAATAGAAAGCATAACAAAATGTTTGAACAACGTCAAGTTTTGTGTCACCTAAAATTTGAATTAAATCTAAAACTCCGAGTTGTATGAATTTTACGAAAATGTAAACTAACTTAAACGCGTTTTTTCATGCAGTGCTTAGGTTGTGTGCCGGGGTCCGGTATATGCCTTTGTCAAATGACACTGTAATGGAATGTATAATCTTGTAGAAGAAGATTAAGGAGGACTGCTCCCTGCGGGACTCCAGAGGTGACCACTCAAATTCATCTATCATATCATCGACGCTACTGGTGTTCCTCAACCTCCTGCAGGTCCACCTGACTGCGGTCCTCTGCCGTTTATCCACCTTAGCAGTCTGAGTTTCACTGTAGGGATGCCAAATATGAGCTACATACTCAAGTTGAGGTCGAACCAACGTTTTGTATGCAACTTCCTTAGTATTCCTAGGTGCCAGTGCCAAATTGCGCCGAATGTGTTGACCCCAATCATGGTTGTCCCCATACAACATTGGCACGACCGTCATACGAATAGTCACAGCATTTGAGGATAACCTCCCTTAGAAATGTGATAAACGTCATCGATACCAGTGGTTTACGTTTTGCACATTGGCCACGACTGAAAACATTTTCAGGACAACATTTAGGTAAAATATTTTGTACTAGGCGACTGACAACGCATTTTGAGGTTGCAGAATAAATGCAATTGATAATGTTCACCTCTTGCATCAATGTAATCAAAACTTTATTTTGTTATCATCCCTAAACAGGTCTAAGAGCTGACATAAATTTACAGACTGTCTTTAGATTTACAGACTGTCTTTAGATTTAAAGACCTGTGAGTCTATAGAATTAAAGACTAAAACGAAGAAATAGCAACAATTATGAAATACGGAAAATTCGCACTGATAAACATTTGTGATTTGCTTTATTACATAAGCAGTTGCATAGTGCAGACAAATGTTCATCGTTTGTTGACTTAACACTGGATAATGGAAATGTGTTTTGATGTACAAAAGTTTTCTCCCATATACTATAACTCAACAATTGATAACGCAAGCAATCATCTGACCGGGTGACATTCATCGCCAACAATGGTCAAAGGGAGAATAATCAACAAGGAATACATTTAGTTATTATTTGCTATCAGTACACGGAAATAAGGCCATACTTTTACACGAACTTTACACACCGAATATCGTACATGTATAGGTCATTCATTTACGTTAAATATAGAATGCGCTTTTTCTTGGTATTCCAAAATTCGATGAAATACTGCATAAGTCTTTAAATATATAGACTTTACAAGTCTTTAGATTTACAGACTGTCTTTATATCCACAGACTTAACAAGTCTGTAGATTAACAGACAGTCTGTAAATCTAGTAAGTCTGTAGATTTAAAGACTTGAAATGTCAGCTCTTAGACCTGCTAAAAGACCTGTCAAAATCATGCAACTCATGAACTGAGATCTGCAACTCTTGACGAATCCGGGTCAACTTGGCCTCGGGTCAAGTCGGCCCGGGTCAGCTCGGCTGGGTCAACTCGGCCTGCTATATTTGGTGTATGGGTATCTCGAGATGGGTATATGGTTGCTGGTAGGTAATTTTTATTACTGATCGTTCCAAGGCGATACTTCTGTTGTGGTTCTATTTGTTTCATGTTTTGGAGTCGCATTTTTGTGTTGTTTGAACCTTATGTGCATTTTCGTATTGTAACGAACAGCCGAGCCAAGCCTCAGCAAACCCCGTCGGTGGAAAAGCATGCTCATCCACCAAGGATGGTTTACTGCGCGCTATATACCCAACACTTATTCAATTCACAAAGTCTCGAGTTTGAAATTTGCATATTTCAAAGGGAGGCTATCCCGTCACAGTATTTTTTATTTTAGTTCCGGTAACTGAGAGGCCACCTATTGGGAAATACATGTAGCTGTTCACTCGACTTACGATATGTTTTCTAAGTATATGTACCTATTTGTCACTTTAGTTTATATATATATTGACATATACCATGCTTTTATTTATATATAACTTCAAGCGCCTGTGCAAAAAAAAAAAAAAAAAATAGGCCGAGTTGACCCGGCCGAGTTGACCCGAGGCCGAGTTGACTTAGGGGCCGAGTTGGTACCAGGCCGAGTTGACCCGCTTCCACTCTTGACGGTTAGTCTTGCCGAGTTCGCTTGTGGCTATACCAGCTATTTGCCCCCCGAACGGCGATAGCGGCCACGCTGGACTATCCTGAGAAGCGTGGTCGCGGCTATAGCCCAGAAATACCTGGATGAAGAATACTGACCAATCAAAGGCCAAAACGACATCTCCGGATTTCCACCACTGCATTTGATATGACCCTTTTGATTGGTCAGTTTTATTCAGGGAGAATATCAAATAATGGAACAGCAGCTATAGCCCAGGCTATCGCTACAAATGAACTCGGCCTCTGACTTGTCAACCATCTAATCATATCCAATAGCTCGTTCAAATGATGAACAGTCGGGAATCAAATATTTAATTTTAACAGCTGAATCTGATAACAGCAGAGGAGTGATTATATGAATTCGGGTATGACTGGACATTCTGATTGGACATTGGGACGAGGGGTCCCTGGTTTGATTGCCATCCAGGGCTATGTCTGTTGTGACCTCGACCCAGCGAACAAGTGACATTTCCTTAACTCATTCTCTTAGTTGCTGTAAAAGCTATATATACATAGCTTATTTTGTTTGTTGAAATATAAATGATATTATCATTCAGGTTATTTAAGAAATTACTTTACTGTGAAATATTGCAGATCGTCGGAGGGCAGGTTGCAATATAATTCTCAATGTCATATACAGAGTGAATTAATTATGCATGTTCCCTACAGCATAACCCATTAATCTAAAGTAATTCACAGTCAAGAAAATTTTTTTTGATCCTAACACATCTCAGGGATTTTTTGGCAATTTTGGGAAGGGGCCTTTGGGCCTTTCTGATTGGGAAAATTAGCGGCGTAAACTCCAAAATTGGGAAAATTTTATATTTCAAATTGATCAGATATTCTGTTGTTATTGTGCCAGAACACAGTCAGACTTATTTTATGACATTAATCATGTTAATAGTAAAAGTAAAACATTTTTAAAAAAAGCATAAAAATCAATTGTAATTTAACAAAATTTAATAAACATTTCAATTTTGGAAACAGCTGTGTCACAACAATTTTTGTCTTCTTTTTAAAGTGTCTTTCATGTTTTTCTGTAGTCTCTTTCTATAATATTTTGAATTGTGTGACATCTTGAAGACATTTTTCAGGGTTTTTTTTTTTACGTTTACTTTCGATTTCAAATAAAAAAAAATGAAGGTGGAATAGACGGTTTATGTATACAACTCGCCAGAGGTTATTGATGAGCGCATGCATTTCTGTGACATTGATCGACATGGTGCGCGTTAAAGTAATTCTCACAGCAAGATTATCCGGAGATAGTTTTGGCGCGCGCTTGATTGGTGTGATGATAGGTTTGCCGATCACGATTCACTTGCTGCACCCACTGGTTGTGAGAACGTAACCGGGCATCGAGAGGATCATTGTTTTATCGAAAACAATTAGAAATATAGCTTTCCATAGTTCTTATTTGAGTTTTGAAAACTATTTTATTCATTTTTTAAAGAAAATATTGGGAAACATTGAAAATTAGCTACAGCTGTGATTGGGAATTTCTTCTTTCAGATTGGGAAAAAAGTCACCTAAATTCGATTGGGAATGGGGCTGAATTTCAGCACCCCCCAAAAAAAATCCCTGCATCTTTTAAAAAATGCTTATTATGCCCCCAACTTCAAAGAAGTTGAGGGGGCATATTGGTTTGGCTCTGTCTGTCCAGTGGTGTGCAGTGAGTCTGTGATGCGTGAGAAACGCTTAGCACTCGGTCAGGAACTGTTAGAGCTAGGATCTTGAAATTTGGTATGTAGTTTGTATATGAAAATTAAGAGGACCCATATTTTTTCTTTCAGGTTAATTCAAGGGGCTAGGGGCCCATTCTGTGAGAGTTATTTCCCTTTTTAATTCTTGATAAAGTGAATAGATAGTGGGTACCTTGTTTGCGCAACTCCTCCTACAGTTTTATTCCGATTCTCTTGAAACTTTACAGATGTTGTGACCATGCTTTGAAGATATGCATGTGGTTTGGATATAATCCTCAGATTAATTTTTGTCACTTTTTTCGCAATTTGAACTTAGCCATTTTTCGGGCATTTTCACAGTGAAAGTGAATGGGCAACGGGTACCTTGTGTGCGCAACTCCTCCTACAGTTTCATGCCAATTCATTTAAAACTTTACATGTGTTATGGGCATGGTCTGACGATATGCATGTGGTTTGGATATAATCCTGGGATTATTTTTTTGTCATTTTTTTCACAATTTGAACTTAGTCATTTTTTCGGGCATTTTAGTGAATGGATAGACGGTACCTTGTGTGCGCAACTCCTCCTACAATTTAATACTGATACTTTTGAAACTTTGCAGACATTGTGATCATGCATTGAAGATATTCATGTGGTTTGGATATAATCCTGAGATTAATTTTTGCCACTTTTTTCGCAATTCAAACTTAGGCATTTTTCAGGCATTTTGACAATGAAAGTGAATGGACAGCACTTGGTCAGGAACCGTTAGAGCTAGGATCTTGAAATTTGGTATGTAGTTTGTATATGAAAATTAAGAGGACCCGTATTTTTTCTTTTAGGTAAATTCAATGGGCTAGGGGCCCATTCTGTGAAAGTTATTTCCCTTTTTAATTATACCCCCGGCATTTATGCAGACGGGTATATAGTTTTCGCTTTTCCGTTCGTCCGTTCGTATGTTCGTTTGTTCGTTCGTTCGTTCGTTCGATCGTTAGTTCGTTCGTTATTCCGGAACGTTCGTGGAATTTATGTCAAAGTTTTTGTTAAAGTTTCTCTGGTGGTGTATATCTCATGAACCAATGAACAAAAACCATTCATATTTTAACCATAGGTACCCTATAGGGTTTGCTTTGTTTCAGTGTGTTCGGACCCTGGGTCCATGCCCGGGGGTGGGGCTAGAGGTCAAAATCTAGGTCACCTTTAATTTGGGTCAAAGTTTTGGTTTAAGTTTCTCTGGTGGTGTATATCTCATGAACCAATGATCAGAAACCATTCATATTTTAACCATAGGTACCATATATGGTTTGCTTTGTTTTTGTAAGTTCGGACCCTGGGTCCATGCCCGGGGGTGGGGCTAGAGGTCAAAATCTAGGTCACCTTGAAAATGTGCTATTTACATAGTGTTTTTTCATCTCTAAGTTCATATCTTAACAAATACTTATAGGAATGTATTCCTGTTTGGATCACAGATACCCTTTAGGGTTGAAGTAAATCCCATAGCACCAAACTCCAGGGGTGGGGCTGGAGGTCAAAATATAGGACACATTTATAAGATAGAATAGTTACCAAGATTAAGATTAATATTCTGTATGTCTATATCTTGACAACCATGTGTCAGAAAATGTTCATGCTTACAACACAACATAGGTACCACATAAGGGCTAGACCCAAGGGTCCATGCATGGAGGTGGGGGTGGGGGTGGGACCTGAGGTCAAGATCTAGGACTTAGATTTAGATTTTTTTTTTTTTTTTCAAGAATGGCATTCTACTTTCATTTCAATCTAGGACTGAGGACCTGACCCACAATGTCCGTGATTATGTCCTAGATTGGGTATACACGTCAGCTCTGTATACCGCTCTAAAATAGATATGTCATTCTAAAACTACACTTCCCCATGTTTGTAAGCAAAGTACTTTACGCTGCTTATTTTTAAAATGTACTTGATAAGGGTACTGTCTTTTATTGGTAATGTGAGGTTCAATGTCAGGGGTGAGCATGTGCCGGGTTGTTTAGGTAGGGGGTAGGGAAGGGGGCTGGCTACCAACCGGGGTAGGGAAGGGGGCTTGGTGGCTACCAGCCGGGGGTATACGTGCCTCTCAAGGCACTTTTTCTAGTTCTTGATAAAGTGAATAGATAGTGGGTACCTTGTGTGCGCAACTCCTCCTACAGTTTTATTTCGATTCTCTTGAAACTTTACAGATGTTGTGACCATGCTTTGAAGATATGCATGTGGTTTGGATATAATCCTCAGATTAATTGATGTCACTTTTTTCGCAATTTGAACTTAGCCATTTTTCGGGCATTTTCACAATGAAAGTGAATGGGCAGTGGGTACCTTGTGTGCGCAACTCCTCCTACAGTTTCATGCCAATTCATTTAAAACTTTACGTGTGTTATGGGCATGGTCTGAAGATATGCATGTGGTTTGGATATAATGCTTGGATTATTTTTTGTCATTTTTTTCACAATTTGAACTTAGTCATTTTTTCGGGCATTTTAGTGAATGGATAGAGGGTACCTTGTGTGCGCAACTCCTCCTACAATTTAATTCCGATACTTTTGAAACTTTGCAGACATTGTGACCATGCTTTGAAGATATGCATGTGATTGGGATATACTCCTCAGATTAATTTTTGTCACTTTTTTTTCTTCACAATTTGAACTTAGTCATTTTTTGGACATTTTTACATCTTGAAAGTGACTTACCAGTTGGGGGCATAGTGTTTCATAAACACATTTTCTAGTATTTTAAAATGTTTGACAGTGGACTCATTCTTGGCGGATGGGTAAGGTTGTGTGTGAGCGTTCAGAATAGTATCTTATCTACAGTCGGTCTATTATGAAACTTGAATTTACACTCTAGTCCATAAAATATTGCATAAATCTTTGTTGTAACAATTACATGTATATGGTACTTTTCAGATGCTTGATCGACCTACACAGTGAAAGCAAAATGAAGAAATATCTAGCAGTGTGGGGTGCCCTATTCTTCATTGTGATCTGTATATCACTGTATCTGATGATGGAAACCGTCAATACATCGCCGGGGAGATTCCCAGATATCGACAGGGTAAATAATGTATGAAAAACTCGCCCATGCAATATACAGAGATTTTTTTCAGCTTTAAAAATAGAAAAATTTCATTGGAAAATTTATTAAAATTTTAATATTTTTGCTCCAAAATATAGATTGCGGGTACATATTAGAACCGCCTCGCCGAGGCGGTTCTAATGAGTACCCACAATCTATATTTTGAAGCAAAAATAAGAAAAATAGGTATACCTCCTCATCTCCCAGTTTTTATCGCACCTGCTTATAGCAGGGTGCGATATAGGAGTCCAAATTTCTGTCCGTCCGTCCGTCCGCCCGTTCATTCGTCCGTTCGTCCGTCCTCCGTCAACATTTACGTCGAAGTTTTGTTTTCTCGACATCAGAGATAGCTGCGAGTCTGAAAAAAGGTACAAGTAGGCAAAGATCAGGAAAAGGCGCAATCAGAAAAAGATTCCCACTCCAAAAACCTAGGCGGGAAAAACCAAACCAACAATCAGGTACTTATACCATGAAACATATCGTAAGCCGAATGAGCAGCTATATTCCCAATAGGTGGCCACTCAGTTACCTTGCATAGTAATTGTCCCTGACATACCCTTCAAGCACGCACCTTAACCTGGTGCCCTTGACCTATATTTCACGGTCCACTAACTTTGAAAATTTTTACGTCGAAGTTTTGTCAACATTTACGTCGAAGTTTGGTTTTCTCAACATCAGAGATAGCTGGGAGTCTGAAACCTTGCATAGTAATTGTCCTTGACATACCCTTCAAGCACACATCTTAATACGGTGCCCTTGACCTATATTTCACGGTCCACTGACTTTGAAAATTTTTACGTCGAAGTTTGGTTTTCTCGACATCAGAGATAGCTGCGAGTCTGAACCCTTGCATAGTAATTGTCCTTGACATACCCATCAAGCACGCACCTTAACCCGATGCCCTTGACCTATATTTCACGGTCCACTGACTTTGAAAATTTTTACGTCGAAGTTTGGTTTTCTCGACATCAGAGATAGCTGTGAGTCTGAAACCTTGCATAGTAATTGTCCTTGACATACCCTTCAAGCATGCACCTTAACCCGGTGCTCTTGACCTATATTTGACGGTCCACTGACTTTGAAAATTTTTATGTCGAAGTTTGGTTTTCTCGACATCAGAGATAGCTGCAAGTCTGAAACCTTACATAGTAATTGTCCTTGACATACCCTTCAAGCACGCACCTTAACCCGGTGCCCTTGACCTATATTTCACGGTCCACTGACTTTGAAAATGTTTACGTCGAAGTTTGGTTTTCTCGACATCAGAGATAGCTGCAAGTCTGAAACCTTACATAGTAATTGTCCTTGACATACCCTTCAAGCACGCACCTTAACCCGGTGCCCTTGAACTATATTTCACGGTCTGTTAACTTTGCCCGATGCAGATGCGATATCGACCTCCGCGGAGTTCTTGTTCAATATAAAAATGGGGTATAAGGGGTACATGTACATGTATATATTACACGGAAATGTTACCCTGATGTATTACATTTACTTAATGAAAGAAAATGAAGGAATGTCATGTTTTTCTTTGTGATCTGTATATCACTGTATCTAATGATGGAAACTGTCAATACTTTGCCGGGGAGATTCCCAGACATTGACAGGGTAAATACATTATGAAAACTTGCCCATGCAATATACAGAGATTTTTTTCAGCTGTAAAAATAGAAAATTTTTATTGGAAGATTTTTTTTTAAATTTTAACATGCTGAAAACATAGATTGTGGGTACACGTTAGAACCACCTCGCTGAGGTGGTTCTAACAAGTACCCACAATCAATGTGTTGAGCAAAAATATTGAAAATACCAAAATTTTTCATCTGCAATTTTCTATTTTTTTCAAAAAGTCTCTGTATATTGCATAGACAAGTTTTTGTACTGATTCGTTTGTAACACTTGTACTGGGGTCAAACCCAGATTCTGTTCAACTTGCTAAAAGAAAGTAAATGTTGGCAGTGTACTCATATTTTGTTAACTGTGTCAATTTTTTTTTCAAATTCATGCTTTTGTAAAATTTTTGTCTTTGATTCAGAGGGATATTGATATGTTTTCACTATACAGATAGAACAATTCCTCCACTACTTGTATTAAAAATTTTAAGCTTCTAGCCTTCTTCTGTGAGTCTATGGACCAGTTTGTGTCGGACCCCTGCTCAGAAATCCTGAAGACCGGTTTTCTCACATCACGGCTCAATTAAAACTATTTATTTTTTTTTTCAGGATTCTTTAAATAATTTTGAACAAAAGATCAACGAAATCCAATCTGATATAGAGAGAAACCATAAAACTATAGAGGAAATAAAAGACGCCGTCAGAAAATTGTCGAACGGGGATAAAAAGAGTGTGGATAGATTAAAGGTTGGTGCGTTTCTCGTTAAGGGCCCAGTTGTACAAAACTAACGACGTCGTTAGTTAACGTTTCGTTAAAATTTCAAACATTTATATTACAAATACACTGATATTTTTTGTTGAAAAAATGTGAGAATCTTTGCACTGCAAAGGATTCTCACATTTTTTCAACAAAAAATAACAGTGTATTTGTTACTTTTGCTGATATTTACTTAACAAATTTATGTCTTAACGATATTGTTAAGCTAACGATGCTTTGAACAACTGGGTCAAGGTTATTATGAATTTCATGTTTGTCAGATATGGATCGGCTAGTTCAGACATTTACCAGCCTGCTCTATTTCAGTCTAGTCTGTGAAAGAATGATATAAAGAATAAAAAAAAAAGTAGCCGTTGCTTGAGAAAACCAACAATCTGAGTTTCCAATGAGGTCTGATACAGATCGGTTTGTACAGGAAAGGACTAGAAGCTTGAAATTTTGGATTTAAGAAGAAGAGGGATGATTCTTTCCATTTTGCGAAAACAAAAATGCTATCAGCTGTGCTGATCTGTGTCTTTGGTTTCGTTGTGCCGTTGGTTTCGCATATGCAGTTTGTTGGTCTTCTGATGTGGCAGCTCAAATATCTTTCATTAATCATCAGTTATCTTTAGATACTCCCATTAAGTTACTCCCTTTGACTCTTTTTCTGAGTATTCATTCTTTTAAGTATAATTGGCATCTTAATTGTCATAAAAATCTAGACATTACTAATCTGATTACTGGTAAACCACTCTGGTCTGAGCCTGCCCAGGAAAAGTGGTTCAAGTCAAACCATCCATTCGTATAAACCTTAATGGCACTTATGTGATGTAATGACATCCTAATTTTGGGTTAAAGTCCTATAAAATGGAGGCAGTGTCCCAACATGAACATAGCTGTTGACTGGGATGTTAATCATCAATTCAGACAAACAAACCAACATTTTTTTTTCTTTGCAGGAAGTTTTAGAGAAAAAGAACCAAGATCTGAAGCTTCAAAAAGAAAAATTACAAAATTTAGCCAAAGACACACCGGACAGAAAAGATCCAGGTGGCGTCGTGGTCAATATGGACCAAATTCCAGCTGGGTTTGACCGAGATCCAGCCGGTATTAAGCCAGCTGAGGTGGATGTGGGTGAAGTTAAGTTTGGAGGGAGGGATAAGGCACAGCCATGGGGTGGTGGAGGGAGTTATGTGGCACTGCGGAAGGAGGTATCGATATCAGATGATACTTGCTCATGGGGAGATGCTCCTAAGGCAACGGCAGATGTACAGGTTTGTTATAAATAACAATGATTTTATTTCCAATGGAGGTTTACCATCCAGTACATTGTAATTATGTCTCCCCCCGACAGGGTCGGGAGACATATTGTTTTTCCCCGTGCGTCCTTCCGTCCGTCCGTCCGTCTGTCTGTCTGTCTGTCCGTCACAAATCGTGTCCGGTCTATAACTTGAAAACCGTTAAAGATTTTTCAATGAAACTTGGTACACTCGTAAACCACGATGAGACGATGTGTCATGCACAAGAAACATAACTCTAGCTTGAGTATTTTTGGAGTTATTTCCCTTTGATTATTTTCGATACAATTTCGTGTCCGCTGTACAACTTGAAAACCGTTAAAGATTTTTCAATGAAACTTGGTACACTTGTAGACCACGACGAGACGATGTGTCATGCACAAGAACCATAACTCTGGCTTGAGTATTTTTGGAGTTATTTCCCTTTGATTATTTTCGATACAATTTCGTGTCCGCTGTATAACTTGAAAACCGTTTAAGATTTTTCAATAAAACTTGGTACACTTATTGAGCATGATTAGACGATGTGTCATGCACAAGAACCATAACTCTAGCTTTAGTATTTTTGGAGTTATTTCCCTTTGATTATTTTCGATACAATTTTGTGTCCGCTATATAACTTGAAAACCGTTAAAGATTTTTCAATGAAACTTGGTACACTTGTAGACCACGACAAGACGATGTGTCATGCACAAGAACTATAACTCTGGCTTGAGTATTTTTGGAGTTATTTCCCTTTGATTATTTTCGATACAATTTCGTGTCCGCTGTATAACTTGAAAACCGTTGAAGATTTTTCAATAAAACTTGGTACACTTATTGAGCATGATCAGACGATGTGTCATGCACAAGAATCATAACTCTGGCTTGAGTATTTTATGAGTTATTTCCCTTTGATTATTTTCCGTACAATTTCGTGTCCGCTTTATAACTCGAAAATCGTAAGAGTTATTTCAATGAAACTTGGTACACTTATAAAGCACGATGAGATTACGTGCCGTGCTAAAGAACCATAACTCTTGCTTGCATATCTTTGGAGTAATTTCCCTTTGATTATTTTTCATACAATTTCGTGTCCACCCTATAACTTGAAAACCGTATGAGAAATTTCAGTGAAACTTGGTACACTTATAAAGCATGATGAGACGATGTGTCATGCACAAGAATTATAACTCTTGCTTTCATATCTTTGGAGTTATTTCCCTTTGATTATTTTTCCATACAATTTCATGTCCACTCTATAACTTGAAAACCATAAGAAATATTTCAATGAAATTTGGTACACTTATAAAGCACGATGAGATGATGTGTCATGCTAAAGAACCATAACTCTTGCTTGCATATCTTTGGAGTTATTTCCCTTTGATTATTTTTCATTCAATTTCGTGTCTGCTCTATAACTCAAAAACCATTAGAGATTTTTCAATGAAACATGGTACATTTATAAAGCATGATGCACAAGAATCATTACTCTTGCTTTCATATCTTTGGAGTTATTTCCCTTTGATTATTTTCCAAACACTTTCGTGCCCCCTCTATAACTTGAAAACCGTAAGAGATATTTCAATGAAACTTGGTACACTTATAAAACAGAATGACAGGATATGTGATGCACAAGAACTATAACTCTTGCTTGCATATTTTGGACATGCACGTAGAAAGGGGGGAGACATCAGTTTTCACATAGAAAACAAATTCTAGTTTACTATTGATTTCCCATAATAATTGCCAAAAGTTGCAATATTTTTCCCCAAAATTTGCTATTAGTTTCCAAAATTGCGCTACTTTTTCCCTTTTCCTCAGTGCCAAAAATTTTTGAAAAAGTCATACTGAATTTGGTATGTTTCAGATGTTGGATGTGTTTGACATGCTTCCTTTTGACAACCCTGACGGCGGAGCATGGAAACAGGGCTGGGACGTAAAATACCCAGCGGGGATGTATGGGTCAAGGAAAAAATTGAAAGTATTTGTTGTACCACATTCCCATAATGACCCAGGTAAAGAACTTTGCTTGTACATGCACCTTGATACATTAGAAGAAGATATTAAGATATTTCTGCCTCAGTGAGGGGTCTGTAAGCAGGGGTGGAATGTAAAATACCCTGCAGGGATGTATGGTTCACGGAATTATCCAAGTAATCGTATAAATTAGGCCAAACAAGATATCAAATGCATTTCTGCTTTTCTTCTTTCACTCCCAAAATTTTATAGAATTCCAGCGTTTTTCTAGCTTTAGATTTGTTATAAGGTAATACGGAATTTCATATGCCTGTGGGCTGGGTGAAAACCTTGGATCAGACCATACATATCGTTGACCTGATGCTGGCCCAGTTGAATCCATGCCTGGGGCCCTGGGAGGACAGTTCATGCAATCATTACATGTGTCAGTACCCAAAATGTAACCGTAACAAAATGTTACAATCTTTAACTAAATTTTGAACTGAATGTGCTTTTGACAAGTTTTGTTTTGCAGGCTGGGTGAAAACCTTTGACAACTACTATAGGGATCAGACTAAACATATCTTTGACTTGATGTTGACCAAGCTTGAGCAGTACCCTCGGGGAAAGTTTATGTACGCGGAAATGTCGTTCTTCTCGCGCTGGTGGGACGAGATTGACGGTGATAAACGAGGCAGGGTGAAAAAGTAAGTGCACAAGATCAGATGATCCACAACGTGAGTATAAAGCTGGTTGTCCGGAGTTTCCAACAGGCTCCAACACAAATCAGCCTGTACAATTACTGAAGAAAGCCTGAAGCTTGAAATTTTGTAAGTAGAAGAGGAATTGTGCTATCTATGTAGCAAAAACAAAGACACTGATAAGGTGTGCAGTTACTGCATAGCTTATCAGCATCTTTCTTTCACTTCACAGATAGTATAATCCCTCTTCTTCTTAAATTCAAAATTTCAAGCTTTTAGTCATGGCTACACAAGTCAGTTTGTGTCAGATCTGGTGGTAAAGCCTGAAGACCAGTCTTCTTACACTCCTTTGAAGTGAGCCAAGTCTAGACATTTAGTAGTGTATCGTAGCCATAACCAGGAGAAAGCTGGCTGGATTTCTTGACCTGGCATTGTTTTTCTATTACACTATTTCTATTTAGCACACCCTCCATTTAATTTGTCAAAGATCTAAAATTTTCAATGTATCCATCCTGGGTTTATAAGTTCTATATTCATTTGATTGACAGGTTGTTGGCCAATGGGCAGCTAGAGATTGTGACAGGGGGTTGGGTCATGTCAGATGAAGCCAATGCCCACTATTATGCAATGCTAGATCAGCTGATTGAGGGCAACCAATGGCTGAACGGAACCTTAGGTAGGTGTGGCTATTGAAAGAGATTGACAGGTTGCTAGTCAGTGGTTAGTATGCAATGCTGGATCAGCTGATCGAAGGCAATCAATGGTTGAATGGAACATTTAGTAGGAGTGGGTAAAAGATTGTGATCTTAATTTGGCTGGCAGCAGTGTTACTTAGCAGATAGCTCCATTGGTAGCATGTTCGATTCATATTGAAGGGGGCCTTTGACTGATCCTCATACCCAGTACATCTCATTTATTAAGACTTGGTCCTCCAGGGCACATTCCTAGGAACAGTGTGGTTAGGGTAATTGACTGTCCTAATATGACATTAGTTGTAGACCGTATTAGTTGAAGACCATTGCAATTAATCAAGCATACCAATTAAGATACTTCTTTTCACTGCCGTGCAAACTTGGCTTGAACTTAGCAGTTACCGGTAATTGTTTTTCAAGTGAAAAACATAGTTTTGCTTATGCAAAAAACAAATATGCAGATCAGCTGTGCAGTAGTTGATTAGCGGCTTTGTTTTTGCTACACAGAACAGTTCCTTTTTTTCTTCTTCAACCTTCCTGCCTTCTCTCGTGTCTGAACAGGTTGGTTTGCATCAAAATTGGTCGGAAACCCTGAAGACGGTTTTCTCGCATCTCAGTTCATTTAATGTTACAGGTATAAAGCCCAAATCAGGCTGGGCGATAGATCCATTTGGCCACACCCCCACCATGGCGTACCTTCTGCGCCGGTCAGGATTCTCCAGCATGCTGATCCAGCGAGTGCATTATGCAATCAAGAAACATCTTGCTAAAAATAAGCAGCTGGAATTTATGTGGAGGCAACAGTGGGGTAGGTTAATGAATATTCATAATCTTAATTTGAATATTTGCTTAAAATAAACAGATAGAGTTCATTTTGAGGCTAGAATATTTAGCTGCTGGAGTTTATGTGGAGTCAACAATGGGGTAGGTTTATGAATATTCATAGGTATTAATTTGAATACTCATTGCCTTAATTTAAATAATTTCTAAAAATAAACAACTAAGTTATACTGAGGCAATACTGGGGCATATTAATGAATATTCATTATCATAATTTGAATATTACCAAAATTATAAACATCATGTTAAGTAAACAATGGGGTCAGGTTAATGAATATTCATTGTGATTTGAATGTTTGCTAGTAAATAAGCAGCTCATACAGACAGGGCTTGCTTAGATGTAGGGTAATGAATATTAATGGTTTTAATATTACTTAAATCATTACGGAAACTTGGGAATTTCTTTTAATTACATATTAAATATCTAATTATGAACTAAATTTTAATTTTACAAATATTTACCTTGCCTATCATAAAATAATTGTTTATTATATTGATTTTTGTCAGAATTTAATATCATTTTTGACTTTTAAGTTACATAATTACATCAATTATTGATTTTTTCTCTTGACCCCCTCAAACCTCAATTTTATTATATAAGTATAGCTTTGAAGGGGTTAAGTACCACACGGTGATGTTTCCATGATGCGTTCAAAAACTTTAATGGCATTTTGTGTGCTGTGTTTGTTTGTAGTGTGTGCTAATCAGATAGATATTTTGTAATTTTAACTTTTAAGTTATTTTGAAAAGTTAAGCCCACTGTGCACTAAATAGAACAAATGCGGTGAATGAATATTTTGTAAAAATGAGCCCCGTCATGAGAAACGAGGATTTTTGCCTTTGCGAAAACAAAAATATATCAGCTGTGCAGTAACTGCACAGCTGATCAGCGCCTTTGTTTTAACTACTCGGATAGTACAATTCCTCTTCTTTTTAAATCTGAAATTTCAAGTTTCTAGCCGTCTTCTGTGACTGTACATGTCTGTTTGTGTCGGACCTGGTCGGAACCCCCGAAGACCGGTTATTCTTTCGTCGCGGCTCAAATACTGTGAATGGTTCACCAGGAGTCAGTACTGTATAATCAGTAGCAAATATGGCGGTTCTTTTCAGACAAAGCCGGCACATCTGACATGTTCTGTCACATGATGCCATTCTATTCTTACGACGTTCCTCACACCTGCGGGCCGGATCCGAAAATTTGCTGCCAATTTGACTTCCGACGCCTACCCGGTAGCTCTTATAACTGTCCTTGGCATGTGCCACCTGTTCCAATAACAGAAACCAATGTGGCTCAAAGGTAAGTGTTAGAAAAGTTGATGGAACGTAAATGTTAGCATGAAACAGACATCCCTTTTGCCTGTGGCCCTAATTCGAAACTTTGTCGCCAGTTTGACTTCAGACGCCTACCCGGTAGCTCTTATAACTGTCCCTGGCATGTGCCACCTGTTCCTATAACAGAAACTAATGTGGCTCAGAGGTAAGTGCTAGAAATCTTAATAGAAAGTAAATGTTTATTTGACACAGACATCCCTTACGCTTGGCACTAATTCCCATTTTGTCTTCCGACGACTGCCTGGTAGCTCTTATAACTGTCTTTGGCACGTTCCGTCAGTACCAATAGGCTCAAAGGTAAGTGCTAGAAATGTTGATAGGATGTAAATGTTTGTATGACATAGACATCCCTTATGCCTGTGGTCCTTATTCGAAAATTTGTTGCCAGTTTGATTTTTCTGACGACTGCCCGGTAACTCTTATAACTGTTCTTGGCATGTTCTACCAGTTCCTATAACTGAAACCAATGTGGCCCAAAGGTATGTTCTAAAAATATTGATAGAACGTAAACGGTGGTATGACATCGCTTACGCCTGTGGCCCTATTTTGAAAATATAAATTATATATATAACTATAATGTGGTTGTCCATATAACACAGCTTATCCTGGATTCCAAATTGATTATTTTGCTGTGTGTAGTATGTAACTTCATTAAAACACAGTTTCAGTTACAACACGGTCTGCTTCTATGGACTCCAAAGAAAGTGTTATAAAGAGTGTAACGAACATCCGAGCCAAGCCACAGCAAACACCCTTAGTGGATAAGCATGCTTTTCCACCAAGGGTGGTTTGCTGTGGCTTGGCTTAGCTGGGCTTTTCAATACATTTGTTGACAGCGGTGGGATGATGACAGCTGCCAGAAGGGAGTTGCCTTACCCATGTAGTCCCCAGGCCAAGACTCGGGGCGAGTCTTCTCTGAGGGGGGAGTAATGTGATGGGATAACCTCCCTTGGAAAAATACGTTGGTGCAACGTATTAGCGGCATATTGAGTGCTTGTAATATGCAAATTTCAAACTCGAAACTTTGTGAATCGAGTAAGTGTTGAGTATATAGGATCATATAGAGCAGTAAACCACCCTTGGTGGATGAGCATGCTTTTCTGTCGACGGCATTTGCTGTGGCTTGGCTCGGTTGTTCGTTACAAGAGGTTATACTCTACCTATAAATTTTCAGGTCAGAAACATTGTTAGACCAGTGGCGCAAGAAGTCCCAGTTATACCGAAGCGACACGCTGTTTATTCCCCTCGGCGACGATTTCCGATACGACAAGGCAGAGGAGTGGGATCAACAGTTCAACAACTACCTCAAAATGTTTGATTATATGAATTCACATCCAGAATTGGGTGTAGAGGTGAGAATTTTTAACTACAGTTTTCACTCTTCTTTGTTTTGTGACTGCCGACCAGGGCCCAGTTGTTCAAAACTAACGACGTCGTTAGTTAACGTTTCGTTAAAATTTCAAACATTAATATTACAAATACACTGTTTTTTTTTTTTTGTTGAAAAAATGTGAGAATCCTTTGCACTGCAAAGGATTCTCACATTTTTTCAACAAAAAATAACAGTGTATTTGTTACTTTAGCTGATATTTGCTTAACAAATTTATGTCTTAACGATATCGTTAAGCTAACGATGCTTTGAACAACTGGGTCCAGGTAATAAGAGTTTAATAACTACACCTCAACTTCATTATAAAATGGTTTAAATGATCTTAAATGCTATTCTAAGGCTGATTTTGCTATAAAGCTATACTTTTCGCTGTCATTATAACACAGATCAGATATTTTTCACAGAAATTGGCTTGGATTCCAACAATAGTGATACTACTAGGGGTTACTTTTTGAAAGTCGTTCTTTTGTATGTCATGTTTATATTAAAATATTGGGTAGGAGTCCATGAAAATGAGGCAACCTGACATGACCATATCTGACTGGCATCAGGAAAACATGTCCGTGCAATGAATACCCTTGTAAACCCCACTTTTATATAGTAAAACTGGGGTTTGTAGGGGTATACCTATTTTTCTTATTTTTGCTCCAAAACATAGATTGTGGGTACTCGTTAGAACCGCCTCGCCGAGGCGGTTCTAACGTGAACCCACAATCTATGTTTTGAACAAAAATAAGAAAAATATCAAAAATTTTCCAGTGAAAATTTTCATTTTTACAACCAAAATTTTTTCTATATATTGCATGGGCAAGTTTTCGTAATGGGAAGTGAAACAGTAAATCAAACAAACAAACAAATTATTTTAAAGCAAATGTATGAGACAGAATTGGAAAACAGACTGGGGGATTTCCCAGTTTTGTGTAGGGAACCCCAATGTAAAAGGACGATTTTACATTAGTTAAAATTTCAATGAATAAAACAAAAAACAATATGAGGCCAATTTGGTACACTATGCAATTACTTTTACATCCCTGTATTATGAGAACAAGGCCAAGCTGGGGAACAATCCAGGGGATTTCCCAGTTTTGAGTGTGAATTTCCAGTCTAAAAGTAGCATGTTTTTATTTCAGGCACAATTTGGTACATTATCCGACTACTTTAAAGCCTTGTATGAAGAATATAGTACAAAGCCGGGAAATAGACCAGGAGATTTCCCAGTTTTGAGTGGGGATTTCTTCACGTATTCTGACAGAGATGACCACTACTGGAGTGGCTACTATACATCAAGACCGTTCTATAAAAATTTGGATCGTTTGATGGAATATCATCTCAGGTAGGCACAAGTAGCTTTGAGTGGGGATTTCCCAGTTTTGTACTAGGATTTCTTTGTTTTGAGTAGGGATTTCCCAGTTTGTAGTGTGGATTACCCAGTTTGTTATTAGGATTTCCTTGTTTTGAGTAGGGATTTCCAAGTTTTGAGTGTGGATTTCCAAGTTTTGAGTGCAGACTTCCCAGTTTTGAGTGGGGATTTCCCAGTTTTGAGTGCAGATTTCCCAGTTTTGAGTGGGGATTTCTTCACATGTTCTGACAGAGATGACCATTACTGTAGTGGCTACTATACATCTAGACCATTTTACAAAAACTTGGATCGTTTAATGGAATATCATCTCAGGTAGTGACACATTGCTTTTGATGGGGATTTCCCAGTTTTGTACAAGGGTTTCCTTGTTTTGAGTAGGGGTTTCCCAGTTTTGAGTGTGGTATTCCCAGTTTTGAGTAGGGATTTCCCAGTTATGATTTCCCAGTATTGTATAAGTATTATAGGATTTCCTTGTTTTAGTAGGGATTTCAATGTTTTCGTGTGCGGATTTCTCAGTTTTAAGTAAAGATTTACCAGTTTTGAGTGTGGAATTTAGAGTGTTGTGTTGGGATTTCCTCGTGTTGGGTATAGATTTAACTGTGGTATGTGGGGATGACCTGGTTTAATACAGATTTTAGAAGATTTTTTTACGAAGGGCGTTCAAAAAGTTCGCGGATAAGTGCCATCATATTCTTATTTTGTAAATCAACTGAATTAAATTATAACAGCTATATAGACAAACATGATTTGTACTTATACAGCAAATTTTGCTGTTCTGGCATGAATACAATGTTAACAGTGGTTGCTATGGAAACCGAACATCACGATTACCGGCCCACTTTTGTTCATTTTTGCTAAAAGTCTATGTTTAAATGATGACGTTGCATTCGATAGTTTACCGTGCTTTTTTCACCAAACTTTGTATGAGCAAAGTTCAATATGTTTGCGGTGAGCACATGATGTCATATAAGTGTGTGACGTCATTTGGGCGTAAAGCGGCCATATTGTTTAGTGGGTATGCGTAAAATGCGAAGGGAACAACGGTATTCGATAAATTGTGTGTTTGGAATGGACTATAAAAGAAAGAAACACTGCTAAGAGCAGAAAGCGCATATGGCAACAAGGAAATAAAGAAAACGGCAATCAACAAGTAGTATGCATGATTTCTACACGACCAGAAAAGCGTACATGTCGACTCACGCAGCGAAACATCAAATAACGCCATACTGTCGAAAATGATCGTCATGATAGAAAAGAGTTGAATTCGTGAAATACACAACATATCGAATTGTAGTTTCGGCACAATTCACCGCATTATACACACAGATCTGACAATTAGACGCCCGCTGCCAGGCAGATTCCAAAAATGCTTAAGAGCTAGCCAACAGCGGCATGAATGCGTATAGCTTGACGCTGTTATGACGTTGGGCCGGTTTTACTGTTGTTACCTTAGAAACGCACGTGATTTAATGCCTAATTTTCATCCGATTTTATTCAAATTTTGTGCATATTTTAACTATATGTAAATTTACAACATGCACGGAGAACGTAAATTTCCCATGACAATTACAAATTTGGCAGCACTTTTCCTCGAACTTTTTGAATCCCCCTCGTATACTGCACTGTGCGCTTAACAGTAACACTTTTCAAAGTAATTAGAAGTTAAGTTAACAAAATATAGTTCTAATAAGCCCACATTATGAACCAAAACGACACATTAACTGATGAAATTAACATGTCCAAATAATCGATGATAATGCTGTTCGAATGTTCAAACTGTTTCAAAATAATGTTTGACCATTTAAGGTTAAGATTAAATGGGGTTAATATGGTATTAATGTATTAAAATTGTGTAAAGTACCAATATGCTAGTTGAGCAGTGTGTGTTAATATGGTATTAATGTATTAAAATTGTGTAAAGTACCAATATGCTAGTTGAGCAGTGTGTGTTAATATGGTATTAATGTATTAAAATTGTGTAAAGTACCAATATGCTAGTTGAGCAGTGTGTGTTAATATGGTATTAATGTATTAAAATTGTGTAAAGTACCAATATGCTAGTTGAGCAGTGTGTGTTAATATGGTATTAATGTATTAAAATTGTGTAAAGTACCAATATGCTAGTTGAGCAGTGTGTGTTAATATGGTATTAATGTATTAAAATTGTGTAAAGTACCAATATGCTAGTTGAGCAGTGTGTGTTAATATGGTATTAATGTATTAAAATTGTGTAAAGTACCAATATGCTAGTTGAGCAGTGTGTGTTAATATGGTATTAATGTATTAAAATTGTGTAAAGTACCAATATGCTAGTTGAGCAGTGTGTGTTAATATGGTATTAATGTATTAAAATTGTGTAAAGTACCAATATGCTAGTTGAGCAGTGTGTGTTAATATGGTATTAATGTATTAAAATTGTGTAAAGTACCAATATGCTAGTTGAGCAGTGTGTGTTAATATGGTATTAATGTATTAAAATTGTGTAAAGTACCAATATGCTAGTTGAGCAGTGTGTGTTAATATGGTATTAATGTATTAAAATTGTGTAAAGTACCAATATGCTAGTTGAGCAGTGTGTGTTAATATGGTATTAATGTATTAAAATTGTGTAAAGTACCAATATGCTAGTTGAGCAGTGTGTGCTTGTACTCATGTTTCTCGGAAACGATCAGGATGTGCGCTTATTGGAGCATGTGCGCTAATTAGAACAAATATTGTATTTTTAACTTATTTTCTGTAGTTGCTGTAATGATCAGGGAAGTATCACATGTATTTATGTTTTACATTACAGGTCCGCAGAAATAATATTCTCACTGGCAGCTACAAATTCTCGACGAGACGGCAGCACTAATTTCCCCACCTCTAAATTTATGGATATGTTAATTCAAGCAAGAAGAAACCTGGGGCTGTTTCAACACCATGACGGGATCACTGGGACAGCAAAAGATTTTGTAGTTGTGGATTATGGGAACAGGTACACTTCATCATAATCATCAGCATCATCATTATCATCATCAGCTTAATCATCATCATCATGAGGTCACATGACCAAGATGGCGGCAATGGCCTTACATGTTACAAAAACAGCATTCTTCTTCATGACCTATTTGAACAAAATGTGTAACATTGCATCTCAGGCCCGTGATAGTTTACATAGATTACCTTGACAACTATTTTACTGCAAGGTCATACATAGATTACCTTGACAACTATTTTACTGCAAGGTCAACTTTTGTCATAAATGCTTTTCTTTTATTTACTTGGCCAAAATGGCTAATATGCTTATTAGCTGAAGGATATGTTAATACAAGCAAGATAAATCCTGGGGTTGTTCCAGCATCATGACGGTTTCACAGGGACGACAAAAGATTTAGTAGTTGCTGTTGTCATTATCATCATCACATCAAATGACCAAGATGGCTGCGTTGCCCATATATTGGAAAAATCCTTCAAAACTCTTCTTCTTCGGGACCTATTTCAACATAACCTCATAACTGAAAATGGAGCGTGGTGGCATAGTTGTAGAGTATGGGACTCTGAATCGAGAAGTCCCTGGCCCCGAGGTTATAAAACTTTTTTCAAGCTCAGCTCAGCTGAGCATGAAATTTCAACTGCTCATAAATGCTGAAATAGTCAAAATTAGTGGAAAATTCAGGTTCATACCTCAATATCTGGTAATTTATCCTGCTCATAAATGTTAAAATGCCAACAATTGTTGGCATTTTAACATTTATGAGCAGGATAAATTTTAGTCTCAGCTGAGTTGAGCATGAAAAAAGTTTTATAACCTCGGGGCCTGGTTCAATCACTGGTGGCCCCATGATGTTTGTTCTTTAGCAAGGCACATTAACTCCCCAGAGTACTGGGCCCAGTTGTTCAAAACTAACGACGTCGTTAGTTAACGTTTCGTTAAAATTTCAAACATGAATATTACAAATACACTGTTATTTTTTGTTGAAAAAATGTGAGAATTCTCACATTTTTTCAACAAAAAATAACAGTGTATTTGTTACTTTAGCTGATATTTGCTTAACAAATTTATGTCTTAACGATATCGTTAAGCTAACGATGCTTTGAACAACTGGGTCCTGATTAACAACTAGGAAGAGGTGGGCTCTGTCCCAACATGACTGAAAAATGTTGGCTAGAACATTAAACCTCAATACAGATAACTGAAAATTTGTTTAGATTTTCTCAAATAAATATTCCGCAGGGAATAGATGATGAACACTAGGGTAATTTTTCACTCTATTTCAAATTTTACTGATACTAATTTATGCTTCAAAATGGATGCCACCTAGGTGCAGAAATTAAAAGTTACTTTCCTGATGAAGGCCTAGTACCAAAAATTTAAAATGGAGTGAAAAAATTACCCTAGTGAAAATTTGTTGACTGGTAAATACCAGTTCATGAAACATACAAAACAAAATATTTGAGCCTGTTCATGAGAAAACCAACAATTTGGGTTCCAACCAGGTCTGACACAACCAGGCTGTACAGTCACAGAAGATGGTTAGAGGCTGGAGATTTTGGATTAAGAAAGTATAAGACTTGTACTATCCGTGTAGCGAATACAAAGGCGCTGATCAGCTGTGCAGTTACCGCACAGCTGATCTGCACCTTTGTTTTCGCCTATGCAGATTGTTGGTTTTCCCATGTGGCGGCTCATTTATTCTGATAAAATTTCAGATTATTGTCAGCGTTAAGAGACATGAAGACTCTGATCAAAGAAGCATCCACATACCTTACACTAGAGAAGAAATCTGACTACCAATATACTGATAATTCACCGTTTTATGATGTGGTAGGTACTGTATTCATTCTAATTAGCGTACATGCGCCAATAAGCACACACCCTAGTCGTTTCTAGAAAATAAGCGCACACTGCTTGACCAGCATTTTGGTATTGAACCCCCTTCTAACGCATTAATACTGTATCTGCTGCCTGAAATCTTAGCCTTAAATGATCAGACACTATTTTTCAATGATTGGAACACTTTAAATGACATCGCCAGTGATATATTTGTCACGGGTTTTTCAACAACTGGTGTGTTATTTTTGTTCGTAGTGTGCACTAATTAGAAAGATATTAGTTACCTTAACTTTAAGTTATTTTGAAAAGTTGAGCACACTGTGCGCTAATTAGAATGAATATGGTATTCTAATATTTTTGGACATACTGCTTGACTGGTAGACAGTGCAAACACAGATCAAACTGCTGCTAGGGGACGGACCAATCAGTCTTGTCAGGTCCTGACTGCTTGCTTATAAATTATGGTCATCACACTATGTAGAAAAATAAGCAATGTTCCGTAATGGTGTTCTTCAGGAAAACATGTCCATGCAATATATACCCCCTTAAACCCCACTTTTATATAGAAAAACTGGGGTGTGCAGGGGTATACCTATTTTTCTTATTTTTGCTCCAAAACATAGATTGTGGGTACTTGTTAGAACCGCCTCGCCGAGGCGGTTCTAACGTGTACCCACAATCTATGTTTTGTGCAAAAATAAGAAAAATATCAAAATTTTTCAGGAGAAAATTTTCAATTTTTAAAGCTCAAAAATCTCTGTTTATTGCATGGGAAAGTTTTCGTAATGTTATTAGCTCACCTGTATACTATATAAAAAGTGGGGTTTAAGGGGGTATATTTTTCATGGACATATTTTCCTGATGTATTGGGGTTTTCTTTGTAGGAACCGAGCCATTTTGCCATTACAAAAACTTGCCCATGTATGCAATATACAGAGATGTTTTCAGCTGTGAAAAAATTGAAAATTTCATTGGCAAAAAAAAACAAAAACCTTTAATTTGTTCGCTCAAAACATAGATTGTTGGTACACATGAGAACCACTTAAAAAAAATAAATAAATGAAAAAAATGATAAAATATCTAAATAATGAAAAATGTATACCCCTGTAAACACCAGTTTCACTTTATACAATTAGGGTATATGGGGGTAAACATTATATGGGCAAATATTCATGATGCTTAGCCTGATGTCTATCTACCTACCACATGTGTTAGATCAATATTTTTCCCATTGTTTACAGGACGAAACACGGGCTGCCCATGATTCTTTGCCAGAGAGAACAGTCATTAAACTTGGAGATGTAAATGATTCACCTAGGTAAGACCCCATTCTGTGGCCCAACAGTTGAACATTTTAGCAATTGTTTTGACGCTCTTCCTCTGTTCTATGAACAAGTACCTGGGCTACAGTTTTTACTTTTCAAAGGACATAACATGTTAAAAGGGGAGTACGATGGCGTAGTGGTAGAGCATCAGACTCCTAATCGAGAGGTCCTGGGTTTTATCCCCACAGGCTGGATAGTGTTGTGTCCTTGAATAAGACACATTAACTATTCAGCTCTCCAGAGTTCTCATCACGAAAACATGTCCGTGTATTGTATACCCCCTTGAACCCCACTTTTATATAGCAAAACTGGGGTATGCAGGGGTATACATATTTTTCTTATTTTTGCTCCAAAACATAGATTGTGGGTACTCGTTAGAACCGCCTCGCCGAGGCGGTTCTAACGTGTGCCCACAATCTATGTTTTGAGCAAAAATAAGAAAAATATCAAAATTTTTCTTCTGAAAATTTTCATTTTTTACAACTTAAAAATCTCTGTATATTGCATGGGCATGTTTTCGTAATGCTAGTTAAAACACAGGAAGTGGTGACACTGTCCTGACATGACTGAAAAACTGTTGAGTGGGATGTTAAACCTCAGTACAAACAAACAAATAAAATGTTAAAGCATTTCAATAAATGGTTCTGTAGTCTGTTATTTCTACCAAAAGAAGAGATAATCTGCAGTTTGAAAATAAGATGTACTTAAAACATTCAGTTTATGCACTAGCCCTATATAATCCCCCCCACCCCCACCCCGCCCCCACCCCAGTTCTCCTCGAGGAAAAGCTGGGACTGACTTTCTATACAGTAAACCACTTCTAAAAGCTCTGCTTGGCGGGTAAACACCCTGCCATTACGAAAACATGCCCATGCAATATTAAGAGATTTTTTAAGTTCTATAAAATGAAATTTTTCCGCTGAAAAATTTTGATATTTTTCTTATTTTTTCTCAAAACATAGATTGTGGGTACACGTTAGAACTGCCTCGCCCCACAATCTATGTTTTGGAGCAAAAATAAGAAAAATAGGTATACCCCTGCAAACCCCAGTTTTACTATATAAAAGTGGGGTTTAAGGGGGTATTCATTGCACGGACATGTTTTTCTGATGTAATTTCTCTCACAGTCTCACTGTCTGCTATGTTTTCATTGCATGGCTGTTTTTGCAAATATGCTGCAAACCACTGACAGTCCCCCCGCATTGGGAAGGGGAGCAAATCAAAGGTAAAAATGCCTGCAGCTCATTTCCATGCCTATCCCCAACCT
Source organism: Rugalucina vietnamica (assembly GCA_964017185.1). Lineage (NCBI taxonomy): Eukaryota > Metazoa > Mollusca > Bivalvia > Lucinida > Lucinidae > Rugalucina > Rugalucina vietnamica. The sequence goes on from OZ024885.1 coordinate 10,564,312, forward strand.
TCCCTCTGGATTGGTGGGTGGGGCGGGGGCAGTGATTACAATTGTCCAGTGCATAACAAATATGGCTGTTTTCTGTTTTCAAGACCAGTAATGTTCTACAACTCTCTGGGTCAGGCAAGAGATGAAATTGTCTCCCTTTATACTGACTCTCCATCAGTGGAGGTACGGAATGCTGATGATGCCATAGTGATGTCACAGGTGGACCCAATCTGGACTGGTAGCTCTGAATTGTCTTCAACAAAATTTAAGGTAGATATTACCATCTGCTAATTAAATGATAATATAGAAAAAATGCCTGAACCCTTGTTGTATGACTCACTTTTAATATTTTTTTTTGTATTTATTTTTGTGGATGGCTGAACTGTGAGTGTTCCACTAAAATAATCAGTTCTTATTCAGCAAGCTTTTCTGGAAACATTCCATCTGTTATTCAATTGTTGTTCATCATCATCATCATCATCATCATCATCATCATCATCATCATCATCATCATCATCATCATCATCATCATCATCAATGTTTTATTTTACAGGTTTCCTTCAGTGTGAGTGTCCCTGGTTTAGGAGTAGTTAGGTACTCAATACGACGTGTACCACCACAATCACCTACTAGAAATCTTCCCTCTGGGACTGAAGTTCTCAATACAGATACCTCTTTCAGCTTGTAAGTTTCTACTGTTTGTATTTAAAGTTTATATTATAAATGGAAGGTCTTTTAGATACCAAATCTAGGAAATCTAATGGAGATTTAGAAAAAAAAGGAGAAATTACGTTAGACATGCACTGTCTGCCATATCCTGGTATAATATAGAAAGTCAGGAACTGTTAAAGCATCTACTAAGGTGGCTTGTGTCTTTGTTGTTTTACGCTAAAAAAGAATGATTCTTGATCATTATGAAGACTTGTCCATGCAATGTTCCATATTTATTCTAATTTGCACACGTGCTCTAATAAGCACACACCCTGGCGTGCATAAGAGCAAACTGTTCGGCTAGCAAAACAATATTTTCTGGCAATTGTACTTATTAATTCTGTTTTAAAATCGCATTATAAAGTTCTATTCCTTTTAAAATGATCAAATACTAATTTGTGGCGGATAGAATGCTTAAATGACATCTTCGGTGATATTTTCGACATAGTTATTTCAGCAGTTTTTGTGTTGTTAGTGTGGGCCAACTGGGACGAAATTTTGTAACCTTTAAGTAATTTTGAAAAATTAAGTGCACTGAGCGCTTATTAGAATGAATACGGTACAGAGTATTTTTTGTTTGGAAAAACTGAAAAATTCATAATAAAAATTTTAATATTTTTAACATCTTTTTTTTTTACAACATTGATTGTGGACAGCCGAGGCAGTTCTAATGAGTATCCACAATCTGTGTATTGGATCAAAAATAAGAAAAATAGGTATATGCCTTCAAACCTCAGTTTTACTATATAAAAGTTTGGTTCCAGGGGGTATACATTTCACGGACATTTTTTTCTCATAGCAAATCTCGAGTTCAAATCTGCATCTGTTCTGCCAAGATATGACTGAAAACATTTGAGCCTGTGCATGAGAAAACCAACAATTTGAGTTTCCGACCAGGTCCAACACAAACCAGCGTGTACGGTCACGGAAAAGGGCTAGAAGCTTGAAATTTTGGATTTAAGTAGAAGAGGGATTCTACTGTCCTTGTAGCCAAAACAAAGGCGCTGATCAGCTTCGCGGTTACCGCGAAGCTGGTCTGCGCCTTTGTTTTCGCCTATGCAGATTGTTGGTTTTCCCATGGGGCGGCTCATTTTTCCTTGAAAAGTGATTTGAATTCTCAATAACTCTGTTCCAGACCACCATTTTCCATAATGAAAGGCCAGAGTAGTGATATTGTGTTGGAAAATCCCTATCTGAAGGCCACCTTCTCAGGAACTAGTGGATTTCTTAAGGTAGACTTGTGAATTTCTGTTGTTTGTGTTTTTTTGTTCAAAGAATATTTCTATCAAGGAGCTGAATGCTTTCATGTATAGTGCTGTGAACTTTTAAGATATTATATCCATATCTCCCCAGCAACATTGACATTAAGTTGACAATAGCATGACACTTTGCCCTACCCCAAAGATGTAAGTACCAGGCCCCTGGGGCAACTAGGTACTGATAGAACCTTGTACCTTCATCACACATTGACAGTCATTACAAAATCATGCTCATGTAATAAACAGATTTTTGTAAAAAATTAAAATTTTTGATATGCCGAAAACATAGATTGTTGGCAGGGCTCAGGAAATCAGATAATTTGTCGGTTTAGACCGATTTTGAATTCATGGGACCGATTCATTTTTCAGAAAATGCTTTTTAGCTCACCTGAGCCGAAGGCTCACAAGGTGAGCTTATAGGATGGCCATGATCCGGCGTCCGTCCGTCGTCCGTCCGTCCGTCCGTCGTCGTCGTCCACAATTTCAAAGATCTTCTTCTCTGAAATCGCTTGGCCGATCTAGTTGAAATTTTATGTGGAGCTTCCTTGGGTAGTGGCATTTCAAGTTTGATGGCGAAATCCAGGTCACATGACCAAGATGGCCGCCACGCCCATATATGGTAAAAACCCTTCAAAAATCTTCTCCAGAACCGGTGGGCCGATTTCCACGAAACTTGGTATGTAGCATCAGGGACTTCAGCCCATCATAGTTTGATAAAATGATGACCCTTGGATGACCTTGACCTATTTTACGGCAAGGTCAAATTTGGAAACATAGGCTTTTACATGGGAAAAAGTGAAAACTATGGATTTTTTGAAAACTATTGCAGCCTGAGGCCTGAAAAGTGGTAGATGCAAACAACTAATGGAGTAGATGAAGGTATGTGATTAATTTAGGTCAAGGTCATCTCTTGACCTTGGCCAGTCTGTTGTCCATTCACACTTTTCAAAGATCTTCTTCTCTGAAACTGCTGGGCCAATCAAAGTGAAATTTTATGTGGAGCATACTTGGGTAGGGGAGACAAAAGTTTGATTGCGAAATCCAGGTCACATGACCAAGATGGCTGCCACGCCCATATATGGTAAAAACCACTCAAAAATCTTCTTCTCCAGAACCGGCAGGCCGATTTTCATGAAACTTGGTATGTAGCATTTGGGACTCCAGCCCATCATAGTTTGATAAAATGATGACCCTAGGATGACCTTGACCTAATATACGGCAAGGTCAATTTTGGAAACATAGGCTTTAACATGGGAAAAAGTGAAAACTATGGATTTTTTGAAAACTATTGCAGCCTGATGCCTGAAAAGTGGTAGATGCAAACAACTAATGGAGTAGATGAAGGTATGTGATTAATGTAGGTCAAGGTCATCTCTTGACCTTGGCCAGTCTGTCGTCCATACACACTTTTCAAAGATCTTCTTCTCTGAAACTGCTGGGCCAATCAAAGTGAAATTTTATATGGAGCATCCATGGGTAGGGGAGACAAAAGTTTAATCGCGAAATCCAGGTCACATGACCAAGATGGCTGCCACGCCCATATATGGTAAAAACCACTCAAAAATCTTCTTCTCCAGAACCGGTTGGCCGATTTCCACGAAACTTGGTATGTAGCATTGGGGACTTCAGCCCATCATAGTTTGATAAAATGATGACCCTTGGATGACCTTGACCTAATTTACGGCAAGGTCAAATTTGGAAACATAGGCTTTTACATAGGAAAAAGTGAAAACTATGGATTTTTTGAAAACTATTGCAGCCTGATGCCTGAAAAGTGGTAGATGCAAACAACTAATGGAGTAGATGAAGGTATGTGATTAGTAGGCATACATGTGATACACTTGAGAAGCCAAATAGGGAGATTTCTTTTTCCAAATAGGGTGAATGATTAAACAAAGAAGGAATTTCTTGATTTGAAATAGGGAGATCCAATATTCCAAACGGGGAGATGTATAAGATATATAGGAGAATTCTGAAATTCCAAATAGGGAGATTATGTCCAAAATAGGGAGATCCCTCCGAAATAGGGAGATATCACATGTATGAATGTAGGTCAAGGTCATCTCTTGACCTTGGCCAGTCTGTTGTCCATACACACTTTTCAAAGATCTTCTTCTCTGAAACTGCTGGGCCAATCAAAGTGAAATTTTATGTGGAGCATCCATGGGTAGGGGAGACGTAAGCTTGATCGCGAAATCCAGGTCACATTACCAAGATGGCCGCCACGCCCATATATGGTAAAAACCACTCAAAAATTTTCTTCTCCAGAACCGGCAGGCCAATTTTCGCGAAACTTGGTATGTAGCATTTGGGACTCCAGCCCGTCCTAGTTTGATCAAATGATGACCATAGGATGACCTTGACCTATTTTACGGCAAGGTCAATTTTGGAAACATAGGCTTTTACATGGGAAAAGGCGGAAACAATGGATATTTTGGAAACTGTTGCAGTCTGAGACCTGGAAGTTGCTAGATGCAGACAACCAATGGAGTCAATGAAGGTAAGTAATTAATGAAGGCCAAGGTCATTTCTTGACCTTGACCCAAAGTCATTTAAATATCAAAATTAAAATTGTGGTTTTCTCATAAATCACTGGGTTTGGAAACTATTGCAGCCTGAGACCTGAAACTTTGCAGATGCAGACAACTTATGAATTCAATAAAGGTGTGTGAGTATTCAAGGTCAAGGTCATTTCATGATGACTTAATACTGCAGGATCAGGCTTCAGGTGAGCGTTCTCAGGACCAATGGTCCTCTGGTTTATCGGTTTGAAAAAAATGCATTTTGGCCGATTATAAATGTATTTTCCAATACCGTATCATAATAAAATTTGCAAGACTGATTTTTGTTTGTCTTTTTTTCCTTAATCGGTCCATAATTCACAGGTTTTCCCAATCAACACCCCTTGATTACTCACATGTCAAGCTGTTAATTGTCCAATTATCAAAACACTGCAGTAAAACTACTGAATCGTGTCCAAATTGTTTGTCTCGTTTCGTATCGCTGCACGGCTTGCAAACAAGCAAGTTTCTGATTGGCTCAAACCAATTACACTGACAATCGTGAGGGAGGAGCTATACGGTAAAGACCGGCAGAATTGAGATCAAGGTCGCTTTGATCTTTAATTTTTTGTTTGATCTGTTTTGCTCAAATGACCATCAAAGAAGCGGTCCGTTTTAAGAAAATTATGCTGTTTACAAACTCATTCAGAGTTTACTGAAAATGACATAATAGGTATTGCATTTTCGTTTATTATGTTGACTATAAAGCTACAGAACTTCGATCTTATATTGTCATTCAGTTTATATTGAAATGGCACAACATAGCATTTTGTCGATGTTTAAAAAGACAAATGTTCAAGACACAATCTGTCGGCCTGGCAAACCGACAGATACGCTGTCAAAAAGTCGGACTGCTGACCCGACATTTAACCTGCTTGGGGAACCGGTTCAAGACACGATCTGTAGGCCTGGCAAACCGACAGATACGCTGTCAAAAAGCCGGACTGCTGACCCGACATTTAACCGGCTTGGGGAACCGGTTCAAGACACAATCTGTCGACCTGGCAACCCAACAGACACGCTGTATATTCATCCGAGGTGTGCCAACAATGGCAGAATTTATGCAGTACAATACAATGATGCTGGGTACCAGCATACTTATAAATAAATGCTGGGAAAACCTGATAAAAAATGGATTTGATCACGGTATAATATGAAAGAACAAACTACAAATTTCAAAGTATTCTTGGCATTTTTATTTCAGTTTAAAACTAGCTATTTAACAATTAATTCTCAGGGGTTATTCTGGCTCTGAAATATCATGAGAGAAAATCGCTATTTCAACCAAAATTGGCGAGATTTTCCTATCATTTAGCCAGTTTGGATGAGATTTCTGGCCAAAAAATGAGCAAATTTCTCACAATCTCCCCAGAAAATAATCCCTGAATTCTACATATACATAAGTTAAGTAACCCTGAAATAATAAATGTCATTAGTTTTCGTGACTATGTATCAATGAATGACAATGCACGTTCCTATGTCGCCGATGACGTCATCACTTGGCTGGACCGATTTGGAAATCAAAATTTCCTGAGCCCTGATTGTGGGTACATATTAGAACCACCCCACCGCAGTTTTAACGAGTGCCCACAATCTTTGTTTTGGATCAAAAATTAGAAAAATAGGTTGAACCCTGTAAACCTCAGTTTTGCTGTATAAAAGTGGGGCATACTTTTCATGGACATGTTTTCCTGATGTATTAAAAAAAAGGCAGCATTTAATAATTTCCCTTTGAAATAAAAACACACCCCAAGTATGATTAAAAAGTCATAATTTTTAGCTCGACTGCACAAAGTGCATAGAGCTATTGCAGTCACCCCGGTCGTCCACGTTCCTGTGCGCGTTCCTGTGCGCGTTCCCGTGCGCGTCACACTTGCGTTAAAGTTTTCTAAAGTCCATATCTTGACAACCACTCATCAGAAAGCATTCATACTTGGACCATAGATACCCTGTAGGGTTAGCTTTCATTCCATGGCATCGGGCTCCTGGGTCCAGGCCAGGGGGTGGGGCTGGAGGTTTAAAATCTAGAACACCTTCAAAAATGGCTATTATTGTGTTAAAGTTTTCTAGAAGTCCATATCTTGACAACCACTCATCAGAAAGCATTGATACTTGGGCCATTGACACCCTGTAGGGTCGGCTTTCATTCTATGGCATCAGATCCCTGGGTCCTGCCAGGGGGTGGGGCTAGAGGTTAAAATCTATTACACCATTAATAACAATGGCTTTTGTGTGATATAGTATTATAGAAGTTTATATCTTGAAAACCTTTTATCAGAGGGCTTTCATACTCGGACCATAGGTACCCAGTAGGGTTGAATTTCATTTCATGGCATCGGATCTCTGGGTCCATGCCTGGGGTTGGGGCTAGAGGTTAAAAACTAGAACACTGTAAAAAATAGATGTACTGCTGTGTAACTTTTACAAGGAGTCCATATCTTGACAACAACTTATCATTAAGCATTCATACTTCATACACTTTAGGTTCCATGACATCGGACCTCTGGGTCGGAGTCAGGGGGGCGGGGCTAGAGGTCAAAATCTAGAACTTCCTGATTTTTTTTTCTTTTTATTTCTTAATAGAAACAACTTAGGAAGATTGTTGGTATTTTATCTTTTGACTTTGTGACACTGACTTGTGTGTCATGACGGTAAGGGTGGGTTGACCTACTTTCCATGGTTCAGTGATTTTGCCTTATATCTTGACACTCAATTAGTATATTTTCTTACTTCCACCAGATTATGATTGACTATGACCAGGCCTTTGACCCCAATATACTTATAGGTCACTGTGACCTAATTTCACGGTTCAGTGATTTTGCCTTGTATCTTGACATTCAATTAGTATATTTTCATACTATTTTCAGATTATGAGTGAGTATGACCAGACCTTAGACCCCAATATACCGGTACTGTAGGTCACTGTGACCTAATTTCATGGTTCAGTGATTTTGTCTTATATCTCGGTACTCAAATGGTTTATGAACAAACTTCTTTCACACTATGTTTGCGTATGACAAGACCTTTGACCCTAAAGTAGTCCTAGGTCATTATTACCTAATTTCACGGTTCAGTGATTTTGCCTTATATTACGGCACTCAATTGGTATATGAACATACTTCTTTAACGATATGTTTGGGTATGACAAGACCTTTGACCGTAAAGTATTCCTGGGTCACTGTGACCTGATTTCATGGTTCAGGGATTTTGCCTTATATCTCGACACTCAGTTGGTATTTTTTCATACTTCTTTCTGATTATGAATGAGAATGACCAGACCTTTAATCCAAACATACTTATAGGTCACTATGACCTAATTTCATGGTTTAGTGATTTTGCTTTATATCTCAACACTGAATGGGTATATGATCATATTTCTTTCACATTATAAGTATGACTAGACCTTTGACCCTGAAATACTTATAGGTCAGTTTGGCCTTATGTTTGACAAAGGTCAGAAGCAGTCGAGAGTGCTGTCCTTCGACAGCTCTTATTCTTCATTTCAGTCGGTAACAACAAAAGAAGACGGTGTTACTCATCAGACAAGGGTAGAGTTTGTGAAGTATGGGACTGCCCACAAGAAAGACAAAAGTGGAGCATATCTCTTCCTTCCTGATGGGCCTGCCAAGGTAGATAACTCTAGGGATATAGACTAAGAATTTTGACTTAGGGGCCCAGGCTTCCAAAATTCAATATTTATCATTAGGGGTATGGGTATTTTGTCCAAAAATTCAGTAGCCCAGCCCAAAGTTTAGGGGCCATGGGCAACTGGGCTACTGTTAATCTTTTTCTCTGTTGCTCACTTTAAAAGCCAACTTATTTCTGTAAGCAATTTACATCAATTATTGATTTTATAAGAAAGGAAAATTAGCTACTTGTATGATGAATCATTTTGTAAAATATGTTGGCTTGAAGTGGATATTTTTCAGACAGTCATAGTTTCTCCTCTAGTGACAAAAAGAACAATCAGCTGATAGGTGACTTTGTCATTTATTGTTTAGCTATTCACAGGCCCACCTCCAGCCATTCATGCAGCCAGTTGACCAATCAGCAAGGACATAACATGAACTTTTATTCTTCAACCAATTACAGGTCTTCTTTTAATGATCCATTATTAGTCCAATCTGTTTAAGTGTTACATTGTATTAATATATTTTTCAGCCAATCAAATGCCCTCCTTCAGCAATTCATGTGACAAAAAGACCAATCACATAGTATGTAACAAACTTGTTTTATTTTTCAGCCAATCACAGGCCCTCCTCCAGTGATTCATGTAACAAAAGGACCAATCATGCAAGAGGTTACTGTGTACATGGATATGGTCCAACATACTGTAAGGCTGTATAACTCCTCAGGTAAGTGATAGTTCAGCTGAGTGCGTTAAGGTATCTGATCAGGCTCCAGGGTCACAAAAATATTTTTCATGCTCAACTCAGCTGAGCATGAAATTTTAACTGCTTGAAAATACTGTAAATTTGAACATTTTTGTGTGACTTTTTCATTAATTGTCTGTTTCTGATTTATTCTTGAGGTCTTGAATTTGCGAAGGAGTGTTTGTGTAGTCTTTATAGCATATAGAGATTCTTTATTAGCAAGAAATTTGAATTTGCAAGGCACCAAATTCTCACCAAGTTCTCACAATTTTTTCTGAACTTACAACAGTGATTTAGCCAAAATTAAGTGTAAATCACAAAAGCCAGTCATTTTTAGCTCACCTGAGCCGTCAGGCTCACAAGGTGAGCTTATAGGATGGCCATGATCCGGCGTCCGTCCGTCCGTCCGTCGTCCGTCCGTCGTCCACCATTTTCAAAGATCTTCTTCTCTGAAACAGCTTGGCCAATCAAAGCCAAATTTTACATGAAGCATCTATGGGAAGGGGGAACCAATGTATATATAAATAATCCTGGTCACATGACCAAGATGGCCGCCATGCCCATATATGGTAAAAACCCTTAAAAAATCTTCTTCTCCGGAACCACTGGACCGATTTCAACCAAACTTGGCATGAAGCATCGATGACTCAAGTACTACAATGTGTATATAAATCATCACCTTGCGGTGACCTTGACCTATTTTACGGCAAGGTCAACTTAGGTCGCCTTTGCATTTGAATGGGGAAAACTTTTTAAATGTCATTTAAAGTGAATGTCTTGCAGAAAATGGGCAGTAGGACTGAATATTAATGATTCTGAAAAAAATTGGACCCCAGGGGCTCATGTGCCCCCACCCCGGGGCAATATACATGTATATCTTCATAATATTCAAACGTCTTCTCCTCTGAAACCGCTTGACCAATAAAAGCCAAATTTTATGTAAAGCATCAATAGGAAGGGGTAACCAATGTGTATATAAATAATCCAGGTCACATGACCAAGATGGCCGCCATGCCCATATATGGTAAAAACCCTTCAAAAATCTTCTTCTCCGGAACCGGTAGACCAATTTCAATGAATCTTGGCATGAAGCATCGATGGCTAAAGCGCTACATTGTATATATAAATCATGACCCTGTGATGACCTTGACCTATTTTACGGTAAGGTCAACATGGTCCCCAATGCATTTGAATGGGGAAAACTTTTAAAATGTCATTTAAAGTGAAAGATTTGCAGGAAATGGGCAATAGGACCAACTATTAATGATTTTGACAAAAAATGGACCACAGGGGCTCATTTGCCCCCACCCCGGGGCAATATACATGTATATCTCCATAATATTCAAACATCTTCTCCTCTGAAACCACTTGGCGAATCAAAGCCAAATTTTATGTGAAGCATCTTTAGGATGGGGTAACCAATATGTATATAAATAATCCAGATCACATGACCAGGATGGCCGCCAGGCCCATATATGGTAAAAAAAATTTCAAAAATCTTCTTCTCCGGAACCAGTGGACTGATTTCTACGAAACTAGGCTTGAAGCATCGATGGCTCAAGTACTACAATGTATATATAAATCATGACCCTGTGATGACCTTGACCCAGTTTATGGCAAGGTCAACATGGGTTGCCAATGCATTGGAATGGGAATAACTGTTAAAATGTCATTTGAAGGAAAAAGCCAGCAGGAAATTGGCAAATGGACAAATATTGATTAATCTGAAAAAGAAAATGGCCCAAGGGCTTCATCTGCCCCTGCACTGGGATTAAATACCATAATATTCAAACATGTTTATTGGTATATGCAGCAGAACTCAGGTGAGCGTTTACAGGACCATTGGTCCTCTGGTTTCCTGTTTATAAATGTAGGAATACCAACAATTAGTATTTTAGCATTTATGTGCAAGTTACTTTTACAGACTCAGTCGAGTTGGGCTTCCCATTACGAAAACTTACCCATACAATATACAGAGATTTCATAGCTTTAAAAAATGAAAATTTTCAGTAGAAAAATTTCGATATTTTTCTTATTTTTGCTCAAAACATAGATTGTGGGTACACGTTAGAACCGCCTCGCCAAGGCGGTTCTAACGAGTACCCACAATCTATGTTTTGGAGCAAAAATAAGAAAAATAGGTATACCCCTGTAAACCCCAGTTTTGCATTATAAAAGTGGGGTATGAGGGGGTATACTTTTCATGGGCATGTTTTCCTGATGAAAAATGTTTTTGTGACCTTCAGGCTAGATCTAACTATGCAACGAAGATATCTAGAGGCTTGCAAGTCTGTTTATAAATTCAAGGCCTAGATAACGTAGTAGATAATGCACTTGCTTGTCATCTCTGGGGTCTGGGCAGTGTAGTGGTCACTTGTCGGAGAGACTTAACCTTTAACTTGCTGTAGGCACATTGGTGCGCCCATGGGAAAGTACCCTTGTGCCACTGAAGTCGGGTTTGTTCTCCTGATCAGACTTCGATTTTTCTCTCCATTTTTGCACACGGTTACCTTTGTAAACAATTCGTGACGAAGATAGATAGTGGCTGGCAAAAATTGAATCAGGAAATGATCAGTGATCAATGATTTTTTGGCAGTTTAATTCTAAAAACACATTTGAACCGGGATTTGCAAGAAATCGCTATAACAGACCTGTTGAATGCTAAAATGGCGGCTCATTGATGGTTTAAATGCAGTTTACACACAAACATATTAATAAAATGACTTGAATCGCTCCACCAAAGCAAGTATTAGCTTTTTGGAAAATGTTACATAGTGTTTTATTTGAAACCTGAAAAGTGGTGAAAATGTGATTTTTAGCTCACCTGAGCCGAAGGCTCACAAGGTGAGCTTATAGGATGGCCATGATCCGGCGTCCGTCCGTCCGTCCGTCGTCCACAATTTCAAAGATCTTCTTCTCTGAAACAGCTAGGCTGATCTAGTTGAAATTTTATGTGGAGCCTCCTTGGGTAGTGGCATTTCAAGTTTGATCACAAAATCCAGGTCACATGACCAAGATGGCCGCCACGCCCATATATGGTAAAAACCATTCAAAAATTTCTTCTCCAGAATCGGTGGGCCGATTTACACGAAACTTGGTATGTAGCATCCGGGACTTCAGCCCATCATAGTTTGATAAAATGATGACCCTTGGATGACCTTGACCTATTTTACGGCAAGGTCAAATTTGGAAACATAGGCTTTTACATGGGAAAAAGTGAAAACTATGGATTTTTTGAAAACTGTTGCAGCCTGAGGCCTGAAAAGCGGTAGATGCAAACAACTAATGGAGTAGATGAAGGTATGTGATTAATTTAGGTCAAGGTCATCTCTTGACCTTGGCCAGTCTGTCGTCCATTCACACTTTTCAAAGATCTTCTTCTCTGAAACTGCTGGGCCAATAAAAGTGAAATTTTATGTGGAGCATCCATGGGTAGGGGAGATGAAAGTTTGATCGCGAAATCCAGGTCACATGACCAAGATGGCTGCCACACCCATATATGGTAAAAACCACTCAAAAATCTTCTTCTCCAGAACTGGCATGCCGATTTTCATGAAACTTGGTATGTAGCATTTGGGACTCAAGCCCATCATAGTTTGATAAAATGATGACCCTAGGATGACCTTGACCTAATTTATGGTAAGGTCAATTTTGGAAACATAGGCTTTTACATGGGAAAAAGTGAAAACTATGGATTTTTTGAAAACTATTGCAGCCTGATGCCTGAAAAGTGGTAGATGCAAACAACTAACGGAGTAGATGAAGGTATGTGATTAATGTAGGTCAAGGTCATCTCTTGACCTTGGCCAGTCTGTCGTTCATACACACCTTTCAAAGGTCTTCTTCTCTTAAACTGCTGGGCCAATCAAAGTGAAATTTTATGTGGAGCATCCATGGGTAGGGGAGATGAAAGTTTGATCGCCAAATCCAGGTCACATGACCAAGATGGCTGCCATGCCCATTTATGGTAAAAACCACTCAAAAATCTTCTTCTCCAGAACCGGCAGGCCGATTTTCATGAAACTTAGTATGTAGCATTTGGGACTCCAGCCCATCATAGTTTGATAAAATGATGACCCTAGGATGACCTTGACCTAATTTATGGCAAGGTCAATTTTGGAAACATAGGCTTTTACATGGGAAAAAGTGAAAACTATGGATTTTTTGAAAACTATTGCAGCCTGATGCCGGAAAAGTGGTAGATGCAAACAACTAACGGAGTAGATGAAGGTATCTGATTAATGTAGGTCAAGGTCATTTCTTGACCTTGGCCAGTCTGTCGTCCATACACACCTTTCAAAGGTCTTCTTCTCTGAAACTGCTGGGCCAATCAAAGTGAAATTTTATGTGGAGCATCCATGGGTAGGAAAGACGAAAGTTTGATCGCGAAATCCAGGTCACATGACCAAGATGGCTGCCACGCCCATATATGGTAAAAACCACTCAAAAATCTTCTTCTCCAGAACCGGCAGGCCGATTTTCATGAAACTTAGTATGTAGCATTTGGGACTCCAGCCCATCATAGTTTGATAAAATGATGACCCTAGGATGACCTTGACCTAATTTATGGCAAGGTCAATTTTGGAAACATAGGCTTTTACATGGGAAAAAGTGAAAACTATGGATTTTTTGAAAACTATTGCAGCCTGATGCCGGAAAAGTGGTAGATGCAAACAACTAACGGAGTAGATGAAGGTATCTGATTAATGTAGGTCAAGGTCATTTCTTGACCTTGGCCAGTCTGTCGTCCATACACACCTTTCAAAGGTCTTCTTCTCTGAAACTGCTGGGCCAATCAACGTGAAATTTTATGTGGAGCATCCATGGGTAGGAAAGACGAAAGTTTGATCGCGAAATCCAGGTCACATGACCAAGATGGCTGCCACGCCCATATATGGTAAAAACCACTCAAAAATCTTCTTCTCCAGAACCGGCAGGCCGATTTTCATGAAACTTAGTATGTAGCATTTGGGACTCCAGCCCATCATAGTTTGATAAAATGATGACCCTAGGATGACCTTGACATATTTTACGGCAAGGTCAATTTTGGAAACAGGCTTTTACATGGGAAAAAGTGAAAACTATGGATTTTTTGTAAACTATTGCAGCCTGATGCTTGAAAAGTGGTAGATGCAAACAACTAATGGAGTAGATGAAGGTATGTGATTAATTCAGGTCAAGGTCATCTCTTGACCTTGGCCATTCTGTCGTCCATACACACTGTTCAAAGATCTTCTCTGAAACTGCTGGGCCAATCAAAGTGAAATTTTATGTGGAGCATCCATGGATAGGGGAGACGACAGTTTGATCGCGAAATCCATGTCAGGTTACCAAGATGGCCGCCACGCCCATACATGTATATGATAAAAACCACTCAAAAATTTTCTTCTCCAGAACCGGCAGGCCAATTTTCGCGAAACTTGGTATGTAGCATTTGGGACTACAGCCCATCATAGTTTGATCAAATGATGACCATAGGATGACCTTGACCTATTTTACAGCAAGGTCAATTTTGGAAACATAGGCTTTTACATGGGAAAAGGCGAAAACAATGGATATTTTGGAAACTGTTGCAGTCTGAGACCTGGAAGTTGCTAGATGCAGACAACCAATGGAGTCAATGAAGGTAAGTAATTAATGAAGGCCAAGGTAATTTCTTGACCTTGACCCAAAGTCATTTAAATATCAAAATTAAAATTATGGTTTTCTCATAAATCACTGGGTTTGGAAACTATTGCAGCCTGAGACCTGAAACTTTGCAGATGCAGGCAACTTATGAATTCAATAAAGGTGTGTGAGTATTCAAGGTCAAGGTCATTTCATGATGACTTAATATTCCAGGATCAGGCTTCAGGTGAGCGTTCTCAGGACCAATGGTCCTCTGGTTTTGTGAAACAAACTCAGTGGCACACGATATTGGAAAAATTAAATCTCATCAAGATAAATAGTAAAACTTCAGAGTTACCACAGCTCACACAAGTAATGTGATGGTCTATAAAATGAGCTTCGACGCAAGAAAACTGGGCTTCAGGGTTTCCGACCAGGTCCGACACAAATTGGCCTGTGCAGTCACAGAAGATGGCTAGAGGCTGGAAATTTTGGATTTAGAAAGTAGGAGAACTGTACTATCAGTATAGTGAAAACAAAGGCACTGATCAGCTTCGCAGTTACTGCGAAGCTGATCTGCGCCTTTGTTTTCGCCTAGGCAAAAATGCGGTTTTCTCATGACGCGGTTTAAATACAGACAGATGTTTGACTGATAGCAGAGTGATCAATAAACAGTCAGACTGTTGCCAAAAAACTGTCTGCATCTAAAATTATTGAAGTGTCTGAAACTTTTGAAAAGTTGGTAATATTAATGAATACCAGATTTATCAGATCGTGTTGTTTTGACAAAGTAAAATATTTTGATACCACATGTTGTGAAAAGCTCATTATTGGTGTTAGAGATCATTAATTTTGCAGTTTACCCATGCAATATACAGAGATGTTTAAATTTGTAAAAAATGAAAATGTTCAGTAGAAAATTTTTGATATTTTCCTTATTTTTGCTTAAAACAGATTGTGGGTACACGTTAGAACCGCCTCGCCGAAGCGGTTCTAACGAGTACCCACAATCTATGTTTTGGAGCAAAAATAAGAAAAATAGGTGTAAACATGCAAACCCTAGTTTTTCTATATAAAAGTGGGGTTTAAGGGGGTATTCATTGCATGTACATGTTTTCATGATGAGATGGATTAGCCACAACACAAGAAAACTTGATTTTCGCATATACATGTACAAAACACAGATGCAGATCAGCTGTGCACTGCACAGCTGATCATTGCATTTGTTTTTGCTACACAAATTGTACAATACCTCTTTCAAGCATATAGCCATCTCCTGTGACTGCACAGCCGGAGAATAATACAGATTTTCAAAATTTTCTAATTATAGAGATGGCCAATATTGTTGATATGGGGAGATGAACTTAATAAGCCATGCTTCTGTTCAAATCCCAGTTTGTATGTTTGTACATGTATATGTTTTTGAAAAGTCATATAGGTTAATAATTCAAATAGAATATTTTTAAACCAATATTGTTGATATACGGACACGTAACATATACCAGATTGCTGTCAGAATCTCTACAGATGTTGAAAGCCAGGGTACGAAAAAATCTGAACTTTGCTATGTTTAGATTTCTATTTATAGGTGTGGATGGGATATCCCTGGATATGGTCAATATTATTGATATACGGTCACAGAATAACTACGAGATTGCAGTCAGAATATCTACGGATGTTGAAAACCAGGGGAGGGAATTCTACACAGATCTTAATGGTTTTCAGGTACTGTCAGTTCCCAGACGTTACCAAATTCATTAAAAAATGAGCCACATCCTGAGAAAACCAACATTCCACATATGCGAAAACAAAGGCGCAGATCAGCTTCTCATTTACTGCACCTTTGTTTTGTCGCTACAGAGATTATAAGAATCTTATATGGTGTTCTGTTCTAGATGGAAGTTTCCAACCCAAGGGATGACCGGGCTGAGCGGAACCGAGGCTCCGCCGAGGTTCCGCTCAGCACGGTCATCCCGAGGGTTGGAAACTTCCATCTAGAAAAGAACACCATATTAGATTCTTTTTCTTGCACAACAACCCCCCAAATCTGGTTTATTTCAAGGTTTTGCGTATTTTTTGGTGCACTTAGCCTGGGTGAGAACACCTGGGTGAGATGCAATTTTATCACCCAGGCAAAAAGTGTGGCAATTTCTGTCTGGTGTGCAAGAAAGTTCAATCCCTCTTCTTAAGCTTCTTGCCTGCTTCTGTGACTGTATAGGCCGGTTTATGTATGTTGGACATTGTCAAAAATTCAGAAGAGCGGTTTTCTTGCCTCATGACTTAAATAATGTGTAACATATACATGTATTAGGGAAGGGGGCTTGTTTCATAAATTTCATAGTAACTGACCACTGGTGTCATCTCAATGAGTTAAAATAATCTTGAAAAGGATGTACAACTGAATCAAAACAAAAAAAAATATGGAAGACAATCAAAAACTTATTTGATGACATTAAGCATTGCTTAGTCAGTATTTTGTTTCCTATTCAGGTTTGCCCCTCGGACTCAATGACTGAATGAGCTCAGCTATGAGTCAAATAATGTTGAATTATTGTCTAATCAAAATTAAACCAAATGAACTTAGGAATGAACAAGCATATCATGCTCTGCAAATTAAATCAGGCACATAAGTCTGCCTCTACTTCTGTATGAAAACATGTCCCCATTATGAAAACTTGCCCATGTAATATACAGAGATTTTTAAAGTTGTAAAAAATGAAAATTTTCAATAGAAAATTTTTGATATTTTTCTTATTTTTGCTCAAAACATAGATTGTAGGTACACGTTAGAACCGCCTCGGCAAGGCGGTTCTAACGAGTACCCGCAATCTATGTTTTGGAGCGAAAATAAGAAAAATAGGTATACCCCTCCATACCCCAGTTTTGCTATATAAAAGTGGGGTTTAAGGGGGTATTCATTGCACGGACATGTTTTCCTAATGCATTAACCTGTACTTAAAGATAGTTAAAAGGTAAAAGTAGTTTTATCCGAAACATACATTGTGGGTACTTTTATAACTGCCTCAGCTGACATGTATCCACAGTCAATGTTTTCAGCAAAAACATGCAATAAGTAATGTTTTTATATATATATTTTCAGATGCAGAAACACAAGACATATGACAAGCTACCGTTGCAAGCTAATGTTTATCCAATGCCCACTCAGGCTTTCATCGAAGATTCTAAAAATAGATTCAGTATATTGAGCGCTCAGTCTTTGGGGTTCTCAAATTTAAAACCAGGAGTTATGGAGGTATGTATACTTGGAGGAGATTAAAAAAATGATCTAGTTTGTAGAGTGTTCAATCTTTGGGGTTCTCAATTTTAAGATCAGGGGTTATGAGATACGTTTATTTGTAGAAGTATAATTTTTCCCCCTTGAAAATTGATGTTTGTTGATATTTTAATACCTATTAACGTTTTTCTCAGGTTATCTTGGATAGGCGGTTAAATCAAGATGACAACAGGGGGCTACAACAAGGTGTTTTAGATAATAAAGCAACTCCGAGCAGGTTTAAACTGTTATTGGAAAAAAGACGTAAAGGAGTTTTAGTAAGTTCTTTTGAATTTATCATAAATGACCCCAATTTTTAGACAAACTCAGTTTGCTTTAAACGCTCTGGAATGAAGAGGTTCTAAAGTGTTCTGATACTTTTAAATGATTCAAAAGGAAAAGCAATCAGAAAAGACTGCTTCCAGTATTAATGGCACGTTAGAAGTAGAAGTGAAGAACTATTTGTATATTTTAGCAAATACTAAATGTATTGGTTTAGTCAATAGGTTACTTACTTACCATTAAGATTTTCATTACGAAAACATGCCCATGCAATAAACAAAGACTTTTTTAGCTTTGAAAATTGAGAATTTCCAGCTGAAAAATTTTGATATTTTTCTTACTTTTGCTCAAAACATAGCTTGTGGGTACACGTTAGAACCGCCTCACCGAGGCGGTTCTAACAAGTACCCACAATCTATGTTTTGGAGCAAAAATAAGAAAAGTAGGTATACCCCTGCATACCCCATTTTCACTATATAAACGTGGGGTTCAGTGGGGTATACCTTACACGGACATGTTTTTGTGATGGTATATGATTTAGTAAGGTAG
Source organism: Rugalucina vietnamica (assembly GCA_964017185.1). Taxonomy (NCBI): domain Eukaryota; kingdom Metazoa; phylum Mollusca; class Bivalvia; order Lucinida; family Lucinidae; genus Rugalucina; species Rugalucina vietnamica. The sequence goes on from OZ024885.1 coordinate 10,582,907, forward strand.
ATAGAAAGTCATGTTCATCTTTCCCTAGATTTGAGCAAACTATGATTTACCATATAATACTATATGAACTGATAAATATTTTTTCTTCCATTCAATTTCAGAACACCGAAAGAACAATCAGCTTCCCCACTCTACTAGCTCACCACACGTCACTCCAACTCATAAACCCTATTTTTAGCATTCCAAAATGTGTCGGGACGAAAATCATTCCAAAACAATTAACATTTTCTCCGCTACATTCAGAACTAAGCTGTGATATACACTTTTTAAATTTGCGAACTATGCAAAATCGTGATGATGGAGTGAATAGACTTGTTCCGCGTGAGACGGCGGGATTATATTTACATAGACTGGGCGTAGATTGTGGTTTTCCGAATAGAGGATTAAGCTGCAATATAGCGAATGGAGAGGTAGGTTTAATAATAATAATTATAATAATAATAATATTTGGAAGACTGGTGGCCTGGTGGTAGAGAATCAGACTCAGAATCAAGAGGTACTGGGATCGTTCCGCACATGGTGCATCATGTTGTGTCCTTGTTGAGCAAGACGCAGTAACTCCCTACAGTACTGGGTTCTGCTGCATGAACTTAAACTGTCATTAAACCCTAAGCTGCCATTAAGTTCAAGAACTCTCTTAGTAAAGATGACATTTATTTTCTGCTGCATAAAACAATTTTAAAGTACCTCCCGAGCTACATTAGCTAATGACAGCTTTAAAATTACACTAGTGTTTATTTTCATAGGCAAAAAAGCAGCAGGAATAAAGCTGCCATTAAGTTAACTGGGACTTTAACCTGCAATTAAGAGTTAAAAGAGTTTTATGCAACAGGGCCATGTTCTATACCCAGGAAGGAGTGGCTCCATCCCACATGACGGAAGAATCTGTTGACTGGGATGTTAAACCTCAATACGTGTAAACAAATAATAATAATGAAAATACCAAAAAGCTTGGATCCTGAAATCAGTCTGTTGGTTTAAATTAAGTTTTCTTCCAATATTTTCTGCCTCGGGTGTAAAAATATATTGTCTTTACACCCTCAATCAAGGACAAGGATTGTATCAAAACTTTATTCAGGATGGTTTGTAAATTTTAATGTTGTCCAGCGCATATATTTTCTCTCTTTCTTCCTATACTATTAATTCAAAACCTCTTAGGAGGACTTCAGAAGGAAATTTTAAGAAGTTGACATTTTCTTGCCTTGACAGAAAAAGGGACTGACTTAAAATTGATAAAGCTATATTTAGAAACAGACATTGGCAGCATATGCTGTCAGAACATTTAAAGAAACATTGTGACCTTTGACATATGGTGAAAATAGCTATATTTAGATAATGCTAACATGATATTCTGTTTGTTTAAGGTGATGTTACCTAGTCTATTTTAAGAAGTTGAGGTCGCCCCTGCCAAGTTGGTGACCTTGACATTTTAGGGAGAATACCTATTTTTAGAGAAAATTAACATTATCTTCTATTCACAGGTGATGTTATCTAGTCTATTTAAAGAAGTTGAGGTCCCTCGCGCCTCGAGTCTGTGACCTTGACATTTTAGGGAAAATAACTATTTTTAGAGAAAATTAACATTATTTTCTATTCACAGGTGATGTTATCTAGTCTATTTAAAGAAGTTGAGGTTGCCCGGGCCAAATCCGTGACCTTGACCCAAATGTATGAAGAAGAAGAAATAGAAACAGCAGCGACCTTGAACTTGGAACAGATGGAAATATATTCATATCAAGTGACCTTGAAGTGACCTTGACATGCGAATTGGATTAAACATAAAGCTTTTCTACTTCTTACTCTAAACAGTCAATATTCTGACAATCACTGGTAGGAAATGGCAAGAAGGTCAAGTTAAACAGTACACCCATAAAGAAGAGAAGGAAGTATATATCCATTCCAATTGACCTTGGAGTCAGAACGGTATTGGTGGTGGTTCTGTTTTATGCTTCACCCAACAACTAAGTTCATATGGAGGTGGAACTTTGGTTAAAAGAAACAGCTGAAAGAGTGGAGAATCTTTGACTTGAACTTTGCAGCCTCTGGTATACAAGGCGAGTGGCTTGGCACTATGTAACAAACTACCCTGTGCATCAACCAAGAAGATGGCAAGAAACTTGAAATCTCTATGTCTGTTATGACAGAAAAAAATGTTGACATTGAGACATTAAACCGGAAAACGGAAAACAAAGTTTCAAATCTTAAAGGAAATAGAGGGATTGGTCAAGACAGGCACTGATCATCTTACCAGTTACAGCACAGCTGATCTGCATTACAGGAAGCAAGCAGGTTTTCTTGCAACATTACTCATTCTAGCCTTTGATCATTATGAAATATGGCCCAACACAAGAAACTCAGTCTTTGGGTTTCTGACCCGAGGTAACAAAACTTTTTTCATGCTCAACTCAGCTGAGACTAATATTTATCCTGCTCATAAATGTTAAAATGCCAACAATTGTTGGCATTTTAACATTTATGAGTTGGATAAATTACTAGTTTTTGAGTTTTAAACCTGAATTTTTCACTAATTTTGACTATTTCAACATCTATGAGCAGTTGAAATTTCATGCTCAGTTGAGCTGAGCTTGAAAAAAGTTTTATAACCTCAAGGCCAGGCCCAACACAAACCAGCCTGTAATCACAAAACAGGATAGAAACTTGAAATTTCCGATTTAAGAAGAAAATTTGTTTGTTTGTTTGTGTTGAGGCTTAACGTCCCAGTCAACAATTTTTCAGTCATGTCGGGACGGAGCCAACGCTTCCTGGGTTTAACCAGTACTGTAGGGAGTAGATGTGCCTTGCTCAAGGACACAACACGGTGACGCTTGTGGGGTTCGAACCCAGGACCTCAAGATTCGGAGTCTTAAGAAGAAAAGGAATTTTACTATCCATGAAGGGAAAACAAAAGACGCCGATCAGCTGTTGGTTTTCCCATTGGCTCATATTGAGTCTATATCAAATTAAAGTCCCTGATGTGATTAAACACAGTAAAATATAAAATATATTCCCTACAACCTCTTTATAACTCTATTGTTTGAGTAAAGCCAATTCCTGTGTTAGCTATCCAAGCTCTTATAACAAGAGCAAAATGTATATGAGCCGCCTCGTGGGAAAACCAATAATGTGGTTTCCGAACAGGTCTGACACAAACCGGCATGGGCAGTCATAGAAGCAGGCTAGAAGCTTGAAATTTTGGATTTAAGTAGAAGAGGAATTGTACTATCCGAGTAGCGAAAACAAAGGCGCTGATCAGCTTCGCGGTTACCATGAAGCTGATCTGCGTCTTTGTTTTCGCCTATGCAGATTGTTGGTTTTCCCATGAGGCGGCTCATATGTTCGTCTTATAATGATTTAGGTTAGAAGGAGGTTGAGGTGTACCTTATTCAAGTCAGCTGACAATTAATCCAAAATATGTAATTCACGACTCCTGTACTGAACTGGTTTATGTTTTTGGTAAATATAACTTTAATGATAAGTAACCTTGATGATGTTTAACACTGTTAAGCTTTCATCAGATATTATTTAGATCAGGACTCAAGTTATAAAACTTTTTTCATGCTCAACTCAGCTGAGCTTGAAATTTCAGTTCCTCATAAATACTGAAATAGCCCAAATATATTGAAATTGATGGTTTAGAATTCCAAAACCTGTAATTTATCCTGCTCATAAATGTTAAAATGCCAACAATTGTTGGCATTTTAACATTTATGAGCAGGATAAATTTTAGTCTCAGCAGAGCTGAGCATGAAAAAAGTTTTATAACCTCGGGGCCAGGACTCAAGTGATAAAACTTTTTTCATGCTTAGCTCAGGTAAGCATGAAATTTAAATTGCTCATAACTACCAAAAGAACCAAAATTGGAAGAAATTTCAGGTTTTGAAGCAAGCAATTTATCCTGCTAATAAATGTTAAGTGGCCAGCATTGGCATGCAAGATAAGTTTCATGCTCGGCTGAGTTTAGAATGAAAAAAGTTTTATAACATCTGGGCCAGATATTTTTAGGTCAGATATTGTTTTGTTTTAGATCAGGTTTGCACACTAATGCAATATACTCACTGCAATTTTAACCTCCCTAAGGGGAGCATGGTGGTCTTGCGGTCATATGAGCCACGACGTGAGAAAAACGGTCTTTGGGGTTTCTGACCTGGTCTGACACAAATTGGCCTGTGCAGCTAGAGAAGATGGCTAGATGCTTGAAATTTTGGATTTAGGTAGAAAAGAAATTGTACTATCCTAGTGGCGAAAGCATAGGCACTGCACAGCTGATTCTGCGCCTTTGTTTTCACACAGGCAAATATCCAGTTTTCTCATGACGCTGCTCATGTGTAAAACACCCATGCAATTCTTATTTGTGCTCAAAATCTAGATTGTGGGTACATGTTAGAACTGCTTGGCGAGGTGATTTATAAACCAAAACGAAAAAGATGTTAAAAGCTACCAGAAACATGCACGTATGAAAACCCAATAATGCGGTCACAGCCTGCAGACAAAAAAAGTTATGTTTCTCCTTAAATCAGTGGTATAGTCCCTGTATGAAATGGTAAATTTAGACTGTTCAAAGTTGGTAAAACAAACTTTGACTAGAAGAAATCATGTTTAAATTTTATACATTTGAGCCCTGTCATGGGAAAACTGGATTTTTGCCAAGGCGAAACCAAAGCCGCAGATCAGCTGTGCAGTAACTGCACAGCTGATCAGCGCCTTTGTTTTCGATATACATATACATGTAGTACAATTCATCTTCTTAAATCTGAATTTCAAGCTTCTATAACTGCACAGACCAGTTTGTGTTGGACCTGGTTGGAAACCCGGAAGACCATTTTTCTTGCATTGCGGCTCATATTGTAGCAAAGTTCAAGGCTTATTTTAACAACATGTTAACACATGAGCCGTGACACAAGAAAACAGTCCTTTGTTGTTTTACCAGACTGTACAGTCACAGAAAAAGGCTAAAAGCTTGAGATTTTGGATTTAAAAGGAAGGGGAATTGTACATGTACTAACTGAGTACAAAAACAAAAACACTGACCAGCTTCGCAGTTACAGCAAAGCTGGTCTTGTTTTTGCCTAACCAAAAATCCAGTTTTCTCATGACGCAGCTGATATAGAATGGTGTAATAATTTGTTATTGAGTTATTATATATAATATTTATTAAATGTTGAGTTTTTGTGCAAATGATTATTTATCAATTAAATGTATTTAATAACCACAGCACCCCCTCCCCCCCCCTCTCCCTAACTACAGGAAGGGTGGAGGATAGCGGGGCTAGTGTGGGGGTGGGGCAATTCCTTTTTGATTGTCCCCACAGTGCAGTGCACGGGAAATGACTGGATTTTGACATTAGTATCCTTACCTAAGAGAGATTTTCTATTGTGAAGAGCAGGGCAAAGAGTAAATTTTGACCTCCAGTTTGTTCCCGAGGGTGGGGCACTGAAAGCTAAAAAATCATAATCCCCGCCTTCCCCATAATTGTGTGTGGGGGTGGGGCAGTGGTTCAAATGACGAGTGCATTAATTATTCCATAGACCAAGCCGGTGGCAGGGTTGTTTTGAACAGGTTGATTTATGTCAGGAGATAACCTGTTTTTTTTTTTTTTTTTTTTTTTTCTTTTTGGAGGGGGGGGGGGGTTGCGGTTTATGACCAGGTCAAAGTTATAAAACATTATTTATGCTCAGCTCAGCTGAGACTGAAATTGAAATTGTCTATAAAAATTGAAATAGCCTATATAAATTGACATTTCAGGTCTAAATCAACTAAACATGCTATTTATCCTGCTCATAACTGTTAAAATGCCAACAACTGTTGGCATTTTAACATTTATAAGCAGGATAAATTTCAGTCTCAGCTGAGTTGAGCATGAAATAAGTTTTGTAACCTCAGGGCCAGATGAGACACAGACAAAGGCTGGAAGCTTGAAATTTTAGATTTATGAAGAGGGATTGTAATATCAGTGGAGCAAAAACAAAGCTACTGATCAAACTGTCCACTTTCTGCACAGCTGATCTGTGTCTTTGCTTACCCATATACAATAAGCAGGTATTCTTATTATGAGACTCAACGAATATTGGGATTACGAGTTTTGACTTTTGTTGGCATTTTGATATTTATGAGCAGGATAAATTTCAGTCTCATCAGTGGTGTTGAGCATGAAAATGTGTATTTAGAGAATTAGAAAACGCACCAATGCAATATTCAGAACTTTTTTTGGTTGTAAAAATGAAAGGCGGTTCTAACGAGTACCCACAATCTATGTTTTGGAGCAAAAATAAGAGAAACAGGTATACCCTTGCATACTTCAGTTTTGCTATATAAAAGTGGGGTATAAGGGGGTATACATTATACGGATATGATTTCGTGATGTGTACATAGTGGCATAATATTCATTTCATAAAATTCACATGTGCACACCTGTTGTCCAGCCACAACCATTTCAGCTAGTGAAATCAATAAGTAAGAAGAAAGAGTGAATACTGTATTTGTTCTAATCAGCGCACATGCACTAAGCGTACACCATGGCCGTTTCGGAAAAGCATGCACATAAACGCATACTGCTCGACTAACGTATTGATATTTGTTTTATACATAAAGACTTATTAAAACTTATCTATCAAAAACTATACTCATCAAAAGAAGTTTTGCACCATTTTGATTTTTTCATATTTTTAAGCGACATTTTAACTTACAAATTTTAAACCTAGCTTTTTGAATTTGCACAATCTGAAAGAGTTTGATAATGTGTGTGATAAGACCAAAAATTGTTGCGGAAACGATTTAAGGAAAAATTGAAAAATTCCCATTTTCTGTAAATGCTGAAAATTGCTCAAAACCTGCCGCCTGTTTTCTTTCTGTTAAAGGCAATCTCATGTCAAAGATGTTGCATGAGTACTTTTTTGATATACAGCTTTTTATGCCCCCAACTTTGGAAAAAGTTGGAAGGGCATATTGCTTTCGGCTTGTCTGTCTGTCTGTCTGTGTGTGTGTGCGTGTGTACGTCTGTTAACTTTTGAATGGTGAATGTTATGGATTTGAAATTTCATGTGTGTATTCCTCATGAAAAAATAGTTGACCCGTATTTTTTTTTTCTTGTCTGAGTTATGCCCCTTTTCTGAGTTATTTCCCTTTGAAAACAAAATTTGAAAATCTTGTGTGCAAGATATCTCGAAAAGTATTTAAGCTAGAGCCTTCATATTTGGTATACTGGTTGAGGTTGATGAGTAGATGACCTGATCAACTTTTGAGAACTTTCCGTCAAATTTTGACAAAAATACGGAATTTTGAAATTTTGATTGATTTCTCCACTTTTCGGTGAAATTTGAAACTTTTGAACGGTGATGCTAGGGTTTTGAAATTTTATATACAGATTCCTCATGAAAAAATAGTTGACCCATATTTTTTTTCATGTCCAAGTTATGCCCCTTTTATGAGCTATGTCCCTTTGAAAACAAAATTTGAAAATATTGTGTGCAAGATATCTCGAAAAGTATTTAAGCTAGAGCCTTCATATTTGGTATACTGGTTGGGGCTGATGAGTAGATGACCTGATCAACTTTTGAGAACTTTCCGTCAAATTTTGACAAAAATACGGAATTTTCAAATTTTGATTGATTTTTTCCACTTTTCGGTGAAATTTGAAACTTTTGAACGGTGAATGCTAGGGTTTTGAAATTTTATATACAGATTCCTCATGAAAAAATAGTTGACCCGTATTTTTTTCATGTTCAAGTTATGCGCCTTTTTGGAGTTATGCCCCTTTTAAAACAAAATTTGAAAATCTAGTTTGCAAGATATCTGAAAAAGTATTTAAGCTAGAGCCTTCATATTTGGTATACTGGTTGGGGCTGAGAAGAAGATCACCTGATTAATTTTTTAGGACTTTCCGTCAAATTTTGACAAAATAACTCCATTTTTAAATTTTTACTCCATTTCTAACTTGTATGCAAAAAGCTTACATTCTGTTTCTGGATCAAGGTCAAAAACATAGGCAACCGAACAGCTTCTTTAGGAAATTAAATTTCACTTCATTCAAATGAAATAAATGAATCAAACAGGCTGCCAGTTTAGGGACAAGCATACAGTTGGGGGCATAGTGTTTTACAAACACGCATTTCTAGTTAAAAATTCTGAATTTGTATGGGTTGAAAACCACTACCTTCAGCTAAACATTAATGGGTGCTGCATGCTGTGTTTGAAAGAAAAACAACCCATTTTATTGGAGAGATGAGTTACTAAGCTTTATCTTAGAATTTAAACAAAATCTCAAAAATCGTTATTTTTTGTCAAAAATAGTGTTTTTGTCCAAAAAATTCATTTTTTAGGTTTTTGCTGTAAATGATTGCTTTCAGTATCTCAAATGAGGATGTGAAACGAATTCAGGTTTGGAAGCCAAGAAATAAAGATGTGGGCATTTTGCTGCATCCCAAATTTGGGTGTTTTCAAAAACATGCATTTTTGCACATTTTTAGCTCGCCTGCACGAAGTGCATAGAGCTATTGTAGTCACCTCGGTCGTGCGCGTTTACGTTTACGTTTACGTGTGCGTCCCCGTCACACTTTCGGTTAAAGTTTTTTAAAAGTCTATATCTCTTGACCATGTTGATGGATCAAGTTGATACTTTTGCATGTTGCTAGATATTGGTCTGAAGTTTTACGCAGTACCATCATGACCCACCCTGGGTGACCTTGAGGTCAAGGTCACAGACTTAGAAATTTTGTGTTTAAGTTTTTGGTTAAAGTTTTTTAAAAGTCTATATCTCTTGACCATGTTGATGGATCAAGTTGATACTTTGCATGTTGCTAGATATTGGTCTGAAGTGTTACGCAGTACCATCATGACCCACCCTGGGTGACCTTGAGGTCAAGGTCACAGACTTAGAAATTTTGTGTGTAAGTTTTTGGTTAAAGTTTTTTAAAAGTCTATATCTCTTGACCATGTTGATGGATCAAGTTGATACTTTGCATGTTGCTAGATATTGGTCTGACGTTTTACGCAGTACCATCATGACCCACCCTGGGTGACCTTGAGGTCAAGGTCACAGACTTGGAAATTTTGTGTTTAAGTTTTTGGTTAATGTTTTTGTAAGTCTATATCTCTTGACCATATTGATGGATTGAGTTGATACTTTGCATGTTGCTTAGCAGCTAGATATTGGTCTGAAGTTTTACGCAGTACCATCATGACCCACCCTGGGTGACCTTGAGGTCGAGGTCACGGACTTAGAAATTTTTTTTGTTTAATTTTTTGGTTAAAGTTTTTGTAAGTCTATATCTCTTGACCATATTGATGGATTGAGTTGATACTTTGCATGTTGCTAGATATTGGTCTGAAGTTTTATGCAGTACCATCATGACCCACTCTTGGTGACCTTGAGGTCAAGGTCACAGACTTAGAAATTTTGTGTTTAAGTTTTTGATTTAAGTTTTTGTAAGTCTATATCTCTTGACCATGTTGATTGATCGAGTTGATACTTTGCATGTTGGTAGATATTGGTCTGAAGTTTTATGCAGTACCATCATGACCTACCCTGGGTGACCTTGAGGTCAAGGTCACAGAATTTTGTGTTAAATTTTTTGGTTAAAGTCTAAATCTCTTGAACATCATGTTGATGGATAAAGTTGATATTTGCATGTTGATAGATATTGGTCTCGGGTTTTATGCTGTACATCACAACTCACCTGGATGACCTTGAGGTCAGGGTCACGGACTTGGAAGTTTTGTGTTTAAGTTTTGGTTAATGTTTTTATAAGTCTATATCTCTTGAACATGTAGATTGATCAAGTTGATACTTTGCATTGGTCTGAAGACTGAAGTTTTATGTTGTACCATCATGACCCACCTGAGTGACCTTGAGGTCAAGGTCATGGGTCATAGATTTTAACAGATGTAGTGACAAAGCACAAGTCAGGCGAGCTACGCTGTCCTGCGACAGCTCTTATTATTAAATCTTTTTAAGAAGAAATGTTGATTTGTCATTCAGGAAGTCCAGCTCTTTAAGATGGTATTAAGTTTTAAAAGTTTATTTGATAAATATCTATTCTAGACATTATTTTAAAATGAGAAAAATACTAACTGGTGCAAAACTTCTTTCGATGAGTATATTTTGCAACGATTGAAGCATGTACATGACATTATCATTGGTATTTTTGACATTGTAATTTCAGCACTTATTAGAACAATATTTTGTTACTGTAACTTAAAGTTATTTTGAAAGGATAAGTGCACTGTGTGCTAATTAGCATGATTACGGTAAATGTTTTGGAGCAACTGGTACAGGTGAGATTTATTAATTTGGACTAGTCTAATTAAGTTCTTTCTGGCCATTAGTTGTTAAGAGTGCTGATTTCATTAACCTACTTAATCGTTTGATCATCTCACCACTGTGTCTGGTGTGGGTTTGTCTCATATGAGCTGAAATAATCTTGAAAGGGACTTAAACTGAAACAAAAAGTAAAAAATAATATAAATAAATAAAAAAAAGTAAGATAAAAATAAATGGTTTGCCAAAAATAAACAGTTTGCCAAGCCTGTCAATCCAAATACTGCTTTTTAATACCTCAAATAAGTCTTAAAATTTTAGACCATTAGTTTAGGTGTGGAAACCAAATAACGCATGAAATCACTGCCGGTTTAAGACCTTGCATTAGTTCAGCTACACCAATCATATAAATATATTTTTCTTATTTGTGCATGAATTTAACCTTTTTACATAAAAAAATGACTTCAGCATTTTTAACCAGTTAAGACAAATAATATAGATTACAGCAAACACAAAGATCAGCCTGAGCTTGCCACACCCAGTCAAGTTTCAAAACAGTCAAGTTTTCACAGGTTGAGGCTTATTTGTCTGTATCATAACATTATTATGAAATGTCAAAAATATAGGTAAAAAGTTTAGTAGATATGACATGCATCATTGAAAAAATACATTATGAAAGTAAGCCCATGTAATAAACAATTTTTTTTTTCTTGTAAATTTGTCATTTTTATGTGTTGCATTTTGCATGAAAGAAAATGAACAGTGATTTTATTCTGATGAAAAATTGAAGATTTTTAGCAGAAAAAAGATGATGTTTTTCCCCCCGGGGAATGTATTAATAGGTGCATTCGTTCCTTTAAGTTGTTACACAAATTTTGCTCACTTTTGTTACTGCTGCTGTACATATATAATTGAGCCAACTCATGGGAAAACCAACAATGTGGTTTTTGAACTGGTCCAACACAAACCATCCTGTACAGTCACAGAAGGAAGCTAGATTCTTGAAATTTTGTATATAAGTAGGAGAGGAATTGTACTATCCGAGCTGCAAAAACAAAGGTGCTGATCAGCTTCGCGGTTACCGCGAAGCTGATCTGCGTCTTTGTTTTTGCCTACGCAAATTGTTGGTTTTATCATGAGGCAGCTCATATATTGTTGTTTATTTAATTTGAAATATATATATCAAGGGGAGGCAAAATATGCAGAGTTGGAGGGGAATTGTTTGAGTTATTTTCTCTTGTTTGTGACATCATTACAAAAACTTGCCCATGCAATATACAAAGACATTTTTCAGAAGCAAAAATTGAAAATATCATTGAAAAATTTAGATTTTTTTAACATTTTGGCTCAAAATATACATTGTAGATACACGTTAGAACCGCTCTGCCGAAGTGGTTCTAACGAGTACCCACAATGTATGTTTTTAGTAAAAATATTAAAAATATCAAAATTTTTCTTATGAAATTTTCACATCTGAAAAAATCTGTGCTAACAATCATTTATAAGCAGGATAAATTACAGGCTTTGGCATTCTGTACCTTCAATTTCAAGTTATTTGGGCTATTTTTGTATATATGAGCAGTTTAAATTTTGTGCTCAACTGAGTTGAGCATGAAAAAAGTTTTATTACCAGATAGGACCAGACCATAAAAACTGCATATTTTGTCACCCTTTGAATAACGTTTGTTGACAATTTAAGGTGTATCTATTTCATGGCACATGTTTCAGATATATAGATTTTATGCAGATTTCTTCATACCTACATTTGTATAATAATCACATACAGACTTAAAAAGTGAGCCGCCCCATGAGAAAACCAACAATCTGCATATGCGAAAACAAAGGTGCTGGTCAGCTTCGCAGTAACTGTGGAGCTGCAATGCCTTTGTTTTCGCTACAGGGATAGGTACAATTCCTCTACTTTCTAAATCCAAAATGTCCAGTCTCTAGCCATCCTCTGTGTTTGTACAGTCCAGTTTGTGTCGGACCTGTTCGGAAACCACATTGTTTGTTTTCCCATGAGGCGGCTCATTTGTCATGCAATAAAACTAAAACAAACTCGTTTTTGAGTTGAAATGTCTTTTAAACTTCCAAAGATGATGTATTGGTAATCATTATCATGTAGAAATATTTTATGGCAAGGTAAATTTAGGTTGCATATGAGTTTGACTGGTAAAAAGATCATAAAAGTTATCTTTAGCTCGACTGCACGAAGTGCAAAGAGATATGGTAGTCACGCCGGGTCTGAGCCAGGGATGGGGCTAGAGGTCAGAATCTAGAACATCCAAATTTTTAGCTCACCTGAGCCGTTAGGCTCACAAGGTGAGCTTATAGGATGGCCATGATCCGGCGTCCGTTGTCCGTCGTTGTCGGCCACCACTTTCAAAGATCTTCTCTGAAACCACTTGGCCAATTAAAGCCAAATTTTATATGAAGCATCTATGGGAAGGGGGAACCAATGTGTTTATACATAATCCAGGTCACATGACCAAGATGGCTGCAATGCCCATATATGGTAAAAACTCTTCAAAATTCTTCTTCTCTGGAATCACTGGACCGATTTCAACGAAACTTGGCATGAAGCATTTGGGACTAGAGTACTACAATGTGTTTATAAATTATGACCTTTGGATGACCTTGACCTATTTTACGGCAAGGTCAACATAGGTGGCCCATGCATTTGAATGGGGAAAATTGTTAAAATGTCATTTGAAAGGTAAAACTTGCAGGAAATGGGCAAATGGACTGAAGGTAGGTAATTCTGAAAAAAAATTGGACCCCAGGGTTTTTTTTTTTTTTTTTTTTTTTTCATTTTCATTTCTAAATAGAAAAAATTAAGAAAGATGGATGGTCGTTCATCTTTTAACTTTGTGACACTGACTTGTGTGTCATGAAGTTAAGGCTGGGTTGACCTAATTTCTGTGGTCCAGTGGTCTTGCCGTATATCTCAACACTTGGTATATTTTCATGCTTTTTTTCACATCACAATATGTTTGCATATGACCATACCTCTAACCAAGTCACTGTGACCTTATTTTAAAGTTTGGTGATTTTGCCTTATATCTCATTACTTAGAATATGAGCATACTTCTTTCACAATATTTTTGGCCGGGACCTTTGATCCCTTAGTAATTCTAAGTCAGTGTGACCTAATTTCATAGCTCAGTGATTTTGCCTTATATCTTGACACTCATTTAGTATATTTTCATACTTCTTTTAGACTGTGAGTGAGTACAACAAAACCTTTCATCCTAAAGTACTTATAGGTCATTATGACCAAATTTTACGCATCAGTGATTTTGCCATATATATTGTCACTCAATTAGTATATTTTCATCCTTCTTTTAGACTATGAGTGAGTATAACACAACGTTTCACCCTAAAGTACTTATGAGTCATTGTGACCAAATTTTACGCATCAGTGATTTTGCCATATATCTTGACACTCAAGTATATTTTCATCCTTCTTTTAGACTATGAGTGAGTATAACAAAACCTTTCACCCAAAAATACTTATAAGGTCATTGTGACGTAATTTCATATATCAGCGATTTTGCCATATTCCGCTTATCGGAAAAGATGGCGATGACGTCATCGATAACATTACCTGTGAACTCACGGGTACAGAGTCAATAAATACACAGACTTAATACACATATTTGTACGGGAAATGTCAGAAATGTGTCTTAAATTGTTAATATAACTAAAATAAATTCAACTTAATATTTGAACCACTGAAAAAGAATTATCCGCCATCTGTCTGAAAAAAATATTTTGACAAGGTTTGTTTTTAAACTCGGAAAACTGAATGAGCTTCTGTCAAAGAGTTACATGTAATTGGATACCTTTGTCCAATTTATTCACTTATTATTTTCTGCTCATATTTATCTAGATTTGTTTTTATCTGACGACAGCTTATATTTCACTATTTTATTTTGTAATTATGAAAATTTAATAGAATAATAGAAAAGAAGATGCCGTTGAAGTTGTTTGAGTTTTAAATATCCAAGCTTGTGTGCATACGGTATGTTATTTAAAATCTTCAATATGTCTCTTCCAAAATCAGATACTACAAAATGGCAGCAGAACTACTACGGCGTAAAATTGTCATAAAATTTCAATGTATTTTGAGACGTAAGTGCCTAAAATTGTATGCATATTAAATAACAAGAGTTCAAAGCCGCCCGCGCTTGCCGCAAAATCAAAATATTTAACTATAAATAAACACGGAAATATTGCGCAATTCAAGATATTTTCCTTCCAAATTAAAAAAAAAAATATGCATTCTGGAAACATTCTTTCTTCGTTACACAACAAAACTTTTTAAGTTTTGGGCCAATTGTGCAAATAAATCATACACATGTATATTGGCTTTTAATAAAGCCGTCATTATTGATTTGTACCCGTGAGAGTGACCCGGATGCTGGCTGATGACGTCACGCCATCTTTTCCGATAATCGGAATAATTTCATACTTCATTCATATAATAAATTATATTATGAGTGAGTATGACAAGATCTTCATTACGAAAACACGCCCATGCAATATACACAGACTTTTTTCACCTGTAAAAATTGAAAATTTCTTCAGAAAAATTTTGATATTTTTCTTATTTTTGCTCAAAGTATAGATTGTGGGTACACGTTAGAACCGCCTAGGCGAGGCGGTTCTAATGAGTACCCACAATCTAGGTTTTGGAGCAAAAATCGAAAATAAGGAAAATAGGTATACCCGTGCAAACCCCAGTTTTGCTATATAAAAGTGGGGTATAAGGGGGTATTCATTTCACGGACATGTTTTCCTGATGTTTGACCCAAAAGTATTTATATAAGGTCACTGTGGCCTGATTCAGTGATTTTGCCTTATACACGTAGCTAGACACTAAAGTATATCATACTTCATTCATACTACGAGTGAGTGTAACCAGACCTTTGACTACAAAGCAGTCATAGGTCACTGTGACCTAATTTCATGGTTCAGTGATTTTGCTTTCTAACTCTACACTCATTGGCTAAATGATCATATTTTTTCACACTATGAGTGGGTTTGACTAGACCTTTGACACCAAAGTAGTTATATGTCACTGTGGCCTAAGTCTATGGCTTAGTTAGTCTTATGTCACAGAACTCAATGGGTATATTATCATGCCTCTTTCACATTATGAGTGAGTATGACCGGACCTTTGGCCCCAAAGTAGTGATAGGTCGCTGTGACCTAATTTCATGGTTCAGTGATTTTGCTTTATATCTCAACACTCATTGGCTAAATGATCTTATTTCTTTCACATTATGAGTGGGTATGACTAGACCTTTGACACCAAAGTAGTTATATGTCACTGTGGCCTAAGTTCATGGCTTAGTTAGTCTTATATCACAGTACTCAATGGGGCCCCCACCCATTGGGGCCTAGGAGAAATAGATGGGCTGCTTGTGCCTTCAGGCAAAGCTTCTAATCTACTGACCGACTATCTGATTACTGGTAAACCGCTCATGTTTGAGTCTGCCCAGGGAAAGTGGTTTAGTCAAACCATCCATCCCTATAAGCCTTATTGGCTCGGTTGGGTGGTTATATTTATGAAGCACATTTTGAGTGTCATGACATCCTAATGTTGGGTAAAAGTCCCATAAAATGGTGGCAACGTCCCGACATGACCAGTGACCATTGCTGTTGACTGGGACGTAAAGCATCAATTCAAACAAACAAAACAGAACTCAATGGGTACATTATCATACTTCTTTCACATTATGAGTGAGTATGACCGGACCTTTGGCTCCAAAGTAGTCATAGGTCACTGTGACCTAATTTCATGGTACAGTGATTTTGCGTTATATCTCTAACACTGATTGGTTATATGTTCATACTTCTTTTACATTATGAGTTTAGTATGATTAGACCTTTGACCCGAAACTGAAAGGTCACAGTCAAAGTCTGTGACCTAATTTCATTATTCAGTGATTTTTGTGTAATATCTCGATACTCATTTGGTGTATGAACATACTTCTTTCATAATATGAGTGAGGCATTTTTCCCTAAGGTAGCGATAGTTCACTGTGACCTGATTTCATGTTTCGGTGATTTTGCCTTAAATAGTGAGGCAGTGGCTCGATGCTCAGTAACTGTTGGTGTATGAACATACTTTTTAAACCGGCAACGAAAGCCAGACGATTGAACTGCAATTTCGAAAAGTTTTACGAGAAGTCTAAATCGAAGACAAATTCCTAAATGGGGTCAAATAATTTAAACACTGCTTAGAAGTATGTTTCTAAACGTGAGTATTTTGAACACTCTGAATATCTTTTAAAATTACTGATCTTAAAGGACCTAAATAAAAATGTAATCTGCACTATGGATGATGTACGGGGAGACTTTACGGCCGCCGAAAGGTGGTCTTTCATGAGGATACTGTTGATAAAATTGTTACATTTTTTTTTTTTTTTTTGCATAATGATGTTTTAAATTCTAGAATATTTCTGTCATTCCTTTGGTCGCAATTATAAGCTATGATGCATCCAGATAAGGTTTGCAAACACCTGCGACTATTATGTAGCCATAAACTTCAATCATTTCCCGTAATTCGCCCACAGACCAGCAAAATGTCCGTGAAATATATACTCCCTTATACTCTACTTTTATATATGTAAAACCATGGTGTATAGGAATATGCCTGTTTTTCTTACTTTTGCTCTAAAACATAGATTGTCGGTATTCGTTAGAACCGCCTTGCCGAGACGGTTCTAACGTGTACCCACAATCCACGTTTTTGAGCGAAAAGCTGGAAAATAGTGAACATTTTCATCCCAACATTTTCATTTTTTACAGCTTAGGTAGCGCGGTGGCGTAGTGGTAGAGCGTCGGACTCCGAATTGAGAGGTCCTGTGTTCGATCCACACAGGCGTCATCGTTTTGTGTCCTTGAGCAAGACACATTAACTCCCTATAGTACTGGTTAAACCCAGAAAGCACTGGCTCCGTCCCGACATGACTGAAAAATTGTTGACTGGGACGTTAAACCTCAATATAAACAAACACAGCTTGAGAAAAATATGTATATTGCATGGTCCTGTTTTCGTAATAGCTACAACTTCCATGTCAAGTGGTTTGTTGATTTCGTGTCTTAAGCCCAACTCAACAGCTAAGGTCACATGGAGACGAGATTTTGGTTTTAAGTCTCCATCGAAAGACTGGAGTAACCCGGTATCGAACCCATGTCCTCGTGGCTTAATTACGATATTGTACGCAACGTGTGCTATCTTTCAGTTGCCAATAGATGGCATGCATGTGAGTTATGCCTGGATATTTACGCTGATTTTGATTTGCAAAACCCGTTCTCAACATTTACACAAGATAACTACGGACCATTCATCAAGAAAACATGTCCGTGTAATATATACCCCCTTGAACCCCACTTTTATATAGCAAAACTTGTGGTTGGGTAAGCAGGGGTTTACCTATTTTTCTTATGTGTGCTCCAAAACATGAGTTGTGGTTACCCACAATCTATGTTTGGAGCAAATAAGAAAATTTTCTAACGTGTATCCACAATCTGTGTTTTGGAGCAAAAACAGAACAATATCAAAATTTTTCTGATCTTTTAATTTTTTACAACTGAAAAAAATTCTATATATTGCATGACGCGTCTCATACATTTAATGTCCCGATTCGATGACTATATAGTGACTAGAGATGATTTTTCATGTAAAATCAAATCATCCATAAACGAATATGTATACGTTTCTAGGCCGATAAACATGACATGAAGCGACCCCTGACATTGGGGCATCTGATTTTCTTCAAACAATCACTTGCGTTCATTCACGCTTCATATGTACTGTGGAAATCAATGTCCAGTTCTATTATTTTAGTCATAGTTTTGTATAGTCATACAAATGCTCTTTTTTTCTCTGATATAAGTTTTCGACAGCAGTCAAGGCATGTCTAGTAAGGTCAAATGTCAAATGTACGAGCACTGAGAAGAGGTACTCTCAGCCAAGTCCCGAGGTTATAAAAGCTTTTTCATGCTCAACTCGGCTGAGCATGAAATTTCAACTCCTTATAAATGTTGAAATAGTCAAAAATTGTGGAAAAATCAGGTTCAAAACTCAAAAACTAGTAATTTATCCTGCTAAATAAATGTTAAAATGTCAACAATTGTTGGCATTTTAACATTTATGAGCAGGATAAATTTTAGTCTCAGCTGAGTTGAGCATGAAAAAAAGTTTTATAACCTCGGAGCCAGGACGCCTTGTCCAGGGAACTGACCTCAGCTTACAGTGAATAAACTGTTGTATGAAGAGGATTTCTATTTACATGTTGTTTTTTTATTATTTTCTTGTGTTGAATTTAGAAAAAAAATTATTATAATCCAAAGACGAATTTCACGCAAAGCGACTCAATTAACTGAAGGTCGACCGTCTTTTCATGCTTGGACGAAAGTTCTGTCATACACCCCATTTAAAAAGTAAAATTTAATCCGTGCAGTGAAACGCGAATTTTAAGATTAGGCGTGATATCAAATGTTATGCCTGGTTAAAGTTTCGCACTTGGCTGGGTAAGATGATTTATTCGAATTTTACTGATGGGTTTGACGGAATGGACCATCACGAAAACATGTCCATGCAATGAATACCCCCTTATACATGGATAAAACTATTTTTCTTACTGTTCCGTAAAACATAGATTGTGGGTATTCGTTAGAACCGCTTCGATCGTATCCACGATCCATATTTTGAGGAAAAAAAAAAAAAAAAAAAAAAAAAAACTATTGCATGGGCAAGAAACAGAACAAGGAACGGAACGGGACAGAATAGAACAGGGCATTAAGACATTTGTATCAAGGCTTTACGGTCCCTTCACCGAGATAACCCGACGAAAGTTTTGGTATCTAAGACTACACCCACCAATTCCGTTGTGAACATGGGCTTCATCGGTATCATCGGTATCCGTGACGAATTGCAACGCTTTGACCACCGTGTGCCCATATTTGATTGGTACACGGATAACGTCGTGAAACTACCGACGCATACTGTAACTGCAGCACGACGGATATTCCTCGTGCACATACGGGGTAACGCAGAAATAAAGCCGGGGCACCCCGGCATACACACATTCGTGCTACAACCGAGAACAGTACCGACCGCTTTCGTTCTATCAAGCGCGCGGTGAGCATAAAAATGTCAATTTTCAACATATCGTAAATTTAGATTGCACAATTTCTGCCTTGTGTAAGTGTAAAATAGTTGCATCATTTATTTTGGAAACGTGCAAAATATTCTATAATTGATAAGTAACTGCTCGTCCGTACAGCAGAAATATTAAAACGCTTTTATCTGTTTATATTTTTAAGGCGCAATAAGATATGAGCCGCCTCGTGGGAAAGCCAACAATGTTGTTTCCGAACAGGACTGACACAAATCGATCTGTACAAGCATAGAAGCAGGCTAGATGCTTGAAATTTCGGATTTAAGAAGAAGAGGAAGTGTACCGTATCCGTGTAGCGAAAACAAAGGCGATGATCAGCTTCGCGGTTACCGCGAAGCTGATCTGTGCCTTTGTTTTCGCACAAGCAAATTGTTGGTTTTCCCATAAGGTGGCTCATATGACTCGGCTTGGTTACTGGTTTTGACTGATGATCACTGAATTGCACTGCACACTGAACTGGAGATGTTGCAGTCTGCATTTGAACTCCAAAACTTGCTTAAGTTTCTTAAGAATTTATTATTTGGGTGTACTGTTCATGTACATGTATTTGCATTTTCTTCCTATTTAAATCCTGCTGTTGTTGTTGCTGCTGCTGCTGAGAAAACCTGCCTGGGACAAGATTCACAATCATTTTGTTCGGTCAATGTATGTTAAGTACGTAAGTTGACTTATAAAAAGTTTTTGTATTCTAAAACAACCGATTCGGTTAAATAATAATGGATTTAGGCAAATTTCGATCATAGCGAAAGTCACCTTTCCGTAACATAACACAAATATTGCAAATTAAGCTTTAAAGGGTGGAAAAGATTCGCTCCACGGAGCCAGAAAATACAACGCACCATTAACTGGGATGTCATTTTGCAAACCGAGCAGGGATTAGATAGGGCTATGATATAATATCAAATTCAGGTAAAGCATTTTTGCTTCTCACAATTTGTATTTTTGATAATTGCTATTGAATCGCATTGTCCCTGACTTTGATGTTTCACCACACACTTCCATCAAGATAACATGTCCATGTGTATACCCCTAATTATATCCCACTTTTATATATAGTAGAACTGGGGATATACAGGGGCTTACTATGTTATATTTGCTCCAAAACATAGATGGGCGAGGCGGTACTAACGTATACCCACAATCATTGTTTTGAGCATATAAAATATCAAAATGTCAAAATTTTCCAAATGAAATTTTCCTTTTAACAGCTTAAAAAGCGCTGGAAACAAATTGCATGGGCAAGTTTTCGCAGTGGTCTAGTTTTCAGTCGCATATTTTGGCATGTCTTAGAGAAAAAATAGTTCCCGGCTTATTATCATTGATGATGCATATGCAGAAAACCCAGGAATTTGACAAGTCTCGTCATTGACACTATAAAGAATCTCTGCTGAGGAGACGAGAAAAGTCCCTAGTAGAAACTTAGGACTGATTCGACCAAATCGACTATTCAAGTCACGTCATAACACAATAAAATTGGTAAAAGAGTCTGAGAAAATGCTTATTGTCTACTAGATGAGTCGCATCATGAGAAAACCGGACTTTGCATATGCGAATACAAAGGCGCAGATCAGCTTCGCAGTAACTGCGAAGCTGATCAGCGCCTTTGTTTTCGCTACAAGGATAGTACAATTTCGCTTCTTCTTACATGTAAATCCGAAATTTCAAGCTTCTATCCATCTTCTGTAGCTGAACAAGCCGGTTTGTGTCAATCCTGGTCGGAAACCTTGAAGACGGGTTTTTTCGTGTCACGGCTCAGATTATAGCAAGGGGAGCGGTAGACCGCACCTTATTCCGAGTCGATAAACCCGGCATTTGAGTTAAAATGCCACTGGGTCAACACAATTACTCCACAGACGTTTGGTATTTCACAAGCTGAGGCTGAGACATTACAAAAAAAAAACAAAAAAAACACAAAAACAAAAACACACACACACACAAAAAAAAAAAAAAAAAAAAAAAAAAAAAAAAAAAAAAACAAACAAACAACAACAACAACAAAAACATGGCGATGATGACGGTAATAACGACGTCGACGATGTTATTGATGATGATGATGATGATGATGTCGACGACGACGACGACGTTGTTGTTGTTGATGATGATGATGATGATGATGATGATGATGATGATGATGATGATGATGATGATGATGACGACTGATGATGATGACGACGACGACGACGTTGTTGGTCAAACCCGCTGATGATGATGATGATGATGATGATGATGATGATGATGATGATGATGATGATGATAAAGATGATGATGATGACGACGACGACGACGACGACGACGTCGTTGTTGTTGTTGTTGTTGATGATGATGATGATGATGATGATGATTTTCTTCCCTTACAGAGTGTTTGAAGATGGATCTTAAACTATTTCTGTCGGTTGCGTTCGGTCTGATTGCCACAGTTCAACCTACCACATATTTCAACAGGGAGATAGGGCTCTTCGACAACGCCTTTGATGGCCGTGAAACGCCTGAGGATTTCTACGGTACATTACGACCACACGCCCATGCTATAAACAGAGATTTTTTGAGCTTTAGAAATTGTAAATTTTCTGCTGATTTTTTTTATATTTTTCTTATTTTTGCTCAAAACATAGATTGTGGGTACATGTTAGAACCGCCTCGCCGAGGCGGTTCTAACGAGTACCCACAATCTATGTTTTGGAGAAAAATTAAGAAAAATAGGTATACCCCTGCACACCCCAGTTTTGCTATATAAAAGTGGGGTTTGAGGGGGTATACATTATACGAACATGTTTTCGTGATGATCTACATGTTTGCCATCATGAAAACATGTCCATGCAATGAATAACCCCCTTAAATCCCACTTTTATATAGTAATACTGGGGTTTGCAGGGGTATACCATTTCTTATTTCAGCTCCAAAACAGAGATTTTGGGCAGTTCTATGCGAGGCGGTTCTAACGTGTACATGTACCAACAATCTCTGTTTTTAGCAAAAATTAGAAACAAAACAAAAATTTTCTACTGACAAAAGCGCGGTCTGGCTAAATTGAAATGTTGATTGGTTGGTTGATTGGGGTTTAACGTCCCACCAACAGCTAAGGTCATATGGGGACGGTAAATTGAAATGCGTATTCAGTCCTGGAACCTTGTTTTTCGGAGGCTTGCTTAGGCAGTGGTGGATTCAGAGCGGGTTGATCAAATTATTTCATTGTCATGGGGCGATTTGAGAAAACACAGGCTTAAATTAGGAACCGCGCTCTCTTAGTGAGTTTGAACCTCCTATCCTGAAATCCATGATCCGCCCCTGCTATGAACAGTGTGGATAGTATAAAAGTCATACTAATCTTAGCTGTTGACCTTGAAATTAGAGTTATAAACCAGACGAATTCAACCAAGCTATTCGTGTGTTTGGGGTTCTCCCAATGGTACCATTGGTCAGTAACATTTGTACCATTGGTACCAATGGTATAACCATTTTTTCCATTTGCCCCAATTTCTTTACCAATGGTATTATTGGTAACAAAATATCATTACGAAAACTTGTCTGTGCAATAAACATAACTTTTTTCAGAAGAAAAAAAAATATGAAAATTTCATCAGAATTTTATATATTTTCTAATTTTTGCTCACTTGGGTACACGTTAGAACCGCCTCGCCGAGTACCCACAATCTATGTTTTGGAGCAAAAATAAGAAAAATAGGTATGCCCCGGCATACCCCAGTTTTACTGTATAAAAGTGGGATTTTAGGAGGTATACTTTGCACGGACATGTTTTTCTGATGTGGGCTACGTTCGGGGTTCTCCCAACGGTAAAATCTGCAAATCTACCAATGTTACTGTTGGTACCATTTTTACCAATGGTAACCAGAAAACCCTGAACGTTTTTCTGCTGCCATTGATACCATTAGTACCAGTGGTACCATTGGTAGATCACATGGTGGAATCTTTATCATATTGATCAATACTTGTTTTTGGCTTTCTTTTTTACTACATGTATATTGTGATATTCATAACATTTACATTTGCATGTTTGACAAAAGTATTGCTTATTTACGAAATTCATGATAATTTATATTTTTAGGCTCGCAATATTGATTCACGTGGCTTTTCCCGCGTTGGTAGAATTACCCACGCTGTATTCTGTCAGCATCATTTGCTGCCGTATGTCGGTAACATTGGTACCATTGGAACCAATGGCAGTACCAATGGTACCATTGGTAAAACCGTGAACGGACTTTGTCTACCAATGGTACCATTTTTACCATTGGTGAAAATTACGAACGCACACTGAAACCAAATGGTACATTGGTACATTATTATTATTATTATTATTATTATTATTATTATTATTATTATTATTATTATTATTAATTCAGTTTTACGTCCCTTTCAAGATTATTTCAGCTCATATGAGACGGGCCAATCAGTAGGTGGGCGAAAACGGGAGAACCCCGAGAAAAACCACCTGGCACACCCGCAAGCAGAACTTGGCTTGTCTCACATGTGGCCAGAGCGGGGCTCGAACCTACACCTGACACAGCGGTGCCAAATGGTACAAATGTTACAACAAATACAATGGTACCATTGGAGAACCCCGAACACACTCTATTTTTATGTTTCAGAGGACCCTTCTGTTGCTGCAAACGATGCCCTCGGTGCTTTCTACGATGTGGATTTAATGGACCGCACTGGTTACGTTGCAAACTTTTTTGGGACAGACATACGTTATTTTAGGGTAATGTACATGCGTTTTCCCCATTTTTGACGAATGGTTTCGCCAATCATTACATGTATCGATAGGGTGACCCCACTTTCATTTTTAGGTTGTTAGGAATGATTTTGAATCTCATTTTTCAATGAAATTCTTCTTTAAGCAAACAGAACAGGCCAAAAAGGGACGTCGCATTCTACAGCGTCACATCTTGGACGATACTAATTGCCTTTGTCCCATATAAAGGACGCCATGCTTATATGAGTAAATCTATACGTGTAGGTCAAATTTATAAGTGAGTCTTGCCCACTGGGGCTGTGAGAAATATGAGCCGCCGCAGAAGAAAACCAACATTTTGCTTAGGCGAAAACAAAGCCGCAGATCAGCTGTGCAGTAACAGCTGCACAGATAGAACAATCATTCTTCTTCTTAAATCCGAAATTTCAAGATTCTAGACTGCTTCTATGACTGTACAGCCCGGTTTGTGTTAGACCTGGTCGGAAACCCAAATGGTTTTTCTCATGCACAGGCGTATATATTAGTTGTATAAGGCTTTTTACAGGCATAGCTTATGACATATACACTGGTCAAATGATTATTGGTTAAGCGCCCAGACGGTCTGAGCATGTCCAGGAAAAGTGGTTTAAGTCAAACCGTCCGTATACGTATAAGCCTTAGTTGCTGGGTGGTTGTGTTAGAAGCACATTTTAGATGGCGTGCTATCCTTATGTTGGGTTAAAGTCCCATAAAGCGGTGACAACGTCCTTACATAACCACGTGAAGCATTAATGAGTAAAACAAACAAACAAACAAACAAACAAACAAACAAAAAAAAAAAAAAAAAACAAAAAAAAAAAAAAAAAAAAAAAAAAAAGCCGCTTAGCCATGCTGTTTCTCTTTTTAGCTCACCTGAGCCGTCAGGCTCACAAGTAAAAAAAAAATAAAAAGAAAAACCGCTTAGCCATGCTAATTCTCTTTTTAGCTCACCTGAGCCGTCAGGCTCACAAGGTGAGCTTATAGTATACCCATGCTCCGTCGTCCGTCCGTCCGTCCGTCGTCCGTCCGTCGTCCGTCCGTCCGTCGTCCACCATTTTCAAAGATCTTCTTCTCAGAAACAGCTTGGCCAATCAAAGCCAAATTTTACATGAAGCATCTATGGGAAGGGGGAACCAATGTATATATAAATAATCGAGGTCACATGACCAAGATGGCCGCCATGCCCATATATGGTAAAAACCCTTCAAAAATCTTCTTCTCCAGAACTGGTGGACTGATTTCAACGAAACTTGGCATGAAGCATTGATGGCTCAAGCACTACAATGTGTATATAAATCATGACCCTGTGATGACCTTGACCTATTTTACGGCAAGGTCAACATAGGTCGCCAATGCATTTGAATGGGGTAAACTTTTAAAATGTCATTTAAAGTAAAAGTCTTGCAGGAAATGGGCAGTAGGACTGAATATTAATGATTCTGAAAAAAAAATGGACCCCAGGGGCTCATATGCCCCCACCCCGGGGCAATATACATGTATATTACCATAATATTCAAACATCATCTCCTCTGAAACTGGTTGGCCAATCAAAGCCAAATTCTATGTGAAGCATCAATAGGAAGGGGTGATCAATGTGTATATAAATAATCCAGGTCACATGACCAAGATGGCCGCAATGCCCATATATGGTAAAAACCCTTCAAAAATCTTCTTCTCCAGAACCGGTGGATCGATTTCAAAGAAACTTGGCATGAAGCATCGATGGCTCAAGTACTACAATGTATATATAAATCATGACCCTGTGATGACCTTGACCTTTTTTTTACGGCAAGGTCAACATAGGTCGCCAATGCATTTGAATAGGGAAAACTTTTAAAATGTCATTTAAAGTGAAAGTCTTGCAGGAAATGGGCAGTAGGACTGAATATTAATGATTCTGAAAAAAAAATGGACCCCATGGGGCTCATCTGCCCCCACCCCGGGGCAATATACATGTATATTACCATAATATTCAAACATCTTCTCCTCTGAAACCGCTTGACGAATCAAAGCCAAATTTTATGTTAAGCATCTATGGAATGGGGGAATTAATGTATATATAAATTATCTAGTTCACATAACCAAGATGGCCGCAATGCCCATATAAGGTAAAAACCCTTCAAAAATCTTCTTCTCCGAATCTGGTGGACCGATTTCAAAGAAACTTGGCATGAAGCACCATTGGCTGAAGTACTACAATATGTATATAAATCATGACCCTGTGGTGACCTTGACTTATTTTAGGACAAGGTTAACATAGGTTGCCAATGCATTGGAATGGGGAAAACTTTTAAAAAGTCATTTGAGGTGAAAATCTTGCAGGAAATGGGTAGTAGGACTAAATATTAATGATTCTGAAAAAGAAAATGGACCTAAGGGCTCATATGCCCACACCCCGGGGCAATATACATGTATATTACCATAATATTCAAACATCTTCTCCTCTAAAACCACTTGGCCAATTGAAGCCAAATTTTATGTGAAGCATCTATAGGATGGGGGAACCAATGTATATATTAATAATCTAGGTCACATGACCAAGATGGCCGCCATGCCCATATATGGTAAAAACCCTTCAAATATCTTCTTCTCTGAAACCAATAAATTGACTTCAATGAAACTTGGCATGAAGCATCCATGGCTATAGTACTACAATGTGTATATAAATCATGACCCTGTGATGACCTTGACCAAGTTTATGGCAAGGTCAACATAGGTTGCCCATGCATTTGAATGGGAAAAACTGTTAAAATGTCATTTGAAGGGAAAAGCCAGCAAGAAATTGGCAAATGGACAGAATATTGATTATTCTGAAAAAAGAAAACGGCCCAAGGGCTTCATCTGCCCCTGCACTGGGGTTAAATACCATAATATTCAAACATGTTTATTGGTATATGCAGCAGACTCAGGTGAGCGTTTACAGGACCATTGGTCCTCTGGTTTCTCAAAACATGGATCGTGTATACACATTAGAACCGCCTCGACGAGGCGATTCCAACGGGTACACACAAGCTACAGGCACGCTTAACATGTACCCACAATCTAGGTTTTAGTGCAAAAATAAAAAAAAATATCCTTGTATACTCCATTTTACAATTTAAAAGTAGGGTTTAAAGGGTCCCTGTGGGGAAGGCTCGCAATGTGAGCTTATGGCCCCGGGATGGCCATGCCCCGGTGCCCGTCAATCGTCCGTCCGTCTTCATCGTCCGTCCGTCGTTCATAATTTCAAAGATCTTCTTCCCTGAAACCGCTTGTCCGAAAAGTGAAATTTTATGCGGCGAATCATTGGGTAGCAGTATTGAAACATTGTTCACAATATCTAGGTCCCATGACCAAGATGGCCGCCACGCCCATATATGGTTAAGCCCTTCAACATCTTCTCCAGAACCAGTAGGCCGATTTCTACGAAACTTGGGATGTAGCATCGGTTAATTCAGCCCATCATAGTTTGCTCAAATGATGACCCTGGTATGACATTGACGGCAAGTTCAGTTTTGGAACATAGGCTTTTACATGGGAAAAGGCGATGCTAACAACTAATGTAGTCAATTAAGGTATATAATTACTTAAGGTTAATATCATTCCTTGACCTTGACCCAAGGTCATTTAAATATCAAAATTAAAATTATGGTTTTCTCAGAAATCACAGGGCCTATTAAAGTGAATTTTTATGTGGTGCCTTCTTGGTTAGTGGGAACAAAAGTTTTTTCCGCGAAATCTGGGTCGAATGCTCAACATGGCTGCCATGCTCCCATATGCGCGAAATGCTCAAAAATCTTCTTAGACATGGTTGGCCGCTATTCACGAAACTTTGTATGTAGTATCTGGGACTACAGCCGATTGTAGTTTGTTCAAATGATAGCCCTACTATGACCTTGATCAATTTTATGGCAAGCCGGGTCAGTTTGGAAACATAGGCTTGTACATGGGAAAAGTGAAAAAAATGGATATTTTGGAAACTATTGCAGTCTGAGACCTGAAAGTTGGCAGAAACAGACAAATAATGAAGGTATGCGATTAATTAAGGTCAAATGTCATTTCGTGACATGGGCCAAGGGTCATTGAAATACAAATATCGAAATCAAGGACTTGTTTTCTTAATTACCTCTCAGCCTATGAATGTGAAATTTTATTTGAAGCCTTCATGCATAGGGAGAATGAAATTTTGTTCGTAAAAGCGGGGTTACATGCTCAACATGGCTGCCATGCTCAGAAATTCTCAAAAATCTTCCTCTCCAGAACCCGTGGGACGATATTTCTGCAAATTGGTATGTAGCATCACGGACCTCAGCCCATCATGGTTTGTACAAATGATGAACCAAGGCCTACGTTGACCTATTATACGGCAAGATCAATTTTGGAAACTGGGCTTTACATTAGAAAACGTGAGAAATATTGATTGTTTTGGAAAAAAAGTTGCAGCCTTAGACCTGCAATTTGGCAGATGAGGACATTTTACGCAGTCAATAAAGGCATGTAAGTATTCAAGGTCAAGGTAATTTCATGATGACTAAATGGTCCAAGATCAGGCTTCAGGTGAGCGTTCTAAGGACAAATGGTCCTCTGGTAACGGACATGTTATCCTGACGTAGCTCTCTTTTTCAGTTTTTTGACGCCGGTTATGCAGAGTGTGATGACGCTGCACCCATAACAACCACGGTAGCTGCCACGGGGGACATTCTCACACCTGACACTGGAACTGATATTGCCTTCAAGAACCAACAATGTCTGGTTGTGCCGTATCTGACTACTACTGCGTGTAAGTTCCACACCCACACCGTGTTTTAACACGGTTTTATGAGCAGTCATTTTTTATTTATAAAAGTGCAAACAAATCAATGAATACAAATGCAAAAAAAGCATAGTAATATTGTATTGAGAGGTCATCATCGTTCACTGATCCGAAATGGCACCACACATATTACTTTCATTCTAACTAATGTATGTAAACAACATTGAACCGGAAATTGTTTTGCCTTCCGGAAGTGAAAGTTTAAACCACAATGCAACACGCATTACGTCATCGAGGTCAAGGTCAAATAATGTAAACAATAACACTGTATGTGTCTATATAAACCTACTGATCAAGAAAGTTTGATATCACACTTTTAAATATGCATTTTGTGGCCTTTAGATTCTTAATCAAGTTTTGATTAATATGGTGAATTAGCATTTTTAAAGCTCTTCAATTAACAACCAATTTTAAAATTTTGCATCATCAGACTTAAGCACAGCTAGCCTTAAAACCATACTACCCTCAAAATCAAAGCGTTAAAAAGTGCACAAGAACTGACTCTATCAAAATTTACAATTTCGTTAATTCAAGAAAACATTGCAAAAGTGCATGTTAGTCAT
This sequence comes from Rugalucina vietnamica, assembly GCA_964017185.1. Classification (NCBI taxonomy): domain Eukaryota; kingdom Metazoa; phylum Mollusca; class Bivalvia; order Lucinida; family Lucinidae; genus Rugalucina; species Rugalucina vietnamica. The sequence continues at coordinate 10,612,440 of OZ024885.1, forward strand.
TAAATTTAATCATTCAGATTCTAGATACAAGGTGCATTTACTTTAGTTGAGATACCTATATTCCCTCTAATTAAGATAACCAAATACAATATTTCTAGTTCAGATAATAGATGCATTTACTCTAATTCAGACCCAATTCAGATACCAGATTTATTTACTCTAATTCAGAAGCCACATACATGTCTCTAATTAAGATACCTAATACATAATTTGTAATCAGAAACCAGATACGTTAACTCTTATTTAGATACCAGATACATTTACTCTTATTCAGATACCAGATGTGTTTACTCTAATTCAGATAGCAGATTATTTACTCTAAATCAGATTCCATATGCATCCATTCCAAGTGAGATACCAGAAACATTTTCTCTAATTCCGATGCCAGATCATTTACTCTAGTGAAGACACAAGATACATTTACTCTTATTCAGATACCAGTTACATTTTTTTCTTGTTCAGATATCAGCGGCCCCCTTGGCTGAGCGATTAAGAGCGCTGTTTCTTAATCACTCGACCATCTCACCGCTGTGTCTGGTGTGAGTTCGAGCCCACTAATGTGAGACAAGCCATGTTCTGCTTGCAGGTGTGCCAGGTGTTTTTTCTCGGGGTTCTCCCGTTTTCAACCAATTACTGATTGGCCCGTCTCATATGAGCTGAAATAATCTTAAAAGGGACGTAAAACTAAATAAAAAAATAGTTTATATATCAGATACACATCATTCAGACACCTTTACTCTAATTCATGTACCAGATACATTTTCTCTAGTTCAGATATCAGATGCATTTAGTCTTATTCAGATTCCAGATATCTTTACTCTAATTCAGATATCAGATAATTTTTCTTTAGTTCAGATACCAGATGCATTTACTCTAATTCAGATACCAGATACCTAATGGCGGTTCGTGTCGTGAATAATACCCAGCCACAGCATCAGATAGACCTAGAAAGAGCTTCCGCCGAGGTCAACAGAGCCAAAAATCAATATCGGGGAAAATTTATCGCAAAAGCTGGCATATTTGCAACCTGGTATTTGGAGGATGGTACTGGGGTAAACATACATTTATTTCACTATAAAAGCTTGAATCTATGTGTTGGCAACCAGAGCCGTAAGGTTCACAAAGTGGACATAGAATTTTGATGCGTACAGTACATATGCATTGACTGAGAAACCACTGGGTCATTTTAGCACTCATGTGCGTGAATCTATAAATATGTACAATGAAATGAAAATAACCTAAGCCATATTCGATGCGTGTCACATGACCAAAATGGCCGCCATACCCACAAACCTGTCTGTAGAGTCACAGAAGCATGCTAGGAGCTTGAAATTTCGGATTTAAGAACACGAGGGAACTCGTAGTTGTATCCCAGGCGGTTTTAAACTGTCACGCAATCTATTTTTGAGCATTACCTTCCCGCCTGCCCCCCACCGAAAAAAAAAAAAAAAAAAAAAAAAAAAAAAAAAAAAAACACGCAAACAAAAACTTTTATAACTATATTACTTAAAATCGATGTGTTTTCGTAATGTTTCCTATTTGAGCCTGGGCGTGAGAAGACCAACTATTTGCAATGATATGCAAAAACAAAGGCGCAGATCAGCTGTGCAGTAACTGCACAGCTGATCAGCGCCTTTGTTTTTGCTACAAAGATAATACAATCAACCAACTTCTTAAATCCGAAATTTCAAGCTTCTAGCCTGCTTCTGTGACTGTACAGCCTGGTTTGTATAAGACCTGGTCGGAAACCCAAATTGTTGTTTTTCTCATGCACATGCTCGTTTAATTTATAGCACAATGAGTTCCAAGCTATAGTTGTGGTAGGAGATGCGGACGCGGGGGCGTTGGAAACCTACGTGATCTTTGTCTTCGATACCCTCAAGTTACAGGTTCAGGCTGCTGGTATCAAGGTTTGTTTTGTTTGCTTCATTTGAGCCGCCTCTTGGAAAGAACCAAAAAAGTGGTTTCCGACCAGGTCCGACATAAACCGACCTGTACAGTCACAGAAAAGAGATAGCATTTTGAAATTTCGGATTTAAGTAGAAGAGGAACTGTACTATCCGAGTAGCGAAAACAAAGGCGCTGGATTTCTTATGTTACTTTCATTCACTAAATGTTCAATTTCTGCATGGCCTGCACCCATCTATCAGTCAGTAGAGTAAATGGTTTATGAGAAAACTCGAATTTTTCATCTCAACTTCGGATGGAATGTATTGTGCGTCAACCATTCCATGCCACGTGATTATCAGCTGTGGTAATTTGTGGTTAATTGGGTATGCACTGGAAACCTAACGCAATGTTATCTATCGTTACCTTTTTTCACAGAAAACCTATAATTTGTAGGGTTTTGTCAATGGCATCTACGCTGAACACCTAACGCAGAAAACGTTTAATTTGTAGGGTTTTGTCAATGGCATCTACGCTGAACACCTAACGCAGAAAACCTTTAATTTGTAGGGTTTTGTCAATGGCATCTATGCTGAACACCTAACGCAGAAAACCTTTAATTTGTAAGGTTTTGTCAATGGCATCTACGCTGAACACCTAACACAGAAAACCTTTAATTTGTAGGGTTTTGTCAATGGTATCTACGCTGAACACCTAACGCAGAAAACGTTTAATTTGTAGGGTTTTGTCAATGGCATCTACGCTGAACACCTAACACAGTGTTATCTATTATTATCATTTTGAAGGGTTTTGTCAATGGGCTCTATGCTGGACCACCAAACGCGGTGATGTCTATCATTACATTATTTCACAGAAAACCTTTAATTTGTAAGGTTTTGTCAATAGAATTTACTCTGGGCCACCTAATAACGCCCTGTAATCTAATATTACATTGGTTCATGTAAAATCATATTTTGCAGGGTTTTGTCAATGGGCTCTATGGTGGACCACCAAACGCAGTGTTTGCCCAGATTTGTCACGAGGTGGGAGCTACCGGGCTCATAGTGGACGACAAATTAGGAACGAACTCGAACATGAAATGTGGAAACCCAGGAGTATATGTTTTGCCTGTCAGTAAGTCCAAGTTCAGAAAATTATCAAAAATTCTCGGGCGGATATTTTGAGAAATGTTAAAAGTCTAGGATTGCAAAGAAATTAAAATTGTGCATTTAGATACAGTCCTATATGTGTGAGGAGGTTCTTATTTTTCGTGGAAGTACAGGCTAAACAGTTAAGAATAAAATAAAATGAATTACGATTAATACATTGCGTCAAATTTTGGCATATCGTTACACAAGCATAGCATGAGATTCAGGGCACAATCATGCTTCCTTAAAGTTAAGGCCAAACTTAGTTAAGGTGACAATTTTACCGTTAAAATCAATCACTGATCATTATAGATACATATTATTTTTCTTTTGATAATTCCTGTGAACAAGATAGTTTTTCATGTGTGCTCAAAACATAGATTACGGGTAGACCCTACACGTTAGAACGAGTACCCACAATCTATGTTCATAATAAAAATACGGAAAGTGGTTTACCCCAGTTTAACTATAATTATGAAACTGAATAAGAAGAAGCACTACTGACAATCACGTGGTACATACATACAAACCGATAAATGGTCGGTGACACACACACTGCATTTGAGAACGAAGTTGAGATGAAAAATTGTAGTTTTCTCCTACAGCGTTTTTTTTTACTGACTGATAGATAGGCTCAGTCAATGCAGAAATTGAACATTTATTGAAAGAAAGTAACATAAGAAATCCCGGTTATTTTGTTTTCGCAAACACTTCAGTGATATTGTGTTGGAAGCACTATATGTTCATGTGGCGGAAGTGTTTGCGGAAACGAAATAACCTGGATTTCTTATAATACTTTCATTCAATAAATGTTCAATTTCTGCATGGACTGTGCCTATCTATCAGTCAATAGAGTAAATGGTATAGGAGAAAACCAAAATTATTCATCTCAACTCCGGACAGAATTGCATTGTGCGTCACCGATCATTTATCGGTTTGTATGTATACAATACCACGTGTTTATCAGCTGTGAGAAGGCTTTCGCCCACGATCATGTTAGCGTGATGCGAATCGTAATACTGCGATTACACTTTGTTCCCAGCGGCCCCGGCGGCCCTGGCAGCCCCGTTTGCTCGAAACGTAGCGTGCTGTGGAAATTTGGTCAAATATTTCTCTGCTTCCAAGATCTATCCCAGCAGGCACATGACGTCAGATCGACGTCGATCTGACGTCATTCTGACGGCGACGTCATGACGTCGCATCGACGGTGATCTGACGTCATTCTGACGTCATGTGCTCGACGTCGATGCGACGTCATGACGTCACATCGACGTCGATCTGACGTCATTCTGACGTCATGTGCCCGCTGGGATTACGTCTTGTGGTATTCTTAAGCTTTACGTTGCATTACGATATCCGTTACAAGCCGTGGTAGTGATAAGCCGATTTGTCACGGAGGCGCTAAGGTACGTTACGATTGTCCACGATCTATCACGATTATTAGCACGTTCTATTACGGCCTGTTACGTTCTGTCGAGGTTAGTTGCGTTTTGACCAAGGTGTAACACGTTTTTTCGTTCTGTTAAGGTCAGCTACAGACGAAACGTAGACACCATACAATTTAAAGCGTTTTATGTGCCTTTTATATAGCAATAAGCCATTTGATAATAACAACCGCGCTTATGTACAACCGACTGCAGAGTTGATTAAGAAAGTTCGGGATCAATGGCATCGTGCAGCGCATGGTCTCTATTGCTCACGATAGTGACTGCTCCAATATGAAGGAACTTGTCCCAATGATATGTCATTTTATATCTTTAAAGTCCACGCGCCGTGATAACCGTAACATAACGTGACATACGCAGTAGAACTGGGTCAACACCGTCAAAGACCGTAACGCACCGTAACTTTACGCAACAAAACGTGTTGAGTATTCGTAGGAAACAGGACGAGACGTGAGATGACCGTGAACAAACTCTGCTGAACGTGGAAGATCCGTAGCTTGCCAGGCTATTCACTAGCTTCCCGTTGCCCTACGGACCGCTTCCAAGTTTCGCTACGTACTGTTACATTCTGTCATGGTGTGTTACGTTCAGCCCGTTTTATCAGGGCCCATTACGTTTCTCAATTCCGCCGTGACTGCCGTGGCAGATTTTTAAACTGTCAATAAATTTGCCAAAAATTTGCCACGGTGTCTACGGTTATCCCGGCGTGCTACGTTTGCCTATCCCGTTCCCCTGCGTTGCCTCACGTTTATCCCGTTTTGATCACGGTTGTCTGAAACGTGGCTGCCGTGACCGACGGGAACATAGTGTAAACGCAGTATAATAACTGCATTACTTTCATTTATAGGTGGCACCACATGTGACGAAGCCGACATCTGTAGCATCAGTAAGTGAAAACTCCGTTTTATTCTAACCAGGCCTCGAGGTCATAAATGAGCATGTGCGTGAGAAAACCAACAATTTGGGTTCCGACCAGGTCCGACACAAACCGGGCTGTACAGTCACTGAAGTTAGTTAGAGGCTGGAAATTTTGGATTTAGAAAGTAGAGGAATTGTACTATCCGTGTAGCGAAAACAAAGGCGCTGATCAGCTTCGCAGTTACTGCGAAGCTGATCTGCGCCTTTGTTTTCGCCTAGGCAGATTTATGGTTTTCCCATGCGGCGGCTCAAATCTTTTTTCATGCTCAACTCAGCCGAGCATAAAATTAAACTGCTCATAAATGCCGAAATAGCCCAAATAAATTGAAGTTTCATGTCTAGAACACCAACACCTGTGGTTTATCCTGCTAAAAAAGTTAAAATGCCAACATGTTAGCATTTGAAAAAAAATTAAAGATCATAAATTTTAGTCTCAGCTGAGTTGAGCATGAAAAATGTTTTATAACATCGGGGCCAGCCATTGTCCAACACATTCTCTTCAACTGAATTTTCTCTTCAATTGAAGCGCGGTTGGCCAGTGATAGAGCGCTGAACTCAGGAGTCCTACTCGAGAGGTCCTGGGTGCGAATCTCCGCGGCGGCGCCGTGCTTTGTGTCGTTGAGCAAGACATATTTGAGCCTGTGCGTGAGAAAACAAACAATTTGGGTTCTGACCAGGTCTGACACAAACCATTCTGTACAGTCCCAGAAGCAGGCTAGAAGCTTGAAATTTCGGATTTAAGAAGAGGAAGGATTTTACTATCCGCGCAGCGAAAACAAAAGTTACCGCACAGCTGATCTGCGGCTGTGTTTACGCTTATGCAAAGTGTTGGTTCTCTCATGCGATGGCTCGTTTATTCTCAAACTCATGGTTAAAACCCATGATGCGTTCGCCCAGTCTCGACTGAAATACTGAAACTGGGACGTTAAAAAACACAAAACACAAACAAACACCCGCTTAATAATGAGCCGCATCGTGAGAAAACCGGATTTTTGCCTATGCGAAAACAAAGGCGCAGATCAGCTTCGCAGTAACTGCGAAGCTGACCAGCGCCTTTGTTTTCGCTACTCGGATAGTACAATTCCTCTCCTACTTAAATCCAAAATTTCAAGCCTCTAGTCTGCTTCTGTGACTGTATAGGTCGGTTTGTGTCGGACCTGGTCGGAAACCCCGAAGCCCGGTTTTCTCTCGTCGAGGCTTATTTGAGCATGATGTATTTTGTTTGTTTTATCATTGAAGATGTTTAGTTTAGCCCCGGTGTGTGTGGGGAGTGGTCTCTCAACTATTTTCTGATACATTGGCTGGGTCACATTACATTTTCTGCAGCAAAATGCATCAGGTTATTCAAGTCCATCCGTCGCGATGCTTATCATTTTTGTAGTTACCATTATGAGTAGTATACGGGCCCCTTGTACGTCAGCACAAGCTTCTGGCTCTAGAATATTCATCACAAATTTAAAGTCTTTAACAAGTGTCTGTGACAGTCTGTGACTATACAGTCAGGTTTGATCTGGCCATGAGGTTATAAAACTTTTTTCATGCTCAGCTCAGCTGAGACTAAAATTTATCCTGCTCATAAATGTTAAAATGCCAACAATTGTTGGCATTTTAACATTTATTAGCAGAATAAATTACAGGCTTTGGCGTTCTAAAGCTTCAATTTCAATATATTTGGGCTATTTGGGTATTTATGAGCAGTGTAAATTTTAAGCTCAGCTGAGCTGAGCATGAAAATAGTTTTATAACCTCGAGATCTGGTTTTGTTAGAAACACGAAATATTGTTGTTGTTTTTTCTTATGGCTTTCTAATTGAGCCGCGACGCGAGAAAACCGGTCTTCGAGGTTTCCGACCAGATATGACACAAACCGAGCTGTACAAGCACAGAAGATGCCAAGAGGCTGGAAATTTTTTATTTAGAAAGTAGAGGCATTGTACTATCCGTGTAGCGAAAACAAAGGCGCTGATCAGCTTCGCAGTTACTGCGAAGCTGATCTGCGCCTATGTTTTTGCATATACAAAAGTACGATTTTCTCATGATGCGGCTCAATTTATTTTTGCTTTTTTTCAATTCCAGCTACCACAAACCCGAATTGTAATGCGACAGTCATACCCATAGATTCATGTACCGGTGAGTCAAACGGATATTATTAATCATAAAACACTTGTTGAAATATACAGAAATTTTTTGTGTTGCTAAAAAATCTAAAATTTCATTAGATTAAATCATTATTTTTAATTGAGCATGTTTGCCGTTTTACTGTTGTCGTCAGTACATTTAGCTAAAAATCACAGATGACTTAGAGTATCAGGCATTAATCATTTTCCCTAACTTTCATCAGGAATCATGTTCGGGTAATGTGTACCCCCCTGAACCCCACTTTTATATAGCAAAACTAGGGTATGCAGGGTAATACCTATTTTTCTTATTTTTGCTCCAAAACATAGATTGTGGGTACTCGTTAGAACCGCCTCGGCGAGGCGGTTCTAACGTGTACCCACAATCTATTTTTTGAGCAAAAATAAGAGAAATATCAATTTTTTTCAGCTGAAAATTTTCATTTTTTTTAAGCTCAAAAAATCTCTGTTAATTGCATGGGCAAGTTTTTGTAATGTGTTTTAAAAAATAAAATTTATATGTCACATGTACCAGTGAAATGCGTCAAGTTTTTATAAGAAAGCACACTGCACCAAGTGTAAAACAGATGTGCGTCATATGATGTGCGTCACATCTTATGATGTGCGTCATAGAATAGAACCCTGAGGAACGCCAATCTTGAACATACAAAGGCGAACAAGTCTGTTTGCAGCTTTTGGAAATACACATTTAATTAAACATGGTAGAGAATAAACAACTCACCCACCATTTCCGTCATCATTCCCTTCATCGCGAAAACATGTCCGTGTAATGTATACCCCTCTGAACCCCACTTTTATATAGCAAAACTGGGGAATGAAGGGGTATACCTATTTTTCTTATTTTTGCTCCAAAACATAGATTGTGGGTACTCGTTAGAACCGCCTCAGCGAGGCGGTTCTAACGTGTATTCACAATCTATATGTTTTGAGCAAAAATAAGAAAAAATATCATTTTTTTCTGCTGAAAATTTTCAATTTTTACAACTTTGAAAAAATCTGTATATCACATGTGCATGTTTTTGTAATGTAGCCGTAAGCTGTACCCATAGCCGTCAGCGAGTTATTGATTTTTGGTAAGCTGGGTGTATTCATATGGTTTCAGAGACGTTCTATTGCTATGACAACGGACAAATTGAACTTCACCTCAAATTCGACGAGCCCGCTTGGCCCCTTCTTCAAGCCTTAGATTATGAAAAGTTTACAACTAATGAGGAACAAGACCTTCTTTCCGAAGATGTTGCAGGCTCTGAGCTTTGTATCATGAATTTCACTGACTATGATACAGAGGGCAGCGTTGGTCATTATATCATAAATGTTCCAAAAGTAGAGCCCGTTAAAAGATGTGGGATTGTCTATGTAAGTATTATGACCGTTTACTTACCGAAATGTGTATCAATAATTTCACTGACTATGATACAGAGGGCAGCGTTGGTCATTATATCATAAATGTTCCAAAAGTACAGCCCATTAAAAGATGTGGGATTGTCTATGTAGGTATTATGACCGTTTACTTACCGAAATTCACTGACTATAATACAGAGGGCAGCGTTGGTCATTATATCATAAATGTTCCAAAAGTAGACATCCTTAAAAGATGTGGGATTGTCTATGTAAGTATTATGACCGTTTACTTACCGAAATTCACTGACTATAATACAGAGGGCAGCGTTGGTCATTATATCATAAATGTTCCAAATGGGATTATGACAGGATGTGTGATGCACAAGTACTATAACTCTTGCTTGCATATTTTGGACATGCACTTAGAAAGAGGAGAGTCATCAGTTTTCACATAGAAATCAAATTCTAGTTTTTCACATAAAATCTCTCACTTATGTTTTAGTTCTGTATGCATATTTTTAACCCATACTGTCAGAAAAGATTTGGCTATGTTTGTGCATTACGAAAGCATGCCCATGCAATATACAGAGATGTTTAAAGTTGTAAAAAATGAAAATTTTCAGTGAAAAAATTTTGAATTTTTTCTTATTTATGCTCAAAACATAGATTGTGGGTACACGTTAGACGGTTCTAACGAGTACCCACAATCTATGTTTTGGAGAAAAAAATAAGAAAAATAGGTATACCCCTGTATTCCCTATTTTTTCTATATAAAAGTGGGGTTGAAGGGGGTATACATTACACGGACATGTTTTCCTGATGGATAAACAAAACAAGTAGCTCAAGGGCAACGATCGCTCACCTGAGAGTCAACAAGTGCTGTAACTGGACAAAAGAAAAGTATCTGGGGCTTTACCATATATGGGCATGGTGGCCATCTTGGTCATATGACCTGGATTTTCATCCATGTACACATTGGTTTCCCCTTCTTATAAATGCTTCATATTAAAATTGGCTTTGACTGGCCCAGCGGTTTCTGTGATGCTTTAGCATTATGATAATATTCATGTATATTGCCACGCGGTTGGGGCAGATGAAAGCCTGGGGTCCAATGTTTTTCAGAATCATAGATATTAAGTCCAGTTGCAGATTTTTTTCATGTACATGTATTTCCATTATAAGCCTATCACAGGTAATGATGCCCCTGGGGCATGGTCTGTATTGACCCCAGGGGCACGGTTGGCAGAATTTATAAAGAGAACCTTTACACGTTGATGCATACAAAATATGAAAGCTCTAGACCTTGTAGTTTCCGAGAAGAAGTTGTTTTTTAAAATGTTTTCCTATTGAAAGTCTACGGGAGCTAATGACCCCGGGGCAGGGCCATTTTTGACCCCGGGGGCATGGCTGTCAGGATTTGTAAAGAGGAGACACTATAAATTGCTACATACAAAATATGAAAGCTCTGGGCCTTGTGGTTTCGGAGAAAAAAAAATCTTTTATGTTTTTCCCATGACACCCCCGGGGCGGGGCCTGTATGGACCCCAGGGGCACGATTGGCAGGGATTATAAAGAGCACCACTATACACTGCTACACACAAAATATGAAAGCTCTGGGCCTTGTGGTTTCGGAGAAGAAGATTTTGTTTTTGTTTTCCCATTGTAAGTCTATGGGAGGAATTATAAACAATTCGGACCTTGGCTAATTCGGCCCTAGTCAATTTGGACCCTAAAAAATTCGGCCCTAGTCAATTCGGACCTCGACCACTGGTCAATTCGGACCTCGACCACTGGTCAATTCGGAGCTTTTTCTGTCGGTCAATTCGGACCTCAAAAAACGAAAATCTTTGGTCAATTCGGACCTGTTTATTGGTCAATTCGGACCTTTTCCCTTGGTCAATTCGGACCTTTTCTTGCCTTAAAATGTATTTAGTATATTCATATCACATTGGAAGACACATTCATAACGCAAAACATAATTTATATAATTCTTATTAAATTTAATATATACACATACATATCTTAATATAATACGTCCGATTTAATAAATTGAAAGTGTATTTATATGCGTGTATAATGTAATTTTAGATATACTTTGGCAAATATACACACTGGGTGCTTCCTTGGTTCCGATATAAAAAAAAAGTTTTGTTTGACATTTTTGTACCGGATTTTTTTCTACTACATAAACACAGCAAATCTCCACAAAACAGAGTCGGCAATAACAATAATTACATGGTCTATACCACCTCTTAACGAATCAAATACAAAATTACATGAAAATTGCGTTCAAAGCATTATTTTATGACTTAAAATTCTTTCAATGACGTCATGATTGAGAATCAAATAAAATCATTGACCAAATTCTAGGAATTATTGTAGAAAAAAATCTGATACCAGAATCAAACAAAACCAAATCCTATCGGGACCTACAGTAAAAGTCAAACAAAACCTTTTTATATCGGGACGAAGGAAGCACCCAGTGATACAATTTTAATTTTGAGCTTATGAAACTAAAGAGATAAATATCTTAAAGAACCATTGGAACCGTTGTTTAGATCATTAGCGTCTTATATGATAAAATGCACAATTAAAAACGCAAGAGTTTTGAAATGTTGTCTAAAATTGTGTTCAAGACACAGACAATGCTTCCATTTTGGCCAGTTTCGACCTTGAATCGATTCAAGCTGATTTGGACCCTATTTCTGTTTTACATTTGGTCAATTCGGACCTTAAACACATTCTGACATTGGCTAATTTGGACCCTGAACCGAATCGGTCATTGGCTAATTCGGACCATAAACCGATTCGGACCTTGGTTAATTCGGACCCTACTTCCAAAAAATCATTGGTCAATTTGGACTTCGATTTTCCGGGGGGTCCGAATTGACCAGTGGCCGAGGCCCGTATTAGCCAAGGTCCGAATTGTCCACAAGGTCCGAATTAGCCAATGTCCGAATTAGCCAAGGTCCGAATTGTCCACGTACCTATGGGACCCATTTTTGACCCCAGGGGCGGGGTTGGCAGGATTTATAGAGAGGATCACTATACTTTGCTAGACACAAAATATGAAAGCTCTGGGCTTTGTGGTTTCGGAAAAGAAGATTTTTCCCCATGACGCCCCAGGGGCGTGGCCTGTATGGACCCCATGGGACACGATCGGTAGGATTTATAAAGAGGACCTTTGTACATTGCTACACACAAAATAGAAAAGCTCTGGGTCTTGTGGTTATGGAGAAGAATATTTTTTTCATGTTTTACCCATTGTAAATCTATGGTAGCTAATGACACCCGGGGCAGGGTCATTTTTGACCTCGGGGCATGGTTGGCAGGATTTATAAAGAGGACCACTATACATTGCTACATACACAATATGAAAGTTCTGGGCCTAGTGGTTTCGGAGAAGAAGAGTTTGATTGTTTCTCCCATGATGCCCCCGGGGCGGGCCTGTATGAACCCCAGGGGCACGGTTGGCAGGATTTATAAAGTGGACCTTTATACATTGCTACATACAAAATATGAAAGCTCTAGGCCTTATAGTTTCCGTGAAGAAGAATTTTTTCCCAATTGTAAGTCTATGGGAGCTAATGACTCCCAAGGCAGGGCCATTTTTGTCCCCAGGGGCATGGTTGGCAGGATTGATAAAGAGTACCACTATACATTGCTACATACAAAATATGAAAGCTCTAGACCTTGTGGTTTCGGAGAAGAAGATTTTTTTTTATTTTTTTTTCCCATCACGACCCGGGGCGGGGCCTGTATGACCTGTATGAACCCCAGGGGCATGGCTGGCAGGATTTATAAAGAGGGCGTTTATACACTGCTACACACAAAACATGAAAGGTCTGTGCCTTGTGGTTTTGGAGAAGAAGATTTTTTTTAAAATGTTTTCCCATTGTATGTCTATGGGAGCAATTCAGACAGACGACTTTCTCCACTGATTTGACTTATCTAGAGCTCTACACATCTCTGCAAGAGTGTTTGATAAACTGGTCATATATCATGAGATCTGCAGTGATTTGTTTATATGATAGTAAAAGAGTGATGTTAAAAGCAGCAGAGTGTCTGTAATACTACCTGTCTTATAAGTAGATTTAAACTGAAGCTAATTTAACTGCAAGAGCTGTTGAGATAAAACGAAATTGAGAACCCCAAAATTGGGGAAGATTGGTGGAGAAAGTCGACAGTGTGAATTGACCCCAGGGGTGGGGCCATTTTTGACCCAAGGGGCATGGTTGGTTGGATTTGTATAGAGAGCCTATATACTTTGCTACACACAAAATATAAAAGCTCTTGGCCTTGTGGTTTCTGAGAAGATTTTTCGTGTTTTTCCCATGATGCCCCGGGGCGTGGCCTGTACAGACCCCAGGGGCACGGTCAGCAGGATTATAGCTTGAAGATGACCTTTATACATTGCTACACACAAAATAGGTAAGCTCTTGGCCTTGTGGTTTTGGAGAAGACGATTTTTTATGTTTTTCCCATTGTAAGCCTATGGGAGCTAATGACCCCCGGGGCGGGGCCGTTTTTGACCCCAGGGGCATGGTTGGCAGGATTTATACAGAAGACCGGTATACATTGCTACATACAAAATATGAAAGCTTTGGGCCTTGTGGTTTCGGAGAAGAAGATTTTGTTTGTATGTTTTTCCCATTGTAAGCCTATGGATGCTAATGACCCCCGGGGCGGGGCCGTTTTTGACCCCAGGGGCATGGTTGGCAGGATTTATACAGAAGACCAGTATACATTGCTACATACAAAATATGAAAGCTTTGGGCCTTGTGGTTTCGGAGAAGAAGATTTGTTTTTATGTTTTACCCATTGTAAGTCTATGGGAGCTATCTGTTCCCATTGAAATCAGAGTTCTGATCCGACCCGGTCCAAAACCTAATGCAACCTTTCCCCTATCCGAATAATGCTTCTGATAAAAGTTGATTGTAATTGGCTGACTAGTTGCGGAGATATTTGTATTTGAAAATGTGAACGCACGCACGTACACACGGACGGACGACGGCTCAACTACTATACTATAAGCTTACCTGTGAGCCTTCGGCTCAGGTGAGCTAAAAATCGGAAATACTGAAAAATCACAAATTGACAAACGTATCACAAAATGTATTTTATTAAAAACCAGACTGCTGCGACCAACTCGGTGAAGTTTGCCTACAAATTATGGGATGGAACTAGCAATTCTATGATGGTCGACAGATATGGTCAACTTGTCTTGAAGGGCGAATGTTTCGCCGATGACCTGAAACAGAGTTTCAGCGTAACGATTGGACACAAGTTAGTATACCGTCAACTTGTTTTGATCGGTGAGTGTTTCGCTAATGACCTGAGTCAGAGTGTCAGCGTAACGGGTGGACATGAGTAAGTATACGGTCAACTTGTCTTGATCGGGGAGTGTTTCACCAATGACCTGTAACAGAATGTCAGCGTACTAGTTGGACAAGAAAGTATACGGTCAACGAGTCTTGATCGGGGAGTGTTTCGCCAATGACCTGAAACAGAGAGTCCGCGTACCAGTTGGGCACAAGTAAGTATACGGTCAACTTGCCCTGACCAGGAAGTGTTTCGCCAATGACCTGAAACAGAGAGTCAGCGTACCAGTAGGGCACAAGTAAGAATACGGTCAACTTATCCTGATCGGGGAGTGTTTTGCCAATGACATGAAACAGGGTGTCAGCGTAACAGTTTGGCACAAGAAAGTATACGGTCAACTTGCCCTGACCGGAGAGTTTTCGCTAATGACCTGAGTCAGAGTGTCAGCGTACCGGTGGGGCACAAGAAAGTATACGGTCAACGAGTCTTGATCGGGGAGTGTTTCGGCAATGACCTGAAACTTAGTGTCAGCGTACCAGTTGGCCACAAGTAAGTATACGGTCAACTTGCCCTGAACGGTGAGTGTTTCGCCAAGTAGCTAAAACAGAATGTCAGCGTATCTGTTGGGCACAAGTAAGTATACGGTCAACTTGTCTTGATCGGGGAGTGTTTCGCCAATGACCTGAAACTGAATGTCAGCGTATCAGTTGGGCACAAGTAAGTACATGTATACGGTCAACTTGTCTTGATCGGGGAGTGTTTCGCCAATGACCTGAAACAGAGAGTCCGCGTACCAGTTGGGCACAAGTAAGTATACGGTCAACTTGCCCTGACCAGGGAGTGTTTCGCCAATGACCTGAAACAGAGAGTCAGCGTACCAGTTGGGCACAAGTAAGTATACGGTCAACTTATCCTGATCGGGGAGTGTTTTGCCAAGTTTCGCCAATGACCTGAAACATAGTGTCAGCGTGTCAGTTGGGCACAAGTAAGTATACAATCACTTGTCTTGACCGGCGAATGTTTTGGCAATGTCGTAAAGCAGAGTGTCAGCGTAACAGTTGGACACAAGTAAGTATACGGTCAACTTGTCTTGATCAGGGAGTGTTTCGCCAATGACCTGAGTCAGAGTGTCAGCGTAACAGGTGGACACAATTAAGTATACAATCACTTGTCTTGACCAGCGAATGTTTTGGCAATGTTCTAAAACAGAGTGTCAGCGTATCAGTTGGGCACAAGTAAGTATACGGTCAACTTGTCTTGACCGGGGAGTGTTTCGCCAATGACCTGAAACTGAGTGTCAGCATATCAGGTGGGCACAAGTAAGTATACGGTCAACTTGTCTTGACCGGGTGACCTGAAACAGACTTCCAGCGTACCATTTTGGCACAAGTACGTTTGTCAACTTGCCCTGATCGGAGAGTGTTTCACCAATGACCTGAAACAGAGTGTCAGCGTACCATTTGGGCACAAGTACGTTTGTCAACTTGCCCTGATCGGACAGTGTTTCACCAATGACCCGAAACAGAGTGTCAGCGTAACGGTTGGGCACAAGAAAGTATACGGTCAACGAGTCTTGACCGGAGAGTGTTTTGCAAATGACCTGAAACTGAGTGTCAGGGTATCAGGTGGGCACAAAGAAGTATGCGGTCAACTTATCTTGAACGGGGAGTGTTTCGCCAATGAACTGAAACAGAGTGTCAGCGTAGTGTTTCGCCAATGACATGAAACAGAATGTCGGCGTATCTGCTGGACACAAGTAAGTAAACAGTCAACTTGCCCTGACCGGGGAGTGTTTCGCCAATGACCTGAAACAGAATGTCAGCGTATCATGTGGCCACAAGTAAGTATACAGTCAACTTGCTCTAACCGGGGAGTGTTTCGACAATGACCTGTAACAGAATGGCAGCGTATCATGTGGCCATAAGTAAATATACGGTCAACTTGCTCTAACCGGGGAGTGTTTCGCCAATGACCTGTAACAGAATGTCAGCGTATCAGGTGGCCACAAGTAAGTATACGGTCAACTTGTCTTGACCGGGGTGTGTTTCGCCAATGACCTGTAACAGAATGCCAGCGTATCGGTTGGACACAAGTAAGTATACAGTCAACTTGCCCTAACCGGGGAGTGTTTCGCCAATGACCTGTAACAGAATGTCAGCGTATCAGGTGGCCACAAGTAAGTATACGGTCAACTTGCCCTGACCGGGGAGTGTTTCGCCAATGACCTGTAACAGAATGTCAGCGTATCAGGTGGCCACAAGTAAGTATACGGTCAACTTGCCCTAACCGGGGAGTGTTTCGCCAATGACCTGAAATACAGAATGTCAGCGTATCTGTTGGACACAAGTTAGTATACAGTCAACTTGCCCTGACCGGTGAGTGTTTCGCCAATGACCTGTAACAGAATGTCAGCGTATCAGGTGGCCACAAGTAAGTATACGGTCAACTTGCCCTGACTGGGGAGTGTTTCGCCAATGACCTGTAACAAAGTGTCAGCGTAACAGTTGGACACAAGTCAGTATACGGTCAACTTATCCTGATCGGGGAGTGTTTCGCCAATGACCTGAAAAACAGAGTGTCAGCATAACATTTGGACACAAGTAAGTATACGGTCAACTTATCCTGATCGGAGAGTGTTTTGCCAAGTTTCGCCAATGACCTGAAAAACACAGTGTCAGCGTATCAGTTGGGCACAAGTAAGCCCCAAGTACGAAGCTCGCCCATGTAATGTACATGTACAGGGATTTTTCAGATGTGAAAATCAAAAATATCATTAGAAAAAAAAAGATATTTGTATTACTTTTGTTCAAACATATAATATGATGGGACATGTTAGAACCAAAAATAAGAGAAAAAAATGTATACCCCCTTTTAACCCATTTTCACTGTTATATTAAAGTGGGGTATGAGAAGTTTTATTGTTTAGTGATGTTATCCTGATGCACTGGTATTAAACAGTTTGCACTGAATTATAGTTATATTTCTTTGAGAGTAGAACTACGTAAATTACAAACATTTTATTAGCGTATCAGTGGTACAAACGTCAGTTGCATTAGCATATTCTGTAACATTATTGACAGGCTTTACTATGATAATCACCATTGTTTTAAACAGCAGTCACACATTAGCGTATAAGTGAAACGCGCGCCAGTCGTGTTGAAAAAATACAAATTTCCACATACGTCAGACGCACGTCGGAGACACGTCCAAGGCGCGTTCAGCGCGCGCTGGGTACGCTTGGTGTACGCCCGGCGCGCGACGCTAAAAGTCGTCGCGCGTTTCGTGCGCGTTTGGGCTAAATAAAATTTTAAACATGCTTAAAAATTTTCTAGAAGTTGGGCGTGTGTCGGGCGTGTGACCTACACGCTACAAGTACGTTCCACGCACGTTACAGGCGCGTTGAATACGTTTCGAACACGCCCAGCACACGCCGAGCACACGTTTCAAGCATGTCGTATACGCTACGTCCGCGTTTCGATTTTAACCGGATGCTGGTTTGGGCGAGTGTGGAACGCGCCTGTAACGTGTGCCAAGCGTGCTTTGAGCGCGCATGAAACGCATACAGCGCGTCTGTAGCGCTCGCCTAGCGTGTCTGGGACGTACGACAAACGTACTCCAAAACTTTGAGATTTTTTATACGTCCGGCACACGCCTCAGTCACGCGCTAATGTGTGACTGCAAAAGCGAGTTAAAGGAACAAATTAATTTTATACGTCCAAAATCTTCAGCGTGTTGAGATTTTTCATACGCCCGGCGCGCGTTTGGGTAATACGCTACAGTGTGACTGCTGTTTTACAAAGACAAAACTGGGCGTAACGTTGCTGTGTTTTATATTTCTGCCATGTCAGGCCAATTACCGAGATTTTCCAGTGGCACTCGAGAACTGTACTTTAACATTGTTGACAGACCACCATGATAATCACCATGTTCTTACAGAGATAAAACTGGGCGTAGTAGTTGCTGTGTTTTATATTTCAGCCATGTCACGCCAGTTACCGAGATTAGTAGAGGCCCACGTGAGCTGTACTGTAACATTGTGGACCGACCCTACTTTGATAACCACCAAGTTCTTACAAGGGCAAAGATTGGTCGTAATTTCTGGGTGCTCTGTGTGTTTGATCCTTTCACTCCATTTAATCGTAAGTATGTTTTCCATCTGACGGTTATCATATGAGCCGCTGAAGAAGAAAACCAACAATCTGCATATGCGAAAACAAAGGCACAGATCAGCTTCGCAGTAACAGCGAAGCTGATCAGAGCCTTTGTTTTCGCTACACAGATAGTACAATTCCTTTACTTTTTATGATCCAAAATTTCAAGCCTCTAACCATCCTCTGTGACTGTACAGGCTAGTTTGTGTCGGACCTCGTCGGAACACAGATTGTTTGTTCGCACAGGCTCAATTATGTCATTTCTAGAAGACATATAAAGGTCATAATTTAGGTGTGCTGCAACACAGTAGTGCTTATCCAGGAACAGACAACGCGACCGATCATGAAAAACTAACGAAGATAAAATCAATATATAGAGGATCTTACACGAGTGGTCATTTCATATGAAATTTATTAAACGAGCCTTCGCCGAGTTTAATAAATTTCATATGAAATGACCACGAGTGTAAGATTCGTTTTATCATATGACTTTTAAAATAGGATATGTGGACATATTTTCAATGAAAATTTACATTGTTGTTACGGACGTCGTCAATGACGTTACGTATTTCCGAAAAAGTGTTTAAAATACACGTGTGGTCATACGATTTTTATGACATGACGTTATCCACTGGAAAACATCGACGACAATATGTAATATTTACATTTTATAACAATCACCCTAGATGAAAAGGTACAAGTATGCAACGATCAGGAAAAAGCCGCAATCAGAAAAAGATTCCCATTCCAAAAACCGAGGTGGGAAAAATAAATTAACAATCAAGTACTTATACCATGAAAACATATCGTAAGCCAAAGAAGAGCTATTTTCCCAATAGGTAGTCACTCAGTTACCTAAACTCAACTAAAATATGATAACATATACATAAGGCGCCAACAGCACATTTTTTAAACACGAAGCCATAAAACAATAAGTATCTTTCTTGATGTTCTTCATTCCCAATGAAAAAAAAAAAAAGAAAATAAGTCATGTGATCTAGAGGCCACGCCTATGGGCGGGACGACGTCAAAATTACAAACTACATGTATTAACCATGGTTCCTTGTGGAATCTTTGAAACTCGAATATCAGCGATTTTTTTTGTTAAAAATTTAGCTCCATATGTTATGTAATGAATTTAGGCATACAACATCATAAGATCTGGAAGTTTTTTATACAGAATAAATATTGATAGACATACTTAACATATTATATAAACAAATTCATCCAGTTGTCTATTTCTTGCCAGTGACGATTGTTCAAAAACAAGAAAAGTTGTCAATTTATTTCTAAATATCGCAGGGGTATATTAATAAGTAAACGCACCTGTATAAGCATTGAAATTTCACTGGATGATGATAAACATTAGTTGTTTTAGTGTCTCCGAGAAGCCAACAGCCTTATGTTTTTCATCATCCAGTGAAAGCTAAAATCTGAGTTTCAATCCTGACATAATTACCTGTTAGGGAAAAACAATCCACAGAAACCAATGGTCCGTATAACGTTGTTCAGTTTTTCGTACAATTCAGTCTTATAATAATGGTTTTATCAACTTTGGTTGTTCTCAGCCGCATTGGTTTTGTCTGGATATCCGATTTGTTGTGGAGGAATTCTTAAATAATTGCCAACTATTTTTGGAAATTCGGAATAGAATTGCAAATATGGTACAATTTAAATAGTGAAACTCGTTGTATTGTATTGTATTGTATTGTTGTAGTGTTCCCTCATTAATTTATAAAATGCATTTCTATTTCATTAATTGACTTTATCAACATGAAAAAACTTTAGCAACGCGAAACGTGAGAATTTAGGAGACAACTTGCGAAATTGTGTACTGTTTGCTTATTAGCGCAATACTATATGAGTCATGTCAAAAAGGTAAGAAGTCTTCGAGGTTTCCGATCAGGTCCGACATAAACAGGCATGTACAATCACAGCAGAAGTCCAGAACAATGAAATTTTGGAATTACGTAGAAGAGGGATGGTTCTAGGTGAGCAGCAGAAAAGAAAGATTCTGGTCAGCTGTGCAGCTATGCATTTATTGCACAGCTGATCGGCGCCGTAGTTTTTTCATAGACACAAATATGGATTTCTTATGATGCGGTTTAGATTATATGAGCTGCCGCATGGGAAACCCAACAATCTGCATAGGCGAAAACAAAGATGCGGATCAGCTTTCGCTACACTGATAGTACAATAATTCTCTACTTTCCAAATCCAAAATTTCCAGCCTCTAACCATCTTCTGTGACTGTACTGGCTGGTTTGTGTCAGACCTGGTCGGAACCCAAATTGTTGGTTTTCTCATGCATAGGCTCATATTATATTAATATTTACAGTCTGGACGGATCCCTATGGTATTTATGTGATTGACGGTTGGGCCGCAAATAATGCGGAATTTGAACACGACACGGCGGCTGATCCTTGGAAGAGAAGTCAAAAATTCATTTCTAACGGGTAAGTCAAGATTATTAGATGGACAAATTCATTGAGAGCCACCGAATAATTATCGGATTTAAACATGACACTGTGGTATCCGATGCATCAGTTCATAGAGAGCTTCCGCATACTTACCGAATTAAAACATGACACTGTGGTATCAGATAAATCAATTCATAGCTCTAGAGTCACTGCATTATTACCGGATTTAAACATGACGCTGTTGTTGATCCATGGAAGAGAAGTTAATAAATACAAAAGTTTGATCATTTGGAAGCAGTAAAAACGTTCAAAGGGAGGTAGTATGGGCCATATTGCGCAATTTCGGGTATTGAACCCTCATCAGTGACCCTTTATAAACCGGCGACGATAGCCAGATACAGCAAATTAAAAGAAAATAACACAAGCTAAGTCTAAATCAAAGACGCGTGCCTAAACGGGGTCAAATAATTAGAACATTGTTTAGAAGATTGCTCTAAACGTAACATTTTAATACTCGGAATATTCTAACCGAAAGAAACAGTATAACCTGCACTATTGATGATATACGGGGAGACGTTAAATATACGAAATAATCATGAATTAATATAAAGATGAAAGTGTAATAAGGCCGACCTTAAAAATTTGTTGGTTTGCTGTGCTCCTACCTACCGAAAAAAAATTGGCCCTACCCAAAAAAATTTATGGCCATGCTGGGGAAAATAATATCTTCTTTTTTTATCAAAGAAACTAAAATCAAAGTTTCAGTTTCTGGTAAATATATAAATCAAAACTTTCAAAAGTTTCAAGCAATGTTTAAAGGGTTTTCTGGTTCACAAAAAAAAAATGCCCTACCTACCTACTCATTCTGAAATTGCTGGGTAGGAGCACAGCAAACATAGAATTATTTAAGGATGGTCTAATAAGGAAAGCGAATAAAATTGATAGATTATGTCAATAAACAAATAAATAAATAAATGAAAATAAAATATAATGATAAGTAAATAAAACTGTTTGAGAGTAAAAAAAGATTATTTTAATTCACAGATGTGGTGTCGACAAGGCAACAGGCGCTCTCGATGCTATATGGCTTGAGAACACGGTTAACTCCAAATCTTTCGAGGCCGACCCGAACTACCATACCTACCCTACCGGGACCAATCCCGACGGTAGCCCGTGGTACCTGATAGCCGGCTATATAAATAGTAACAAATGGAATAAAGTGGACGGTACAGGTGCCCCGGTGCACAAGATGTGGTTCAAATTTACAGTGGGGTTCTGTACCAGAGATGATGAGCTGCCCACATGTCTGGATGTAAGTAATGGTTAACCAATTAATGACGCATGGATTCGCCCATCCTTATCATTTGGGTGAATCCACGTTAATTCTTAGGGGAGTCAGGTATGATTTTAAAACTTGATTTCATTTTTGTTAAAATTCCTCTAAGTAAACTGAAAATGGACTTATTGTGCCTTTCTCTCTGTTGGGCTAGTCGCCTTTTGTTTCGATTGAAACTTAGCCGGATGGCTACCTTGTTGGGAAAGAGCTAGTCATTCTGCTCTTCAAGTGTGTTGCCGGAAAAATGTTTAGGTACATGTTATATGTATTTTATTTCCCACCTCGTGTCTATGATAGGACTTTAAGCTTAATCGCATCGATTCCTGGTCCCTCTTTTCTCAATTAGCACACTTTGAAAAAAAAAAAACAACAAAAAAAAAAAAAAAAAAAAAAAAAAAAAAAAAAAAAAAAAAAAAAAAAAAAAATAATAAATAAAAAAAACAAACAAAAGAAAAACAAAAAATAGCACAAACTTTATATCTGAATACTGCTTTGTTCTTGCACTAATCTCTTCAATTATGATCACGCATTAACAAAGCATGGACATATTTATCATATTTCAACATAGCACGGACATATGACCAAGAATTAACGCAACACGGACATATGTTACGTATTAACACAACATGGACACATGGTCATGTATTAACATAACACAGATGATCAGGTATCAACATAACACGGGCATATGGTCATGTATCAATATAACACGGACATATGATCAGGTATCAACATAACACGGGCATATGGTCATGTATCAATATAACACGGACATATAATCAATATAACATGGGCACATGATCAGGTATCAACATAAGTATTTGATCTATTCAGAACTGCCCCAGTGACCCGTCAAGACGACAACGTCGTATGATTACATATCAACATAACACGGACATATGATCATATAGTAACATAACACGGATCTATAATCCATAATGTATCAACATAACCCGGACATATCATTACATATTAACATAATGTATTTAATCTGTTCAGAACTGCGCCACTGATCCGTCAAGACGACAACATAACACGGACATCCCGGACGGACATTTGATCATATATTAACCTCGGGGGGGGGGGGGTAACTAAGGGGTAATTGTGGTACGGGTGTGTGGCTCAAATTTGTGAAACCTACCCCAATCATATACCTGGTCATTGAAAAAATAAACCCATTCATATACTTGATTGATCAAATTATTGACCCATTCATATACTGTCCTTTGATTTTTATACCCATTCATATACTAATGTGCTGCTTCGAAACAAGGTGAAAAACAACAACAGCAGCAACAAACAAACATAATACAATTATTATACCCATTCCGGATCAAGTTCATGAAAATTGCTGCGCATGCGCATATGAATGATTTGAATATATTAAACTTAGTATTATCTTGAAGCCAATTTTGTTCCTCATCATCTGTAATGCTTTTCATTTTTGATCAAGCACGCGACTGTGACCACTGGAGCGTGAAAGTATATGCATAATTGAAGTCAATGCGGATCAGTTGGAGGTAATCCGAATCATGGACTGTATATCACCACCGATGGGTTTATTCTTCAAATTCTTTGCATGTAGTCATACAGTGAACCTTATAAAATATTCCGAGGACCAAAACATGTGCCTTTTTCGGCGTCATTTTCCCATAGCCATGTTTGCTCAACCCCACCCCCACCGAACACACGATTTTCCATAGGTGATCTGAATAACGTCGGAATAGTATATGATGCTTGTTAAAAACGCAGATTATTCCATAGTTTGCATTTAATTTTATAATATAAATACATAGAATGTAAAAATATACCTTTAGTTACAAACATCAAACAATACAAGTCCTTTGAGAGCATAAAATGACAGTATGCGGTTAAACGTGATTCGGAGTAACTACAATGATACCATTTCAAAGTTTCTAATTAAATATGTCGTAATATTCGATTTTAGGACGGAAACTTCGTCAAAATGACAGAAAATAATTGGGGAAAATATTAGCAACCAATATCGAAAGATCACTTACATGGTACCTTTCATTTTCGAGAAATTCGGCGAACCGCCGTGTGTAAAAGAAAGCTTTTTTCCATCGTGTTTCTGTATATGAGCCGGGAACCATTGACGTGAACAAGATGTTGACGTCATTATCCACGATCATTGACCGATGGAATGAAACATAGTTGAATCAAGAGTCAAGTGGCCAAGTTCGTTTTAAAAAAATCTTGTTTTATGTCTTTGTAAAATTCTTTTGAAAATTATTTTGATCCGGATCATCTTCAGATCCGCTATGGCTACAACAAGTGTAATAAAGGTGTCCGGCAATTTCACCTCAATTACACCAATTATGCCAGAAAGGATGGGCCATTGATATACCACACAGGAAATCTAAGGCTCTTCATATACTGTTGTGTGAAAAAATGGGGCCATTTATATATTTTTACTTGAAATTTGAAGCCTATTCATATACTGGCGAGGCTGAAAAAGGGGGCTATTCGGGCGGCACATCCGTACTATGTCATAAATAGGTAGTTACCCCCCCCCCCCCCCCCCCGAGATATTAACATAACACGGATCTATGATCCATGATGTATCAACATAACACGAATATATCATTACATATTAACAAAACACGGATCTATGATCCATGATGTATCAACATAACACGGACATATCATTATATATAAACATAACACGGATCTATGATCCATGATGTATCAACATAACACGAACATATCATTACATAGTAACATAACACGGATCTATGATCCATGATGTATCAACATAACACGAACATATCATTACATATTAACATAACACGGATCTATGATCCATTATGTATCAATATAATACGGACATATCATTACAAATTAACATAACACGGGTCTATGATCCATGATGTATCAGCAAAACACGAACATATCATTACATATTAACATAACACGGATCTATGATCCATGATGTATCAACATAACACGAACATATCATTACATATTAACATAACACGGATCTATGATCCATGATGTATCAACATAACACGGACATATCATTACATCGAACATATCATTACATATTAACATAACACGGATCTATGATCCATGATGTATCAACATAACACGGACATATCATTACATATTAACATAACACGGATCTATGATCCATGATGTATCAACATAACACGAACATATCATTAAAAGTAACATAACACGGATCTATTATCCATGATGTATCAACATAACACGAACATATCATTACATAGTAACATAACACGGATCTATGATACATGATGTATCAACATAACACGAACATATCCTTACATGTTAACATAACACGGATCTATGATCCATAATGTATCAACATAACACGAACATATCATTACATAGTAACATAACACGGATCTATGATCCATGATGTATCAACATAACACGAACATATCCTTACTTGTTCACATAACACGGATCTATGATCCATGATGTATCAACATAACACGAACATATCATTACATAGTAACATAACACGGATCTATGATCCATGATGTATTGTGATGAAACTACAGGTAAACAATATAAACAAAGTGTAAGTTTGAGCAAATGCATACGTTTACCTGCTGCTACAGATTAAATTCAGCCTCCGCTGTCTGCATAATTCATAAATGATTTGCTCTAATCCAGTTTGATGATAAAATAACCATAAAATCTCATAAAAAACATGCAGTTCACAACCAGGAAATAAAATTTACTGGACGCCGCCATATTTGATCAGCTGTAAAGCGGTGCTTGGGTAGAAAAGCGTCTCCGGTGCAACGAGTCACTGGACGATTCCATTTAATGTCGTTTCGGGTCCAGGGTTATGTTACCAGGGAAACAGATTGATAATTGCATTTAGTTTATAGCATCACAACACTTCTCTGTCTAAATCATATTATTCCATTTCGTTACATTAGATTTTAAACACAAAGATATGTGTCAAATAGTACCAATCATTTTAGTGGACTCAACCTGACTTACCTATCAAATGGATTTTCCCGGGTATAAATACCGCGCGCAAGGCAAAGTTTGGCATTCTGCGACTTAACTCTGAAGAGAGCGGTTGTCTAATAAAGGTAAAAAATACTTAAATACTCTGCTATAGAGCAAATACTAGTTGTCTACGTCTCATTGGGATCATTGCGAAACCTGAGACAAGGGCTCCTAGTTACGCTCTAAGTGTAAAACAGAAAGACTGAAGTGTCTTAGTAAAGTAGGTAGTGGAATCAGAAGCCGGCGAGTTAGGCTCCTAGTTTATATGACGACTTGGTGTCTTCTGTGTGGAGCAATAATATTTGAGAATCAGGAGCCGGTGAGGAGAGCTCCTAGTTGGCAACCGTTGATAGTGCAGAATCGTTGTGAGTCATTAGGAGGCAATTGGCAGCCTTAACAAGGGGTCAGGTTGAACCCATAATCTTTGTTAATGATTCATGAGTGATTCCTTTTAATGTCCAATGAATTGAATATTGAGATTTAAAGACAAGGTAGTCTATTTCATATATATGTTATATTGTTATATTGTCATACAAGTTTGATCAATCAGGGTTAAGGAGCCCCAACGCAAAATTGATATATAACTTATAGTGTGTGCATTCCGCTCGGCATACATTATATATATATATAGAAACGTTACAGTGGTGGCAAGCGTATGTGGGATATTGATACACTACACATATCACGGACTCAAGCCTGATAATGGATTCTCAGGATTATGCAGATCGGTTGAATACCTCTATGGCAGTGTTAGGGAAGCGCCTTGAAGTCATGAAGAAGAGGAATGAAGCAAGTCTCCTCAATAATGAGATATTGGCACTGGAGAGTGAGCTCCGGGTGTTGGAGTTTCAACAGGAAGAGGGAGCTACAAACGAGGAGCCAGGCAGTGAAGAGAGGCTAAGGAGGGCCACAAATGTAAGTGAACAGATGCCTGGCAATGAACAGATGCCAAGGAGAGCCCCAAGTGAGGAGCCAAGGAGTGAATATAGGCCGAGGAGGCATCTGCCTGATATTCCCAGAGGTCGAAGGGCTTATTTTGATGAGGAGCCACCGCTCCTACATTTGTATGATGACAGTAGTATAGGAGGGACCTACGCTCCATTGCCAACACCACACCCTAGAAATGAGAGCCAAATTGGAAGTAACCCAGTAACCTCAACACCCAATATAGTTGAGACTAAACCACATGCAAGTGGAAGTGTTAAGGTAAAGCCAGCAACCTTTGATGGGACGGGCTCCTGGTTGGATTATCGTGCCCATTTCGATGCTGTGGCTGAAATAAACAGATGGAATCAGACGGAAAAGGGATTGTACTTAGCGGTATCCTTGAGAGGCCAAGCTCAGGGGGTGTTTGGAAATATTTCTACACAGTCAAAGGACTATGACAAATTAGTGAAAGCATTGGAGGAGCGCTTCGCTCCACCCAATCAAACGGAGCTGTATCGTGTACAGTTACGAGAGAGAAGGCAAACAGCTTCAGAAACGCTCTCAGCTTTGGGGCAAGATATTCGAAGGCTTACCAATCTTGCCTATCCGACGGCTCCCTGTGATGTAAGGGAAACACTAGCAAAGGAGCAGTTCATTGATGCGTTGCATAGCTCCGAAATACGACTGAGGGTAAAACAAGCTAGACCCAGTGATCTAAATGATGCTGTTCGGCATGCGGTCGAACTGGAAGCATACAATCGAGCAGAACGGAAGAAACAGGAAGGCCAGGGGTATCTTTTCTCAGCTAATGCTTCCGAGTCAAGAACTACAGAACAAAGTGATTGTAACAACACGAGTATTGAAACATTGACTAAGACTTTAAAGCTCATTCAGGATGAGCTGAAGTCCATCAAAACACAGCGCCCAGAGTATCGGCGATACAAACCATACGGTCAATGGAGAGCGAACCAGGGAGCACCAAGATCACCAAATAGGCAACCATATCAGAGAAAGTGTTTTTCCTGTGGGTCTACAGACCATATCATAAAGGACTGTAAACAGAAGCAACAGGAACAGGGAACTCAGAAAAAGGAAACTGAAAGCATGGAAGAAGGAGGAGTCAAAGTAACTGGGAAGAAAAGCTTTGGTTTGTTCCTGACTGCATGTATCAATGGCAAACCATTGAGTTGCTTGGTGGATACAGGAGCAACGCTCTCAATTATTTCCAGTAGGGCCTGGGAAGCCATGGATATTTCTTCATCCACACTGACGACATTTGAGCAAGTGATATCCAATGCATCCGGAAGCCCAATAGAAGTGAAAGGAAAAACAAGAGTGAAAATCAAGGTGTCTAAATCGACATGCTACATGGATGTAATCATTGCAGATATAGATAATGAGGCAATCCTGGGTCTCGACTACCTGAAAAGAAACGGTTGTAAGATCGATACTGCAAAAGGTGATCTCACTATTCAGAATGAAACAGTCAAGCTTGACCATGTTGGTTACGTTGGATGCTGTAGGATTACTGCACAAGACAGGATTCAAATACCTCCTAGGTCGGAGAAAATAATTCAGGCAAAAATGAGTGACTCGACTTTTGAAGAAGGAAAGCTCTGTATTATTGAACCAGCGCAAAGCTTCCTTGAAAAGGGCATGGCATTAGTAGCCAAATCATTAGCATACAGCCAGAAAGAGATCCCTGTGCGTATAATGAACATATCAGATGAAGTTTGCCAAATCTTTCCTGGGACAAACATAGCTGAAGCCAGCTCTGTTGTTGAAGTAAGAACAGTGAAATCCGAGACTTCAAAACCAAAGCATGTCCCACCCCACTTGAGTGATTTGTACCAGCGGACCGTGGAAGGAATGGACAAGGAGCAACAGAAGAAGGTAGCCAATCTCTTGACAAAGTATTCATCAGTATTTTCAGAGAATGATAATGACATTGGAAGAACCGGAGTATTGAAGCACAGAATTCCTACTCAGAATGTGCAGCCGATTAAGCAGCCTTTAAGACGAGTTCCCTACCACATGCAGAAAGAAATGGATGAGCAAATCGATAAGCTGTTGGAAAAAGATGTAATCACACCATCGAAAAGTCCTTGGGCCAGTGGAATTGTATTAGTGAAGAAGAAAGACGGCAGCCAGAGGTTCTGCATCGACTATCGAAGGCTCAATGACGTTACCATAAAGGATGCCTATCCACTTCCTCGGATCGATGAATCCCTAGACCAATTAGCAGGTTCCAAATGGTTCTCCTGCTTAGACATGAATTCCGGTTATTGGCAGGTTGAGTTAGATGAGAAAGATCGAGAGAAGACAGCTTTCATCAGCAGGAAGGGACTCTACGAGTTCAAAGTACTCCCGTTCGGACTCTGTAACGCGCCAGCGACGTTTGAACGGCTGGTAGAAATAGTTTTAGCAGGACTTCATTGGGAGACGTGTTTGGTGTATCTCGATGATATAATTGTCTGTGGGAAGACATTTGACGAGATGGTGAAAAATCTCGATGAAGTGTTTGCTAGGCTTCAGGGAGCTGGTTTGAAACTCAAGGCTAGAAAATGCCAGCTGTTTGCTCAACGTGTCGATTTCTTAGGGCATGTAATTTCCGAGGATGGAATAAGAACCGATCCCAAGAAAACAGAGTGTGTACGAAAGTGGCCAGAACCAACAAGCGTAAAAGAAGTAAGATCATTTCTGGGATTCTGCAGTTATTATCGCAGATTTATCTTCAGATTCGCAGAGATAGCCAAGCCACTTCATAAGCTTACACAGAAGGGAGTCAGGTTCAAGTGGACAAAGGAGTGTCAAAATGCATTCCAAACACTCAAGACAAAATTGGTGAATGCTCCTGTTCTGGCTCATCCAGACTTCAATCATGGTTTCATCCTAGACGTGGATGCATGTGACCAAAGTATAGGAGCTGTCATTTCACAGAAAATCAATGGAGAAGAGCATCCAATCGGGTTCGCCAGTAGGACATTGACAAAGTCGGAAAGAGCATACTGCGTTACCAGGAAGGAGCTGTTGGCTCTTGTGACGTTCGTTAAACACTTCAAGCACTATCTATACGGACAGAAGTTTGTTGTAAGGACCGACCATAGCTCACTCCGATGGTTGATGAATTTCAAAAACCCAGAAGGGCAGATTGCCCGGTGGATAGAGACATTGTCGTCCTACGACATGAAAGTGGAGCACAGACCTGGGCGCCAGCATCAAAACGCCGATGGAGTTAGCCGAATTCCATGTACACAGTGCGACGTGAAGCAGGAGACTGGATGTTCAGTGAATGCTGCAGAGACATCAAACACGGAAGCATTTGATTTGCGATCACTTCAGGATAGTGACCGAGATATCTCCCTAATAAAAGGTTGGCTAGATAAGAGAATCAAGCCAGATGCCAGTGTGATATCAATGGAAAGCTATTTCTTGAAAGCACTTTATAGTCAGTGGGGGAGCCTTGAAATACAAGATGGGATACTGGTTCGAAGACGTGATGATGCAGCAACCAATGGAGTCACAGCACAGGCAATAGTGCCCTTTTCGCAAAGGAGGACTGTCCTCAAATTTTCACATGACATCCGAACGTCTGGCCATCTAGGGATAAATAAAACCTTGTGGAAAGTAAGGCAACACTACTATTGGCCTGGGTTAAGCACTGATGTGAAAATCTATGTAACAGGTTGTGAAACATGCCAGAAAGGAAAGGAACCCATTCCAACCAAAAGAGCACCAATGCAAGTAGCGAGGAGCGGCTACCCTTGGGAAAGAATTGCTGTCGATATTCTAGGAGAGCTTCCGATTACAGAACGTGGCAATAAATACGTGTTAGTAGTAGCCGACTACTTCACGAAGTGGACGGAAAGTTTCCCAATGCAGAACATGGAGGCTGCTACAGTCGCAAGAATAATGGTTGATGAAGTGTTCGCGAGATTCGGAATTCCGGATCAGATTCATTCTGACCAAGGACGTCAGTTTGAAAGCCGTTTATTCGCGGAAATGTGCGAGTTATTGGAGATTGACAAAACGCGCACCACGCCATATCACCCTAAATCCGATGGCATGGTAGAACGGTTTAACAAAACGCTATGTTCAATGTTGCGCGCGTATATCAATGACAACCATTCAAACTGGGATCTCCTTCTACCTTACGTAATGATGGCCTACCGAGCAACTGATCATGAAAGTACGGGATTAAGTCCAAACTTGCTCCTGTTCGGTCATAACACGCGAACGCCGCTTGATCTGATATATCAGCTGCCACCAAATGTTAAACGCGAGCCGTCAAACACGTGGGTTTGGGAACTTCAAGAGAGATTAGAATCTGCTCATGCATTCGTTAGAGAAACTACAGGCTTAGCAATAGCAAGGCAAAAGAGAAATCATGACAAGAAATTATCATATGAGGGGTTCAATGTAGGAGATAAAGTTTTGGTACATTTCCCAGTTAAGAAAACAGGCCAATCACACAAATGTGTTCCTTTTTGGAAGGGTCCCTATGATGTCATAGAGAAAATATCCTCAGTGCTTTTGAAGATAGATTGTGGTAGAAATAGGGGTATAGTAACCATACATGTTGATAGGGTCCGTAAAGTGAGAAAACAGACTTTAAGATATGAATCTGAGGAAAGTGAAGAATCGGAACATGATGAAACACGGGCAGAGGATTCTGGTCCTAATGAGCAGCCTGAAGTGTCCGATACATCAGATAAGGAGGAACCTGTGGTTGAAACTAGGTATAAAAGAGTTGTAAGAAAACCAAAATGGTTTAGAGACTATTTATCTGTCTTTTCTGTTTGCAGAGAGATGCCTAACACCAAAGAAACTCCTAGGAAAAGATCAGTGTGCCCAAACTGTAAGAGGGAGATCAAATGGGAGGAATACATAGCCCATATGCAGAAATGCGTGAAGTCGTCGAAAGTACCACAGACCAAAACCCTAGTGTGCAGTGTTTGCAAGAGCACCTTTAGCAAGAGAGCTAACCTTAACAAACATGTTCGCAAGTTTCATCCGGTCTCGGCGACAGAAACCTCTTCCTCAACTGAAATTGAAGTCAGTAAATCACCAGAAGCACGTAGTGAGGCTGACTGGGACAAGGATCCTGAAATAGAATTGGATTATGATGACACTAATTCTGATGGACAGTCCGTGTCATCTGACAGTGAGGAAGATGCTGGGAATAAGGAGACGGAGGTCGATCTAACTCTGGGGCGGATTCAACGGAAACGCACAGAACCGGCTAAGGTACTAGCTCCAAAGAGGAGGAATGCCAGTACAGAAGGCGTGGGGGCAAAGAAAGCCAAAGTAGACAGCAAGGAGATGAATGAGTTGAGGGTGTCAGTGATAGATGTACGGGATACTGGAGTTCAGACCACAGCAAGTTACCGATGTGATCCATGCGGGATCATCTTTGATGATGAGATATTATCAACCCTACATCGAGGCTGGCATTCTCATTCTGACGCCTTCCTATGTAACTTGTGTGGGGAAAACTGTGGAAATAAGCATCAGTTTCATTCTCACATGGCTAAGAGCCATGATCGATAAATAACCTCAAAAGTGTTCATGACTAATTCAGGGAGTCATTTTAGTCATTTTCTTTAGTTTTTCGTCGAAATCTGAAATCATGTGCTTTACTGATCATCTTATTTTGTAAGTCACTCTTTGCACAAGAATGTAAAGGGCTTGTCCTAAAAGAACTAGGACTGAAGTACATGTATGTATATGTAAAGGTTGGTCTTAAAAAGTATTAAGACTATATGATGTATACCATGTTGATCTGTAATAAATGTGATGTTGACTAAGTAGTCAATTAAAGTTGTAACTTGTAAAATCATTGTTTAATTATTCCATGCGAGGGCGCATGAAATCGGAGGCGTGGGTAGTGTGATGAAACTACAGGTAAACAATATAAACAAAGTGTAAGTTTGAGCAAATGCATACGTTTACCTGCTGCTACAGATTAAATTCAGCCTCCGCTGTCTGCATAATTCATAAATGATTTGCTCTAATCCAGTTTGATGATAAAATAACCATAAAATCTCATAAAAAACATGCAGTTCACAACCAGGAAATAAAATTTACTGGACGCCGCCATATTTGATCAGCTGTAAAGCGGTGCTTGGGTAGAAAAGCGTCTCCGGTGCAACGAGTCACTGGACGATTCCATTTAATGTCGTTTCGGGTCCAGGGTTATGTTACCAGGGAAACAGATTGATAATTGCATTTAGTTTATAGCATCACAACACTTCTCTGTATAAATCATATTATTCCATTTCGTTACATTAGATTTTAAACACAAAGATATGTGTCAAATAGTACCAATCATTTTAGTGGACTCAACCTGACTTACCTATCAAATGGATTTTCCCGGGTATAAATACCGCGCGCAAGGCAAAGTTTGGCATTCTGCGACTTAACTCTGAAGAGAGCGGTTGTCTAATAAAGGTAAAAAATACTTAAATACTCTGCTATAGAGCAAATACTAGTTGTCTACGTCTCATTGGGATCATTGCGAAACCTGAGACAAGGGCTCCTAGTTACGCTCTAAGTGTAAAACAGAAAGACTGAAGTGTCTTAGTAAAGTAGGTAGTGGAATCAGAAGCCGGCGAGTTAGGCTCCTAGTTTATATGACGACTTGGTGTCTTCTGTGTGGAGCAATAATATTTGAGAATCAGGAGCCGGTGAGGAGAGCTCCTAGTTGGCAACCGTTGATAGTGCAGAATCGTTGTGAGTCATTAGGAGGCAATTGGCAGCCTTAACAAGGGGTCAGGTTGAACCCATAATCTTTGTTAATGATTCATGAGTGATTCCTTTTAATGTCCAATGAATTGAATATTGAGATTTAAAGACAAGGTAGTCTATTTCATATATATGTTATATTGTTATATTGTCATACAAGTTTGATCAATCAGGGTTAAGGAGCCCCAACGCAAAATTGATATATAACTTATAGTGTGTGCATTCCGCTCGGCATACATTATATATATATATAGAAACGTTACAGTATCAACATTACACGAACATATCATTACATGTTAACATAACACGGATCTATGATCCATGATGTATCAACATAACACGAAAATATCATTACATAGTAACATAACACGGATCTATGATCCATAATGTATCAACATAATGCGAACATATAATTACATATTAACATAATGTATCAACATATCACGAACATATCATTACATATTAACATAACACGGATCTATGATCCATGATGTATCAACATAACACGGACATATGATCACGTATCAACATAATGTATTTGATCTGTTCAGAGCTGCTCCAGTGATCCGTCAAGACGGCGAAAACGTAGTGTAAACAATGAAGATGAGATAAAGACCTTGTACACATCATTGGAGTTTGAGTATGATGGTAAGTGACAGAAATTGTTTTGAGTACGAAAAATATCATACTTAACATTGATGAGCATTTCTTTGAACAAAGTTTGAAAACCATAGACGATCTAATTTGCAATTAATTGTGATGACAAGTGGCAGTGGTTGTAAGCATTCGATTGTTCTGTGCGAAATAACTTTCATGATCACCAGTTAAGCATTTCATTGAGCATATTGTTTAAAGAGAAGCGCAAAAATTAAAAAGAAATTCATGTAAAGAACTTCTACACGCTAATGAAAATTGATTGGGATGGCGAGATACTGAGGTTCATATAGTGCTGAGCATATTATTGAACGTCTTATTTAGTAGGAAGATATACATGTAGTACACCTTGATCGCCTCGATGGAAATCGGATATGATGGTGGGATGCGGCTATGATTTGCAGTGTTGAAATATGTAATTGCGTATTTTAAGGAAAGATGATGTCCGCGAGTCACGCCTTTTTATTAATTTGTAAGATTAAATTGTACGGTTTTGATTTCGAGGCTGGCAGTGAATCCCCATAGTGCTGGGTTGAACCACAGAAGTGGAAGCTCCGTCCCGACATATCTGTAAACGTTGACTGGAACGTAATTCAGCAACAAAACAAAACATTCTATTTGCTCAGACTTGACATGTGAATCATTGCTTACATAACGAAAACTTGCCCATGCAATCTATGGATATTTTTTCAGCATTAGAATTCGAAAATTTCATTTAAAAAATGATATTTTCAATATTTTTTGTTCAAACATCGATTGTGAGTACACGTGAGAACGGCATAGCCTAGGTGGTTCTAATGAGTACGCACAATCTATGTTTTGTATCAAAAGTAAAAGTCAGGTTTAATTTGGTATACTTTTCATGGACATGTTTTCCTGATATTTCAGACGAGGAGCCAAACGGAGGAGCCACGGAGAAGTCCCAGGGGGTCGAGCACGAGTCCTGCACGAGCTTTCAGACCGCAGTGACGACCATGGCGGTACTGCTGGCGATGCTAGTGATTGCCGTAATTCTGTGCATTCTGATCATGTTGAAGTGGGTCAATATGAAGAATAAGTCGAAGAAAGCGTCAAACATAAAGAAAATGTCCAGTTAAATAAGAAAATTTCATCACGAAAACATGTCCTTGTAATATATACCCCCTTGAATCCCACTTTTATATAGAAAATCTGGGGTTTAAGGGGGTATACCTATTTTTCTTATTTTCGCTCCAAAACAAAGATCGTGGGTACTCGTTAGAACCGCCTCGGCGAGGCGGTTCTAACGTGTACCCACAATCTATGTTTTGAGTAAAAATAAGAAAAATATCAAAAAATTTGTAAAGAAAATTTTCATTTTTTTACAACTTAAAAAATCTATGTATATTCCATGGGCAAGTTTCCGTAATGTGAAAATCAACTGTGTTCGATTAAGACAATGTCGATTTAAGAAATGGTCGAATTAATAGAAAGTTTGACGTAAAGAAAGTCTCAGAGACGCCGTTTTTTTACAAGAAAAACAATGATTTTTTTTCGAAAGTTTCAGATAATTGGAATGAAATAATAGATAATTAAAATCATAGCAATGGATATATCAAAATGACGATAGGTTGTTTAACTCATTTAAGCTTGGCGTCCCTTTTATGGGACATAGGCAAACAGAATAGCCCCGGATGTGACGCCGCAGAACGCGGCGTCCCATCCGGGGTTATTCTGTTTGCATAAAGAATTTTCATTAAAAACTGAATAAGATTTAAAAATCACTCCTAACACCCCTAAAAATGAAAGTGGATTCTCCCAATTGATAATGATGGGGAAATCCATTCGTCAAATATGGATTAATGACACATTAGACCGTTTATTTTGTAGCAGAGTTTACTATGAAAGAATGTAACGAAGCTAACACTACATGCATTAACCTTATTGCAAGAATCATTTCCTTTTTACTAAGATTCCACCATCTTCTGACATTGGAAAAACAATGTCACCATTTTCGTTTGCATGTGTATGATGCATGAAGCGTTCTAAAATTGTTTACTTGGATTATGACTTTATTTAAGCATTCTTTTGGATATATAGTATATACATATATATTATACCATTTTCCAAACGATGACTCCTATGCCACTTTGCATTAAGAAAACATGTCCGTGTAGTGAATACCCGCTTATACCTCATTTTTTATAGTAAAACAGGGGTTTACAGGGGTATGTCTATTTTTCTTAGTTTTGCTCCAAATTATAGATTGTGGGTACTCGTAAGAACCGCCTCGCCAAGGCGGTTCTAACGTGTACACACAATCTATGTTTTGTTCAAAAATAAGAAAATATATATATATATATATATATATATATATATATATATATATATATATATATATATATATATATATATATTCAGTGAAAATTTTCATTTTTACTACCAAAATATTTTTTCTGTAGATTGCATGGGCAAGTTTTCGTAAAGACCTAATTTGTTCATATTATGTCACAATAAAATGACCAGAACAGTAAGGTTTACATTTCTAAACAGACGAATTCAATTGCTTTTATAGACAGATGTGTACACAGCGAATTTTCTTTTTTAATTACTGGTTTTGAAAAGTTGAATATTACATGTATGTTTATGTTTTCTCTATAAAATAAAGTATATTTTACATATAGTTAATGTTGTGTGTGTTTTAAATACCATTTTCCTCTTACACCAAACCAAGACATTTTACAAATAAACAATCCAGACTCAATTTCAACATTTTTAAATTAAGCGTTAAGTGCTGGTCCCACTGAATCGTAAGCAATCGTACGATTGTCTAATCATAAGTTTACTGATAAAACTACGTATGCCAAATTTGTAAAATGTTTTCCAACGTGTTTTTGCTTTCTTACTTTGCATATCGGGGTCAAAGAAATGACTCCAAAATTAAAATTAAGACAAGTGTATTGCGATCTTAAGTGCAGTGAGACTTGGACTGCGATCTTAAGTGCAGTGGGACTGGGACTGAAATCTTAAGTGCAGTGGGGCTGGGACTGCGATCTTAAGTGCAGTGGGACTGGGACTGCGATCTTAAGTGCAGTGGGACTGGGACTGCGATCTTAAGTGCAGTTGGGCTGGGACTGCGATCTTAAGTGCATTGGGACTGGGACTGCGATCTTAAGTGCAGTGGGACTGGGGCTTTAAGTAGGACAGCTTTCAGTGACATTCATGTTTATTACCTCAATCATGCACATTTTAACACGTTCACTGCCACCGACGACTGTAGTACCGGTATGTCCCGGGTTATTAAAATTATTAAAAATATCATTTTTTCCTAATGAATTTTTCAGTTTTTACATCCGAAAAAAATCTCTGTTTTTTGCATAGACAAGTTTTCATAATAGTCACGATTTTTCGGTTTATCTTCAGTATGCAATGTAGGCCTAGTTTGGCAAGGCTATCTGTATGCACAAAAATGAAGACGTCCATTGCAAACAGTAACTGTCTGACTATCTTTCAGTCTACTGAAAGTATTCCATTTATATGAATCGATCATTCAGTACAACAGGAAAACATGCAAATTTCGGTTGAATTTAAAAGTTGACATCTATCTGATTCATGACCAATTTTCACGATAAGGTTATATTTTTCATTTAATAATGAAAAAGGAAGAAAACAGAACCAACAACTCAACAACGGTACATTTAAGTGTTTTAATGGCATTGATGCGTTATATTTTGTCAGAAATTTTGATATTTGAGCAGCGACGCGAGAAAACACATCAGGAAAACATGTCCGTGCAATATATACCCCTCAAACCCCACTTTTATATAGTAAAACTGGGATTTGCAGGGGTATACCTATTTTTCTTATTTTTGCTCCAAAACATAGATTGTGGGTACTCGTTAGACGCTGAGGCGGTTCTAACGTGTACCCACAATCTATGTTTTGAGCAAAAATAAGAAAAATATCATTTTTTTTCTCATGAAATTTTCAATTTTTACAGGTGAAAAAATCTCTGTATATTGCATGGGCAAGTTTTTGCAATGAGACAACCCAGCTTTAATGCCAGATCCGAGTTCAGTCACCAAAACGGACTAGAAGCTTGAGGTTTTAAATTTAAGAAGAAGAGGAGTTAACTGCGTTACCGGTTACCGCGAAGATGGACTGCGTCTTTGTTTTCGCATAATGCAGAGTGTTGGTTTTCTGAAGCGGTGGCTCTTTTCTGAAATTGATTAAGGTTATAACATATACTGTATGGATATAGACACGAGGCAGGGGTATAAAAACCCTGGAAGTGAAATGTTTTCACGAACATACAGCTGCGTTCATTTATTAATATACCCCTGCAATATTCAGAAATAAATTGATAACTCTTTTTTGTTTTTGAACAATCGTCATTGACACGAAATGAACAACTAGAGGAATTGGTTTATATATCTTGTTAAGTATGAGGGTACATATTTACTCTGTATATAAAACTTCCAGATTTTTTAATGTTATATGCCTAAATTGATTACATAATATATGGAGCCCATTTTTTAACAAAAATAAAAAATGCCGATATTCGAGTTTCAAAGATTCCACAGGGAACCATGGTTAATGGTTTGTAATTTTGTTTGTAATTTATGAGAGAATAACCATTTTTGTACTAAGGCTGAAAATATTGTGTCTTTGTGAGCACTGTTTATTCAATATGCATTTTAGAATTTCAAGGTAAACACAATTTAAAACTAAACACGGTAGTGTTATAATGCACGAAAACTAATACTCCATCAGCACGTTTGTACAAAGAATCCCTGCTAATGGATTCCTTCATGAGGTAAGCAAGTCTACAAGTCGCCTCTGGCTTTGAATTCTGCGAATACAAGTGATGGAATTTCATACATTACGAAAACTTGCCCATGC
This sequence comes from Rugalucina vietnamica, assembly GCA_964017185.1. Classification (NCBI taxonomy): domain Eukaryota; kingdom Metazoa; phylum Mollusca; class Bivalvia; order Lucinida; family Lucinidae; genus Rugalucina; species Rugalucina vietnamica. The sequence goes on from OZ024885.1 coordinate 10,651,741, forward strand.
AATATACAGAGATTTTTTAAGTTGTAAAAATTGAAAAATTTCTGTAGAAAAAAATTGATATTTTTCTTATTTTTGCTCAAAACATAGATTGTGTGTACACGTTAGAACCGCCTCGCCGAGGCAGTTCTAACGAGTACCCACAATGTATGTTTTGGATCGAAATTAAGAAATTTAGGTATACCCCTGCAAACCCCAGTTTTTCTATATAAAATGGGGTTTAAGGTGGTATACATTTTACGGACATGTTTTCATGATGACACAGTTCCATGATTTGTTTTCTCGGCACAAAATACCATAGGGGGCTGGAACTTTTACAGAGAAGCTTTCGTTGTTCGGCTATCTCTCACAGCTCATCTTCATAATATTTCAAACCTCTTGTATGGGGTTTAAGACAAGGGAATCACCAGGCCATTAAACGACCGACGTTACTCTAGTATCAAGAATGTGTTTGGGCAGTTTTTAAAAACATGGACCCGGCCCATTTTGCGGCTTTAGACACAAGTGAGACTGTAATGAATGCATAAAAATTATCAAGTGATATATCAAAATGACAAGTACCTAGATAGGCTTAATCTGACAAAGTTTCTATGATATGACTTTATAAATAAAAATGTTATGCAGATGTTTGATGTAATAAGAAGTCTAAGGTTTTAATGTGACATTTTTCAAATAGTAGTCAAATTTGAAAGCTATCATATTGCATCAAATTAAGGAACAGAAATTGAAGAGATACAAAATATCAAAAATATGACTTTAGAGATAAAAAGAATGAACACCACCACCGCAATAGTATTTTCAAATTTTTATATCACCGTGCGCAAATCAAAACTTAATAGTGTGAGATTTCAAGGTTATTAGTCAACAAATTTTTAATTCTTGTGGTTTTCATTTATTTTCTTACTACTTATATTAATCTCAGGCCCCCAATCAGTTAACACAGCATTTGGTTTAGCTCTGTCACTTGTTAACTGTTTTATGAGTGTTTTTGTTTTAAACGTAAGGAGTGTAAGATTTTTCCCACTAAAATACTAAAATTCAAAGAAACAACATCATTTTTAAGAACCATCCTACATATTTTATTGAATGTCTTCAAAATATTAAATTAGAAATATCACGGTACAAATACGGACAGATTTGCCTGACAAATACCACTTTTAGTGTTTTAACCCAATGCCACACTTTGGGGCCATTTTTTTTAAACTACCCTTTTGCGGATTTAGGATTAATACAAAGAACGTTGCCTTGCATAAATACTAATTTTCCCCATCCTTTATTGGCATTTAAATTTCAATGGCTTAAAGGTAAAAGTAGGCCTATAGGAGATGTGTGGAAAATCATGAAGAGGAGATGAGATCATTGCTTAATAATAAATTAAACCCAATATGGTATTCTGTGCGGAGGCACAAATCATGAAACTGTATGGTGAAATACCAACCCATGGTTTGGCAGAATACAAAGCCAGAGGATGAGACATGATTGCCTCATGATGGAACCCACTAGCAAACTTTCTTCGTACAACCGTCCTGGTTGAATGTTAGTTTTCTTGCAAAGTAACACTGACATGCTTAATATCATATTGTAACAAAAGCGTATTACGTAGCAATTCTAAAATGAACATTCAGTGTGTAACTTTGTAAATAGTGCTCACAAAGACACCAAATTTTCAGCCTTGAAAAAAAAATGTTATTCTTTCATTAATAACAAATGAAATTACAAACCATTAACCATGGTTCCTTGTGGAAAAAGGCTCCATATATTATGTAATCAATTTAAGCATACAGCATCACAAGATCTGGAAGTTTTATATACATACATGTATATACAGAGTAAATATTTACCCTAATACTTAATAAAATATATTAACAAATTTCTCCAGTTGGTCATTTCTTGCCAGTGACGATTGTTCAAAAACAAGAAGAGTTGTCAATTTATTTCTGAATATCAGAGGGGTATATTAATAAGTGAACGCAGCTGTACATCAGTATAACATGTCCATTAAAAGTATAGCCTCTTAATTAAACCGCACTTTTATATAGTGAAACTGTGGCATACAGGGGGTATACCATTTTTCTTATCTTTGATCCAAAACACAGATTGTGGGTACTCGTTAGAACCGCCTGGCTTTTTACATGGCACATTAAGAATGCCTTATTACATGACGCATGAAGAATGCCTTAAGCCTTAAAAGTAAATACCCATTGGCTTGCATGCACAATACTTTACCCTGACCAACAAGATCAAAGTGATTTTAAATGTACGTACTATAAAGTAATGGGTGTATCACAGCGTGTATATGCCTACTCGAAAAGAAACTGATTGAATATTATACATAATGGAGAGTTACCCTACAGTAAGAATAGAAGCCACTTGCATTGAGTATCTCATTACGAAAACTTGTCCATACATTATACAGAGATTTTGTTTCAGCTGTAAAAATTAAAAATTTCATTGGAAAATGTTTGATATTTTTAGTATTTTTGTTTCAAAACTTTGAATGTGGGGCGGTTCTAACCAGTACACACAATGTATTGTTTTGTATCAATAATAAGAGAAATAGGTATTCCCCTACATACTTCATTTTTGCTATATAGGGGTTATATACATGTATTACTTGGACAGTAGGTAAAAAAAATCGCGTGCTTTGGTTGTATTTTGTGATGCCTCGTGGTGCGTTTTTCTTCTGTCCCGCTAGGCGTCTTTGGGTTGGGATTTCAATATTTTTCATCAAAATCTTGTGAAACTTGTGTTTGTCCGTCCCAGTGCCTTCCAATTTTACCAGTGCCGTCCCAGTTGGCCTGCTCGCACTTTCCAGTGCCGCCCAATGTCACCAGTGCCGTTCCATTTGGCCTGTTCGCCGCCCCATTGACGTCCAATTTTACCAGTGTCGTCCAAGTTGGCCTGGTCGCCTACCCAGTGCCGTCCAATGTTACCATTGACGTCCAAGTTGGCCTGTTCGCCGTCCCAGTGCCGTCCAAATTTACCAGTGCCGTCCGAGCTTGCCTGTTCGCCTTCCCAGTGCTGTCTAATTTTACCAGTGCCGTCCCAGTTGGCCTGTTCGTCATCCCAGTGCCGTTCAATTTACCAGTGCTGTCTAACTTTGCCAGTGTCGTCCCAGTTTGCCTGTTGACCTGGTCCAGTGCCATCCAATTTTACGAGTGCCGTCCCAGTTGGCCTGTTTGCTGTCCCAGTTAAAACAGTACACGAGAGTGACATAGTTAACGTATTTAAGTCTGGCGTCCCTTTTATGGGACATTGGCAAACAACATAGCCCCAGATGTGACGCCGCAGAACGCGGCGTCCCATCTGGGGCTATTCTGTTTGCTTGGAGGAATTTCATCGAAAATAAAATAAAAAATAAAAATCACTCCTAACACCCCTAAAAATGAAAGTGGACTCACCCAATTGATAATAGTTGGAAAACCCATTCGTCAAATATGGGTTAATGAAAGGCGGGTCTATCAAATTTATATTGAAGTTATTGCTGTCAAAATCTGTAATCGTAAACTAAAATTTGAAACTGCAATAATTCTTTTGAAAATGGTTATCAACGGCAATAAACCAAGCGCAATAGTGATCTAATTTCTTTAATTTGTTGAATTTATGACTATGACTATCAAATATGTTAAAATTATCATATCTCTTTAATACTTAGTTGAGAAAATCTTTGACGTATCTGCTACTCTTTCACTTTAATTTTCGGATTCAGAAAATAAGTGTTGCCCAAAAAGCTGCAGTATGCTAATTACGCAATGTCCGAAACAAGATCTATTTATCAGCTCATTATGTATGTATATATGTGCGTATTTGTAATGTTTGGCCAATGGCCTAGTTAATACCAGAATAAAGTGTCACTGTCAATTGAGCATTAGATACATATGGCATACATTAATGGCAAAACTGTTGTGAACTTGTCAAGTATTGACCAGTCTAAACCTGAAATTTCAGTTTATTTGGCCAGTTGAGCATTGAAATTTAAACTGCTCATATATACTGAACTTGGCCAAATACAATGAACTTTCATGAAAGATCACTAATGCTTGTAATTTATCCTGCTAATAAATAAGCCGCCTCATGGAAACACCAACAATGTGGTTTTCGAACAGGTCCGACACCAACCAGCCTGTACAGTCACGGAGGAAGGTTAGATGCTTAAATTTTCGGATTTAAGAACTAGAGAGATTGTACTATCTGCACAGCTGATCTGCGCCTTTGGTTTCGCATATGGGTGATTTTCAAAAAAATGAAGTTACTGTAAAAGTGTGACATTGACCCATTTTAGGTCAAAATTGAAATGTGCATTTGTCTGTTTAATTTTTGTTCCTGGTTTTTCTATGGATATCAAAATAAAAGAAATCAACATTCAAATCTTTTTGACAAAGGCCATTTTTGTGATTTTCTTGTTTCTGTGCTTTTTGTTGTTTATTTTCAAATACCTTATAAGTAGTGTTACATTTGTAACATACACTTTATGTTTCAAATTTGTTCTTAGTTTGATAGACCCTATATTGGGACTAGACTCTATGCCATTAATTTGATAAAATTCTCCAAAAAATTTTTTTTTCACACACTTATTTGATAAATTTGACCCTAAAATTGCTCTAAATTGCTCTCTGCACTTATAAATGTTTCCATAACCTCTCAAATGATCAATGTATTTAATTATGAACAGTATCTTACAAGTGTACAATGCTTCCTGTGATTGCTATATACATTTATAAGAGTGAAAGTAATATGTATCGTTAGGAATTAGAGTTCAATTTTTTAGACTAGAAAATATGCGTTGCACTTGTGACATCACTTTTGTTAATTATTAGACACCAATATGCATAACTGTTTTCTTTCTGACCTGCTAGACTAAAATATAAAGCAAAATAACAAGTCATACATGATATGCTTATATGGTCAGCCAAGAAATACAAAACGTTGCACTTGTGACAAAAATGGTTAACTGATTAGATCAGTTACTTTTCAAAATATAAGAAAGGGTTTTAAATGAAGAACCTCTGATAATCAATCCAGATACATCAGACTTGATCAGTAAGAGCGTACAATAGATGTAGGGCTTACAATGATCGAACACTGGCTTTCACAAGTTTAAGCTAAGCTTTTTTTTACTGTAGTTTATTTTTAGGGGTATGGTTATTTATAAATGCTGAAGAGGCAACAAAGGCGAAATACATGCATGGCTAATTATTGGCAACTCTCAAGTACTTAATTGTTTGTAACTTTTTAGAGATTTTGTTTTGTTAGGTAATCAGATAATTGTTTTCTGACCATTTGAAAATGACTTGATATTCAAAATGTCACGCTAAAACGTTGCACTTGTGACATTTTAGGTATATATTGTTGTATAAATTTGGTATAGATCTATCTCTTTTTATGAAATTTTGCATGGGGTTTGACACCTTCATAACACACATTTAAGGTATAAATGAGATCTTATATGTATAAAGCTTATCAGTTCAGCTTTAATATTGAAAAAAACTTCATCTTTTTAGAAACCACCCATATGTAGATTGTTGGCTCTCCCATAAGGCGGCTCAAATGTTAAAATACCGACAAATACTGAGCAGGATACATTTTAGTCTCAGATGAGCTGAGCATGATACTGATAAAATTGTTTTAACCTTGGGCCCGGGAAACATTACGAAAACATGCCCATGCAATAAACAGAGATTTTTTAGCTTTAAAAATTGAAAATTTTCAGCTGAAAAATTTTGATATTTTTCTTATTTTTGCTCAAAACATAGATTGTGGGTACACGTTAGAACCGCCTCGCCGAGGCGGTTCTAACGAGTACCCACAATCTATGTTTTGGAGCAAAAATAAGAAAAATAGGTATACCCCTGCAAACCCCAGTTTCACTATATAAAAGTGGGGTTCAAGGGGGTATACATTGCACGGACATGTTTTCCTGATGATATGTATCGCTTTTTACACATTTGAGATGAACGGACTCATCCATCATTATCCATCATTATCACTTGCGTGTTTCCAGTTTCTTTGGTAGGTACAATCGTAGTGAATTTGTTTTTCATTTAACTTTTCATTAAATTCTTTAAGCAAACAGAATAGCCCAAGATTGGACGCCGCAACTGGAACTGAAGACGAGGCGCATCAACTGGGACTATACCGTTTGCCTAAGTCCACATGGAGTGCATCAGATTCTCGGTTGATAAAGGCCGGGTCCCACTGAGTTTAAGATCGCTTAAGATCACAATAAGATTGTCTTGATATTAATTTGAGGGTAATTTCTTTGTCCCCGATATGCAAATTGAAAAAAGCCGTAACGTGTTGGGAAACATTTAACAAATCTTGCATTGTACTACGCAGTCTTATCAATAAACTTATGATTTAATTGGTTTCGATTCAGTGTGGCCGGCACTTAAATCAACTAGATATATGTAATGGATTTATACTGTCTAAAGTGCCGATCACGCTGAATCATAATGTCTAATCATAAGTTAAAGTGATAAGACTGTGTATGCAAACATGATTTGTATTTTTTCAACGTGTTTCTCCGTTCTTAATTTGCATCATCGGTGTCAAAGAAATGATTCCAAAAAATATTAAGACGATCGAAGAGCAATCTTAAGCGATCTTAAGCGCAGTGGGACCGGGATTTAAGATAAAGAGTCAAAGCAACCCACTAAGCATGACATTGTGTACCGCACTGTAGATTCATAGATGAATGGTAATAGAGATTTACAGACTAAAAGTCGCTGCAGAGATTTTTTTCGACGATTTTTTTGTTTTAAGCTGTCTGTGAGGGCTATAGAGAACGAAGATGAATGTCGCAAACAGAACTAATCTAACAAACCTATGACCCGAGTTATGGACTAACATTTCCTGTCAACAGTAAAAGTGGAAACAAAAATGTCGACGAATTCATTCGTGAGCGCTATAGAAAACGGTGATGAATGCCGCAAACATAACATTTCTTATCGAACCTATAGCCTGAGCCATTTGTTCACACAGTTAGCAGCGAAAAATGGTCAAGTTAGCCGAACATTTGCTGCAGCGAAAAACGGTCAAGTTAGCAGAAAAATTCCTGCAGCAAGAAACGGTCAAGTAAGCAGGGCTGCAGCGAAATTGTTTGTCGCCAATAGTTTTCATTTTAGTCTGGTCGTGAGGGCTATAGAAAACGATGATGATTACCGCATTACGAAAACATGCCCATGCAATAATAAGAGATTTTTAAAGTTGTAAAAAATGAAAAATTTCCGCTGAAAAATTTTGATATTTTTCTTATTTTTGCTCAAAACATAGATTGTGGGTACACGTTAGAACCGCCTCGCCGAGGCGGTTCTAACGAGTACCCACAATCTATGTTTTGGAGCAAAAATAAGCAAAATAGGTATACCCCTGCAAACCCCAGTTTTACTATACAAAAGTGGGGTTTAAGGGGGTATTCATTGCACGGACATGTTTTCCTGATGGAAAAGAGAACTTTTCTTTCCCACCTATGACCCGAGTTATGGACGCCATGGATAGCGTTGCATGTTGAATTAAGCAGTAATATTTAAAACTTTGTGGTAAATACGTAATACCTGTAAAACCCTTAAACGCGGGTGGGTCGATTTTCTTTGTTTATAACGGTTTCCTTAGATCTCTGAAAGATCTATATATGTTTAAGCTGATGAAGTTTGATAAGTCGTCGGCTGAGTGCTATACTGTCATATTAAGTGTGATATACCGTTGGAATCGGAATCAAATGTTCTATCTCCTATAGTGTAGTCAGATGTTCATATTTCTCCCTAGATGTTATGTTATTAACAGTTCTTTTATGTTCTATGTACAAATTGTAATGCTATACTGTTCTATCTCCATTTCGACCAATGAGATGACTGCATTTAGAGTAATTCAGTCATATGACATTCAAATGCTACTATGTCATTGGTTCCATTCGGTATTTGACTTATTATATCTAGGATACCTACAGTAAAAACATTAAAAGGTACATTGAGATAAATGTTGTTTTTTTTTTTTTTAAATTATTATTCGGCCTTTAAGGCTCAATTGGGATAATGATATATATTTTTATTGCACATATAAACAAGACATTACGAAAACTTGCCCATGCAATATACAGAGATTTTTAACGGTTGTAAAAATTGAAAATTTTCATTAGAAAAAAATTGATATTTTTGTTATTTTTTCTCAAAACCTAGATTGTGGGTACACGTTAGAACCGCCTCGGGTATACCCCTGCATACCTCAGTTTTACTATATACATGTGGGGTTGAAGGGGGTATACATTACACGGATATGTTTTCGTGATGAGGAAAATGCTGCATTCTGGGTCACCAAATTGTTCTATCTGCGGGTCATGAAAAAATAAGGACATTTTTTTATGCAAAATGTTCTATGTCCAAACACTAAAATCCTTTTTTTCAAATTTACTCCATTTTTACTGCTTTTTGTTTTTAAATCTAACTCATGTAGAAAGAAATACATGTTCATGATGCATATTCACTTTAAACATGAACATTTTGATCTTAATGAGGGTCTCAAACATTCGAACCCAATTTTCTCAAGATTTTCAAAAATGGAGACAGAACACTATAGCACTCAGCCAAGAGAATGTATAACGCAGGCACGAATTGACTTTACAAATGTAGACGTAATGAACCGTTGACTTTCTAACCATTCAAACACAAGAGTAGAAGTTTATATTCTGGTAAAGATTTTAAAGGTTATCTAAACAGTTCGAAAAGGGTGTTTGAAATGCCATGGTGAACACATTGGTATCAAAGTTTCATGGAATCCTCTTGCTCATGAAATATCGACCATTTATATACTCTTTCGGTCTCTTTTCCGCTTTCCCGTGGAAAGTGACGTAACAGATTGGTCAAGAGGATTTACAGGAGGTTTTTTTACATTGTGAATGGACGGACGCCGGGCCATGGATATATTATGAGCCGCGACGCGAGTAAACCGGTCTTCGGGGTTTCCGATCAGGTCTGATACAAACCGGCCTGTACAGTCACAGAACTAGGCTAGATTTAAGATGGAGAGAAATTGTTCTATCCGTGTAGCGAAAACAAAGGCGCTGATCAGCTTCGCAGTTACTGCGAAGCTGATCTGCGCCTTTGTTTTCGCATAGGCAAACATTCGGGTTTCTCACGATGCGGCTCATATAAGCTCACTTGTTCCTCAGACGAGCTAACGAAATTAATCAAAACAACATTGTAAACTATAATTTCACTTCAATAACATTTGAATATCTTTTAAAACAAAAGCACAGCAGAAAACGTAACGTATCGGTAGTTGCCGTTACTCAACAAGCTTCCTTAGCGTCGTACCAAATATTTCCAACCAGACCGCCTGTCCCGCATTCAGCTGGACTATAGCGCTGTTTCCCCCCGTTACGTCCCACGGAGCCCTTGTGCTTACGGCTGCAACAATTTCCCTGTTATCAACGACCATCTCCACAAACGTTATATGACTGGTACCCTTGCCGTTGATGAAGAACGTCAGCAAATAAACGCCGGTAGAAGGGACAGTGAACACTCCAGTATGTTTGTTGTAGTGATTGCCGATGTTAAGGAGTACCTGGTTGCATTTTACGACGTATCCCGGTGTCAAATGGTCCAGATCATGGTCCAGATATGCCGTGAAGGCAACATAACCGTCAGTTTCATTCAGTTGTCGTCTTCGTATGTTAAAAGGAGAGTTATGGTTATGTTTTCCATATATTTTGTCAGGTTCTGGTGTTAAGTCTTTCGTCAATACCACCGTGTTGTTGGGGAAATCTGTCCCCTTTCGATCTGTCGTATCCGTTTTAGCGACTAGCTCTAGCATTATATGCTCTTGGTTTCGAAGTTTGCTCTTCAGGTCAGCCACTTCCGATTTAAAATCATTTATCAAATAATCCTGCAACTTTACTTTTTCTCTCAAGTCAGCCATTTCTAGTTCTTGTTTGTCTAGTCTGTTCTTCAAAGCGACACATTCGTTTGCCAAATTTTGGTTTAACGTATTGCTACTAAACACGTTATTCCCTGCATTCACTTTGTCTTTGAACACGTTAGGACCTGTCTCGATGGATATACTCACTGCCACTATAGAAATCACAATTGCGAGAGAAGTAATAGTTTTCATATTCGATGCAGTCTTACTTTCAATTGCTGACTGAATTCAAAACTATCGCAATAGTATGTTTTAACGTTGTTGGCAGCATAACATATGAGCTGCGTCATGAGAAAACAAACAATGTGGTTTCCGACCAGGTCCGACATAAATCAGGCTGTACAAGCTCAGAAAATGGCTAAAGGCTAGAACCTTTGGATTTAGAAAGTAGAGTAATTATTTTACTATCTGTGTACCAAAAATATAGGCACTTACCAGCAGTGCAGTTACTGCACTGCCGATCTGCGTCTTTGTTTTCGCATAGGCGCGGCTTTTATATTTGTGTCCTTATTTAAAGAACGATAAGACAAATGCCATGCAGGGATGAAATGTTGTTTTATCTGTGTCAGCGTCCTTTGTGCACTACGTAATAGTGTAAGCGATGTAAAGGTGAAATAAGTTAGAGCTTTAATGACGTGACACAGATAAAAGATACAAGTAGGCAATGCTCAGGAAATAGCGCAATCAGAAAGAAATTCTCACTCCAAACATCGAGTTGTGAAAAATCTAATTGATAATTACTAGGTATTTATACTAAGAAAACATATCATAAGCCGAGTGAGTAGCTATTTCCCAACAGGTGGCCACTCAGTTACCCAAACCTAACTAAAAATATGAAAACGCAAAAAAGGTGCAAACAGCACAAAAAATCAACACCAAGACATAAAACAATAAGAACCACAACAGAAATATCGCCGTGGAAAGATCAGTAATATAGAATTACTGGCGATAAGAAGTACAAAATTACTGAATCCTATCAATTTAGCTCTAAACTGTCCAAGTCAGTGTCGAAGAAACTAGTAATAGTCCATTGACTCTGGCTTTGTGTTTTGTTTTGTGCTTTCTTGCAGCTTCAAGGCTAATTTGTGGCGTTTTTTTTTCTGGTCGACCTGAATGCGCCTTATCCTATCTCCTGGATAATATTTATATTAGATTTGAGACAAATGTTTGCAATTCCGATGGGTAAAAATTGCGCACCTCTCGTAGCTGATTTATTTTATACTGCTAGGAAAGAGATTTCATGGATTCTTTTAACCAGGGTAATCAAGCTTATGTTATCGAGGCTTTAATTCGACTTAACCTTGACAGCCCTTATTTTGAAGGCATGGTCAATCAAATTTATCCACCTGAACTACAGTTGAACAATGCCAATACCTCAGATACCGAAGCCCCCTTTTTAGATTTACATCTTCTGTTTTAAATGGATTTGTTTCTCCTAAAATTTATAATAAGCGCGATCACATTGATTTTGATATGGTTAATTTTCCGTTTTTGGATGGTGACGTTCCTCGTCGTGCCTCTTATATTGTAAACATTTCGCAACTTATTCGTTGCTAGAGTATGCAATCATTTTACGGGCTTCAACGCTCGAAATACATGTTTAACGGCCAAACTTCTCCAACAGGGCTATCGGTATCATAAACTTCGAAAAACATTTTCTAAATTTTATCGTAGACATTATGAATTGATTTTCAAATATAATGTTGGGTTAAAGACGCTTTTAAGTGAGGGTCTTTCGGAACCAGAATTTATGGTGACTTGGTTTACAAATTTAAGAAAGTACAAGTAGGCAAAGATCAGGAAAAGGCGCAATCAGAAAAAGACTCCCACTCCAAAAACCAAGGTGGGAAAAAACAAACAAACTAACAATCAGGTACTTATACCATGAAAACATTTCGTAAGCCGAATGAGCAGCTATTTTCACAATAGGTGGCCACTCAGTTACCTTAACTTAACTAAAAATATGCAAACATACATAAGGCGCCAACAGCACAAAAATATTTTAAACACCAAGACATAAAACAAAAAGAACCACCACAGAAGTATCGACTTGGAACGATCAGTAACAAAAAGTTACTGGCGGGTTTAAATCGATTTTACACGGCCGTAACCTCACCCACAGCTTCTGCAGTGGTTCATAACATTTAGTTAGTTCTTCGGTCCTCGTGGTGAATCTCTAACTAGTAAATGAATCATCAAGAACAAACAAATAAATCATGATAAACATCCTGATGAATCAAAAACCAGCACTCACAGATTCAGTAAGCTGCCCGACGATGGAGATCCCTGGGCGCCAAATAACTAACTAACTCCGGAGCTAAAGACAAACATCAGTTGGACCCCGGTGGGCCAAGCAACAGACAAGAAGCTCCGGTCCCAACCAACTAAAATGAATAGCTTTAAGTCGGGGCCATCATAGAGTCTGACGCCCGACCCACCGGCGTGCAATTAAAGAAGGCAGCATAGTAATCAACCATGATTGGGTTAAAAACTAAGCATGCAGACTGTCGCATAACATTCAAGTTATAACCTATACGTCTGTAACGTGTTATGATTTTTCTAAACTGAAAAGAAAAATCATTACTTCCTATAAGTTTCTTAAATTTGTAAACCAAGTCACCATACAATTCTGGTTCCGAAAGACCCTCACTTAAAAGCGTCTTTAACCCAACATTATATTTGGAAATCAATTCATAGTGTCTACGATAAAATTTAGAAAAGGTTTTTCGAAGTTTATGATACCGATAGCCCTGTTGGAGGAGTTTTGCCGTTAAAGATTTATTTCGAGCGTTGAAGTCTGTAACATGATTGCAGACTCTAGCAAACCTAATAAGTTGCGCAATGTATACACCATAAGGAGCACGACGAGGAACGTCACCATCCAAAAACGGAAAATTTACTATATCAAAATCAAAGTCATCGCGCTTATCATAAATTTTAGAAGAAACAAATCCATTTGCAACAGAAAGATGTAGATCTAAAAAGGGGGCTTCGGTATCCGAGATATTGGCTTTGTTCAACTGTAGTTCAGATGGATAAATTTGATTGACCATAACTTAAAAATAAGGGTTGTCAATGTTCAAAAGGTCATCGAGGTACCTAGAAGTGGAATTAAAAGCCTCGATAACATCAGCTTGATTATCATGGTTAAGAGAATCCATGAAATCTCTTTCGTAGCAGTATAAAAATAAATCAGCTACGAGAGGTGCGCAATTTGTACCCATCGGAATTCCAACAATTTGTCTGTATAACTTGGTCCCAAATCTAATATAAATATTATCCAGGAGATAGGATAAGGCGTCGCACACATTCTGACATGACCAAAGTGTACGACTTTGGTCAGAGGAAGTGAAAAAAGCCTTTCTGCCATTACATGCCAAACAAAGTGAACCATAGTTTTTTAATGCCCTTTTGAAGGTCCACTCTATCAAATCCAGAAGTTTTTCTTTAATTAGATTATGTGGTAAAGTTGTATACAGAGTAGAAAAATCATATGTGGACAAGCTCGTCGCACGGAACCCTCTACACTTCAATTTATTGAGCACCTCACCAGAATTTTTTATTGACCAAAACCAATTTTTATTTGAAGTTTCATACACAGTCTCACAGTATCTTATAACATGAGATTTGATAGCAGTAAGACAGGAAGTTAGTAATTTAGAAAGTTCAGTAGTAGTACAAGAGCTAGAATTTGCAATAAATCTTGCTTTGTATGGTCTTTTGTGAAGCTTAGGTAACCAATACATCGTAGGAAGTTTGTCTTGGCCTTCATTGACACAAACAGAAAACTTAACAGGTAAATCGTTTAAGTGGGCATTTACTACAGACACCTCATCAGTATCTGTCTCCAGATAAGCCCTGGTACCATCCAGCTCCTGTTTTAAGGTGTTAACGTAGTGAAGCCTACAAACAACAACAACATTGTTTGCGGCTTTGTCTGCCGGAACCAAGACATACTTTCTGTGAAATTCTTGGATACCTTGCTTCAAATGCCTAAATGACGATTTAGGGTAGGAATGGGTTTTCCATGGAAACTTATGGGTAGGAATGGGTTTTCTTTTCAGTTCAGAAAAATCATTACACGTTACAGACGTATAGGATATAACTTAATTGTTATGCGACAGTCTGCATGTTGCATGCTTAGTTTTTAACCCAATCATGGATGATAACTATGCTGCCTTCTTTAATTGCACGCCGGTGGGTCGGATGTCAGACTCTTTAATTGCCCCAACTTAAAGCTATTCATTTTATGTGGTTGGGGCCATGCTAATACCAAATTGTAAAATCCCTCTGCAATTTAAGTAATAAAGCCTAAATGGAATAGTTATTCGCAATTGATAATAATTTTGTGATGTCTTCAATTATAAACATGTAACAAAAATTCAAATGTAAAATGTTTTACATTTTTAAACAAAAATAGCGTTAGACCCAAAGTTCTGAAATATAGTATAAAATATACATCTGCGAAGCAACTCGACGGTAGACTGCTATACTGTGTCAGAGAAAACAACAGATGCATGGAAAAGCACAATTTTACTACTTTTTGTCGATAAAATGCTTTCAAATCATTTTGTAAAACTGCGGAACGAACTTTCTTAACACCCTTTAAATGTTCATCTAGCCAGCTTCTTCCATATTTCATATTATGTATAATGATTCTGATACGCTAAAATATCTCAAAGTCTGGAGTTTGCGGCTCGTTGTGCTAGCTATGTTACGAGCGTGTCAGTGACAAGACACAGTGAAGATAAAGCAATAACGTTCTAAATTATAGTACTCATGTTTTCTGTGTCACCTTGGTCCATATTTACCATTTATATCTTGATTTGTTCTGCTAGGGACAAGTATGCCTGCATGATAATTTATGTGACACCTTATCCCATGGCGAAATTGAGCATGGACTTGTCTGGACCGTACAATAAAACGTTGTCAGGCAATAAATATATCAATGCGTTTGTTGACTGGTACAGTGGGTGGCCCGAAGCATTTGCTGTACCTGATAAAACAGCCGAGACGGTTGCTCTTTTGATAATTGAGGAAATTTATCCACGTTTTGGGTGCTGTCTGGAACTGGTCACAGATAATGGGTCTGAAAATGTTAACAAGGTCGTAAAAGAAACGTTACAGACTCTGAACATCCATCATGTTACCACTTCGTTCTATCACCCAAGTAGCAATTCAAAAGTGGAGAGGTTTCACAGGACTTTACATGATGTGTTGGCTAAAAGGCTTCAAGATGGACAAGATACCTGGGACTTACATTTGAACCAAGTGCTTGCAGCTATCCGGTTCAATGTTAGTGAAGCTACTGGGTACACTCCATACTATCTTCTGTTTGGAAGTGGCGTTGTCCTACCACTTGACAACTTGCTGAAGCCTAGGCTTAAATATCAAGGTAAAGATATGCATCAGATTGCACTACAGGAACAGCATAAGGCATTTATGCTGGTCCACGGGCGGCTGAGAAAACAGCAGCGTAAGCAAGCCAAATATGCTAACAAGAAACGCAAAGACATTACGTTTAAGGTTGGAGACCCTTTGTTCTATAAGAAACATGTCCGGACAAAGATAGAAGGCCGCTGGCGGCCATTCTATCGGATTATAGAACAGAAATCTCCAGTGACCTACGTATTACGTAATCAGTTGGATGGCAAGACAGTTGAATCTCATGCCAATGACATTTTGTTAGCAAAAGTTGATGACTGGCAGATTCCTGCGACCGAATTAGGCCAACCACGTCGCAAGGCTGCATATGTTGTACCACCAGCATCAGATGACAGTTCATCTGAAGATGAATCTGAACCCGAAAATGCCCAACAGAAAATGGTGCGTAGAGCCCAACATGAAAGGGAGGATTCGGATTCTGAAAATGAAATTCCAAATATGGAATTAGCGAAACGCATTCGTGCACGCGAACTACGCGAACAAGATGAGCAGGCCTATGCATCGGAAGAAATGCAATCTGCAAGTGATGCAGAATCGGAGGCTACCATTGATTATGACATTTCTGATTCAATGTTTATTGACGAAGTGCAAAAATGTGCATCACAAGTAACAGGGGCGAAAATATTTATGTCTAAAAAGTCTTCAAGGTCCAAGAAGGACCAGAGTGTAAAGCTCAAAACCTTGTTAAGCGCTATCGCTGGAATGATCTAATTAGTTGAAGTGGCTTCAATTGGTTATATTTTGTAAATGTTGTATAGAGGGCATTAAGCTTAATTAAGGGTGTCTGTTTCATAGCAGGGGACAGACTTAAGTAGTACAGCGATGCATCTCCTTATTCTCTTGTCACTTGTGGTAATCTTTAAATTACGGGGCATGCGCAATATAGAAGTTGCTGACAATTCCTTGCCGCGTTGGGCATATCTTGTCATTGACAGTATGATTTGCCTCCTGATAGGGGGTGGGGTGTTCCTATACCTCAGGTATCGTAAACAAAAGAAAGCCCTTAAATCTGAAACACCTAGTTGCCTCGGACGGTCAGCCATGATATGTGGCGGCGGAGATAAGGTAGATGAGGACGAGCCACGTGACCAATCAACTTCGGTGTCCTATTCCAAGGAAACGGATGAAGCGACTATACTTCAGGGCAGGGCTGAATCTGCCCCACCGGAGACAGGGTTTAACGTAGACGCTGTTGTGCGACAGTTGTATCCTGGCCTACCAAGGATGACAAACTGAAGTGACACTACTCTAACAGTATCCCCTGGGTTCACGTGTGCAAAACTGTAAATAGTTATATGTGGATATTTATAAAAACATGCAAGTGAAAGTGTGTCGTCGTGTATATATATGGAAATTTTATAAACTTGTAGTTGAACATGTTCACCGCACTAGACTGCACTGACACCATGGACAGAAAGATACGGAATTATTGGACAATATTCTCAGGAACCGACCATTGTATAAGATTCAACAATTTTGGTCGAAACCTTACAAGCCATAAATCAACGAAAAGTCAGGAGATTAAATTAAATCATAAAAATCTAGGTATTGGAACTAATTGGATAATTTGGAGAAATCAGTGGAAATAATTATTTCATACCAGGCCATAAACTATCAGATCAATGAAAATGGAACTGCACAAAAAGTATCCAAACCTCCAGACTTTTCAAAACTTACAAAACCTTCAAGCAGTAAAGTTGTGCCGTCTTAAAACTCGTATTTGGATGGCCACCATGGAAGAACAATTTAAAGAGGACTGGGACGCAGAGTGTGGAATTTGTTTTGAGAGAAGGGACTTCTACCTGATAAAACACTGTGCGTGTAGCGTTCCAGTGTGTATGGAGTGTTACTTTTCGATCCAAAATACCCAGGGTGGATATTCATGCCCTGGCTTCCGGAATGTCCCGCCGCCGATAAGAGAACTTACCGAGGCACAAACGGTTGTGGCTCGGTGGAACTGGACTAGGTCCTTCGACGAGCAGATGGGGGCCCAGGTGATCCTGAACAAATTACCTTTGTTCCGGGTACAGGATCGGAGAGCGGTATGGGAACTGTTACACACCGGCCCGTTTACGCTAAATAGAAGGGCAGGTGTTTGCCTAGACAGGGAGGCGTTACGAGTTTTCGTGGCGTGTCAGCTCCACCGCTTTTCACAGACAAAGTTTTGGACCTTAGGAGATTCGGGGCGTAACAGTGGAAGTGATAGTTCGTTTGACTATGATGAAGCGGAAATGGAGGATGGTAACCGATAGGGACACTACCGCGAGACTTCGATGGGCGAGTGGGGTCGATTTCGATGCACTATGTGGTTTGACTAGGGCGGATGACAGTAGAAAAGTGACACTGTAATGACAGTGCGAAACAAAAAATAGTGACACTAGGAATATTTAGTGAACTCAATTAGTGATTGTGCATGCAGTGTACTTTTGCATGGGCTGTATTTTGTGTGCACCGCAGGGTTGTTTGGGATTAAGGAAAGTCATAACATGTAAGTTCAGGTTGGCATTTAAGGTTAAGGCATGTTAATGGCTTAAGGGATCAATGATATTTTATTTAATAATAATTTCATAAAATATCCTCTGGTAGGAGAGCAGTGTTCCGTAATGCATGTTAGCCACCTGAACTTTCTAGAATACCGCTTTGATACTTTTCTGTTAAACAAGAATTATGTACTGTTGCAAGTAGGGCATCCCGTTGGATGACGTACCTGTAGTTTTGGCTGACTAATATCGGAAAAGGGTGGACAGGTAGATGAATTTATTAGTTTGGTTCTTAGAATTAAAGGTGCTAATTACTTTACTTACTTTTATTACGACATATTCTGTCAGGTAAATTCCAATAAATCAGATAATGTAAAAGTGGTAGCCAAACGACTACGTCATTCAATTGGTCATAGGATTACTCAGCTACTTCGCAGTTTCATAACTAAAATAGGTATTTGGGAGGTGTAGTATAAAAGGGTATGAGTGGATTGGAGAGAGTTAGTTGAGTTGTGTGTCAGAGTTTGTATTAACGTTGTCTAGCATGTAACTAAAGTCTTGTCAGTGCGGGAATAAGTGATGGCATGGGACTGAATGGCCTGCGGTGCTTAATTGAGACACATTAAAGGAACATAGTATATGGACACTTATGACTTAGTTATTCATTGTTACCCAAGCCACCCGGGCAGTGGTCACTGCGTGGTCATTACATAACATTATTCGGTTAATGACTCCTAATGGTGCAATTCGATCCTTAGATCAAAGGACTGTCATAATGATGTTATTTTCATATTAACATCTCTGCAGCGGGTAAAAAGGTCCCATGTACTACAAGTCAGTTAAAGACCTCGTAGAAAAAATAGTAAAAACACCGAGTCGAAGTTAGGTTTGGGTAACTGAGTGGCCACCTACTAGGAAATAGCTGCTCACTCGGCAAAACTCGGTTAAAGGGACTAGAGTAAACTATTATATTTCTACGAATAAATGATTTTATTTGGTGGTATTCAATGTCCTTATTAAGATCCCGTGAAGTATTTTGTTATTTTCTGTCGAATTATGACTTTTAAATAGGTTTTAAAATCGAAATTCCTTATTTTTCAAAAAACGCTACCTCGGTTATCTCCCCTGAAAATCGATAACCTAGAGGGCGCTTATACCTGCTCTGTGACGTCACAGTCGAACCTGAAAGTCTTCGAGAACCTGCGAGAGTCATTAAGCGTGTGTTTTTAAATGTGTGAAGTGATTTAATTTATTAGAAAATTAATTATAATCATGGTGTTACAGATTCTAAAACTCATAAGATTAGCATGTGTAGCTTTCCAAAGAAGGAGAATGATAATTCTTTGGATTAATCGCCTTAGCTACGATCGCAGAAGTTCGCGCCGAATAAATATTCAACCCTGTGTGCCAAGCATTTTGAGGAGATCGAGAGTGCTGAACAAATTGGATATAGTGAAGATTTCCGATTGTATCCGGACGCCGTTCCAACCATTTCGAAAATCCCAACGACATCGGATGATCGGCAAAACACGAGTTGAAGCAGGTTTGTGTAACCTTTCTCCTTTATTTCTACGCACATATACTTCCTGTGTAAAATAAAGATATATAATATGCTGGATTCCCATGCTCTCTGAAGAACTTTTAAGATCGATGTGATGAAAAATACAGACAACACCTATCAGAGCAAAATTGCGGAACTGAGCCAGGTGTGGTGATGCAAATGTATTCTTTTTCTGTTCTGTTCGATTCTTCAATCTTATTGCGGGCGGATTTTGATCATTCGGTTCCATTTGTTCAGACGTTTTCCGGTTCAGTTTCCCTATTTATTTTCTTCAAAGACAACGGAATAAGATTTTTTTCTTCGATCGAGAATGCTTTATGATGATAAGAATGCTAAAGAAAAAATTAAGAATGTGACGCTAGCTCCTAAATAAGTGTAACTGATTGATATCATAAATGGCATGAGATTTCGTGTCTGTTGTCAATCATGTCAACAAATTCTGATGCAGGAAATCCAGTGTCAACAGGTCAACACCCTTTATTTGGGGCTTTAGGTAAGCTTCGGCATGCACACAAGCCATAAACAGACTGCATGAATAGTGAGAAGTTTGACCGAAGTTCTGATAGAGAATAGAAAAAATCATACATGTGATGAGTTTGAAAGTTGCATCAGGGAGATTTTTCTTTCATTTCAGGGAGGTTTTTAAAAATGTATAGATTATATAGGAAAATTCTTGCTTCATTTCAGGGAGGTTTTGAATATTTCTTGAAAAAGGGGGGTATTTTAGACAAATTTTAGATCATTTTATCGCTCATTTCCTGGAGTCTCCCTGATGATGAGGGAGGTATCACATGTATGAAAAATTCCAAAGTGTATAGGTAATTGGCTGATTGGAGCAAACTGGTGCAGGGGTAGAGTGGTTGACTCCGATAAGTGGAACAGACTGGCGCAGGGGTAGAGTGGACTCCGGTCGCAGAGGTAACGGGTTCAATCCTCAGCCCGGACGTTTTCGTTGTGGCCGCCTTGAGCAAGTCGCATTGCCAAAGCTCCTAAGAAAGCCTCCTGGTACCATTTCTCGAATGGGACCAACTCTCGAACAATAATTTGATTTATACCAAATAAAACAAAATCTGGTCCACATAAAAAACATTTTGGGCAGGTTTTCTTTCGTCAGTCAATGGGTGTCAGCCTCGTTTTGGATTTCCCTAGCAGCCAATGGAAATCGACCAAATTCAAAGCAAAATATGAGCCGCCACATGGGAAAACAAACAATCTGCATAGGCGAAAACATAGGCGCAGATCAGCTTCGCGGTAACCAAAATTTAAAGCTTCTAGCTCTTTTCTGTGCTTGTACAGGTCGGTTTGTGTCGGACCTGTTCGGAAACCACATTGTTGGTTTTCCCACGAGGCGGCTCATATATTACTCAGCTTGCTTGACAATAAATTCTCTGCAGAAAAACATTCCTGAATTCCATGTTTTATGCTGTCTCATGCCAGAACGTCAGGAAATTAAACATGTCCATGTAATGTATACCCCCATGAACCCCACTTTTATGTAGCAAAACTGGGGTATGCAGGGGTATACCTATTTTTCTTATTTTTGCTCCAAAACATTGATTGTGAGTACTCGTTAGAACCGCCTCGGCAAGGCGGTTCTTACGTGTACCCACAATCTATGTTTTGAGCAAAAATAAGAAAACTCCAAATTTTTCAATTTTTAAAGCTAAAAAAATCTCTGTTGATTGCATGGGCAAGTTTTCGTAATGAGCTCTCTTCTATGTATTCTAATAAAAGTTTGATAAAGGAAACATGCCTTGAGTCTTTTAGCTTTACAAATGTTTGTATACACCCCTGTGAAAATACAGTGCCCGTGAAAATCACATGAGTGACAAGACAGTTATTATTTCGCTCTTAACCGCTCGGCCAGGGGGGCCGCCTTTACATAATGTACATGTAGAAGAATGTAGAAGAATTACAGGTACATGTTTTACACTTACAGGGTACAAACCATATGCAGAGTTAGAGAAGGTCGTGAAGGGGTGTCTGCTAGTCAATGACATAAAGAAACTCTCTCCTCTAGAGCAGACATCATCACTGGAGTCGTTCCATAATATCGTGTGTCAGTTTGCACCGAAGTCAGTCCACTACTTCTACTCTCAGATGGAAGCATGGTTAGTTTACACTGATACCTTTATTACAAACACGCAGTTGTTGTCAGTCAATCTGTTATTATCATCAGGAGTCACATGTACATGTCCGTGCTGATAAGGTATTGATAATTTTATTAAAGTTTGAATCGCCACCTAATCAAAAAAAAGTAATATGATCGAAGCTGTTGTTTAAAAAGTTGAATGAGCAAGAAACTGTTACAGATTCAAGGTTCCTGATCATTGCTTACTTTAACCTTTGCATGTTCTTACCTATAATCCAATACTCTGATGGTGTTAAAGTATTCAATGAGTCGAATTATTCAGTCTACCAAGTCATGAATTAAAGCAGTCTAATCAGAATTTTTTTCATGTACATGATTGGCATTGGCAGTACTGCATTTCAACGAAAACACTGGAAGAGCGCAAGCTGTGACGAAAGATGGCCAGCCTCAGTTCAAGATCGCCTTCCCCAAGTCCACACATGGTGAAGCAGTAGCAAAAGAAGTCAAAACACAGATGTCTTTCGGTATGTTGTTTTACATAAAACAGTTTTGTATGTAATATTTTACATCTTTGGTTTAAAATATACTTGGAACCACTATGGCATCGTGGTTATAGAGCTATCTGCGTTTTAATCTTAATGGGTTTTTATCTCATTCTTTGGTTTCTCTAGTATTTTTATGAGACTTTAAACTTAAAAACCTTTCCTGTTTGGTATAACCTTAGCTGTTGATGGAATATTAAATCAAGACACGACAACAAATGAAAATCACAAGTTGCAACTGAAGATTGATTCTTTGTTCTTTCAGGTTATGTTGAAGAACTGATGGAAGTCCTACTAGAGAAAAGAAAACTGAATAAGAGTTATGCAAGAGCTAAACTGCACAACAGCCTTGTGATTCCCATGACACCAAAGCCAATAGCGCACAGCACCCAAACCACGCAAAGAAGAAGTTTTCAAGGCACATATTGCCAGATTCAACAAATCAAAATGATTCAGACTGGATATGTGTGAGATTTGTAGATACTATTTGCATAACAAAACAAGTATTAAGCTTGAATCATGTACACTGTACAGTATGTGATCTGTTTTATTAGCCAGATCTTTTGTCAATGAAGAGTATGCAATTAATTACTTTGGTGTATTTATAAATACATTCACACTGTAATATACCGAATTATTCTTAGTGCTAGCAGGTTGAGGGGAGTTTGATTGTCTTTAGTGAAATTAATTCTCCATAGTACTGATTTTTCATTACGAAAACTTGCCCATGCAATGTATACAGATTTTTTTAAATTGTAAAAATTGAAAATTGAAACCGAGGCAGTTCTAACGAGTACCTACAATCTATGTTTTGGAGCAAAAACAAGAAAAATAGGTATACCCCTGCATACCCCAGTTTTACTATGTAAAAGTGGGGTTTAAGGGTGTATTCATTGCACGGACATGTTTTCCTGATGTTTACTGACAGGGGTATAATGTTAAACCACAACAAAACCATTTGAGCAGCGATGCAAGAATTCCCGTCTTCTGGGATTTCAGCCAAGTTTGACACAAATTACACTTAGTCACAGGAGAAGGTCTCTGATTTAAGAAGAATAGGAATTGCACTATCTGAGTAGGGAAAACAAAGGTGATGATCAGCTGTGCAGTTACTCAAAGCTGATCTTCACCTTTATTAAAATTGCCTAGGCATGTCAAAGATACATGTATGTACACATGTATCTTGTTCAATATGATACAAGTCAAAATCAGTTGCTTTTCATATGCATTTGTAAATACAAGAAATTGTACATACAATTTTAAGGCTTGAATTTTAATTTTACTGGTATTTAAATCTAGTTCGATTTCACCATGGATTTGTTAGCTCACCTGCGCCGAAGGCTCACAAGGTGAGGCGTCCGTCGTCGTCCACAATTTCAAAGATCTCCTTTGAAACCCCTTGGCCAATCAAAGCCAAACTTCATGTGGAGCATCCTTAGGAAGGGGGAACAAAAGTTTATATAAATGGTCCATGTCACATGATCAAAATGGCCGCCATGGCTATAAATAGCAAAAACCTTCTTCTTCAGAACCAGAAGGCCTATGATTTTGAAATTTTGCATGAAGCATCATTGAAGGGTTTATACAAATCATGACCCTGGGATGACCATGACCTATTTTACTGCAAGGTCAACTTTGGTAGCCTATGCATTTGCATGGGGAAAATTGTTAAAATATGATTTGAAGGGCAAAACATGCAGGAAATAAGCAGATGGACAGAATAGGGGGTTGTCTGCCCCTGCCCAAGGGCTATATACATGTATATGACCATAATATTCAAACATCTTCTCCTCTGAAACCGCTTGGCCAATTGAAGCCAAACTTCATGTGGAGCATCGTAATGGGCAATGAATGTTTAAATAACCTTTAAAAATCTTCTTCTCCAGAACCAGAAGGCCTATGATTTTGAAACTTGGCATGAAGCATCAGGCAATGGGGATCTACAAAGTTTGTATAAAGCATGACCCTGGGATGACATTGGCCTTTTTTACGGCAAGGTCAACTTAGGTTGCCCATGCATTTGAATGGGAAAATTGTTACAATGTCATTTGAAGGGCAAAACTTGCAGTAAATTGGCAAATGGACTGAATCTTTATGATTTACAAAAGAAATTGACCCCAGAGGTTGCTCTGACTCTGCCCTGGGGTTATATACATGTATATTACCATTCTAGTCGAACAAGTTTATTGGTATATATCTCAGGTCTCAGGTGAGCCATGCGCGGATCCAGAGGGGGGGTCCGGACCCCCCTGGAATTTGAAAATTTCACCTAAAAAAAGGTTATTTCGGGATTTTTGGGGGGGTTGGACCCCCCCCCCCCCCCCCCCCCTTCGTCTGTGACCAAAAATTACCATTTTCGTTGGACCCCCTCTCATGAAAATTTCTGGATCTGCGCATGTGAGCGTTTACAGGACCATTGGTCCTCTGGTTATAATTTATACCAGCACTCTTGTTTTTTTAAACATAGATACCGTTTTAATACGGGGTTGTCAATAGAGCAATGCACACCAGAACAGTTGATACTTCATGTGTATATTCTTTTATCATATTTATCTTGCTGGCAAACACATTTGCTCGTCTATTTTCAGATTCCTGTATTTGCATTTAGCCATTTACATATGAGCCGCCTCATAAAAAAACCAACAATGTGGTTTCCGAACAGGTTTGACTCAAACCGAGCTGTATAGCTAGAGGCTTGAAATTTTGAAAGTAGAGGAACTGTACTATCCTTGTAGCAAAAACAAAGGCGCAGATCACCTTTGCAGTAATGGCGAAGCTGATCCGCGCCTTTGTTTTTGCATATGCATATTGTTGGTCTTCTCATGAGGCGGCTCATATATAAGACATTATAGTTTGAGGCACTGATTTTTCTTTTGAAGAAATTGTCAGTTTAAAAGTTTATAAATTTGAATAAAATAACATATATTGAAAGATGCTTGTTTTTATTGAAAGCCATTCTTCGACCTTTATGAAAATATGTAATACAGTACTTTCAATGCAAATATTGCCAATGAGGATTAGTGACAACTGAAATTTTTGTCAAAGAAGCACTTCTAGTAACCGAACTGATGCTTCTTATATATATCGGAGCGCGGTGGTATTAGTGTAGAGTGTCGGACTCCGAATCGAGAGGTCCTGTGTTCGATCCCCACAAGCGGTACCGTGTTGTGTCCTTGAGCAAGACACATTAACTCCCTACAGTACTGGTCAAACCCAGGAAGCATGGGCTCCATCCCGACATGACTGAAAATTTGTTGACTGGGAAGCCTCAATCCAAACGAACAAACTTATTTATTTAAATCTAAAGAAGAATGACCTCTGTGTATTGCTTTTCAAATCTAAAAATCTACATGTCAAGTGTTGGTTAATGTCTCACAAACAGCCATTGGTCATATCATAGAGACAGGACCTAGGTTACATTTTCATGACTAAAGAATCCCGGGATCAAACTCACAACCACGGTTTATAAGGCGAGCATCTTTAACAGCGGCCCAATAGAGGGTTGGCTTAGGATACAAGAGAAACCCGGTTCGATCAACAGGTAAGCAGAATTTTTCTTCGCCTGTTTATCTGCTTTGCCACAAAATTATCTGCTTTGCCACAGAGTACATTCTGACCAGGACGTTAAACAACATAAGCATCATTTAAGATGGCATTTTCTACTATAATAAATTTTCAGGATGAAGTTTGCCCCTTTCACTGTGTTTATCCCGTTGGACTAAGTGTGCATATCCAAATTGAGTTCTGTCATATCACATTCACCGACTGGAGTTGCTCTTGATGTATTGAAAACGTGTTTCTCTAAAATTACCAAACCTGAATGCAAAATATAAAATCCCTTGATGCTCCGATTGAGCTAGAGAGAGAGAGAAAGAGAGTGATAGATTTCCGATACAGCAAAAAATATCCCAGCCTGTATCATTAATCTGATTTTCAGTCAAATGAGGAGTTTGGCAGGGAGAAATTCTAAATGCGCCGTTTTCTATATATTTCAAAATGG
Source organism: Rugalucina vietnamica (assembly GCA_964017185.1). Classification (NCBI taxonomy): domain Eukaryota; kingdom Metazoa; phylum Mollusca; class Bivalvia; order Lucinida; family Lucinidae; genus Rugalucina; species Rugalucina vietnamica. The sequence continues at coordinate 10,677,770 of OZ024885.1, forward strand.
TCATGGAAATGCACGATCGTCTCGAAAAGCATCTATGATTTTTAGGCAGTTTCTGGTCCTCGCAGTTGCGTTTTTTCATTATAATTTTGTAATATTTTTAGGATATTCGTATGTAAAATCGGATAGGCAGCTGCGTGGCCAAAATAATTCAAACAATTTCTTTGCACATTCCAGTGCCCGATGCGGCGCGTTTTTGATATTTTGTATAAGTCCGATGAATCGAATGAGTTCGTCAAACTGAAACGCATTTAATGATGCAAAATATTCATAAGATCACACGAAAATCTTTTGATTTTTATTCGATTCATACTGGTATTATCATAAACCCCACAAAAAACGCATATTTTCGAATTTTAACTTGTGATTTCGACGCTCTAATTTCGATATTCGCGCAAAGAACTATACGGCGCCATATTGGTCCATATTGGTGACCTTCGACTGTGACGTCACAAATCAAAGGGAAATAACTCAAATTTCAAAGACGGCAAGGGAAATAACCGATGTTCGATTTTAAGCTTCCCAAAAATAAATGTTTTAAATTAGCGCACACAAAATCATAATTTTGTTAGAAAAATCGACATAATGTATTTATTAGTTATTGTTCTTTCATATACAAATGGATTTAGGACTTTAGAATAGTCCCTTTAAAGTTTTCTTCATATTTTTATCCAAAAAAGAAAATTGTGGATACCCATCAGAACCGCCACGCTGAGGCGAATCTAACTTGTGTCGAGCCATATTCAATGTTTATCCACAACTAATGCTTTGAACACAAATTAAGAAAATATTTTTCTCTCAACATTTTACAACATACAAATACTGTTTATTGGGCGTGTTTTCGTAATACTAAGCTCATTGCTGCGTCGCGACCGTAAAAGTATCACATCAGGATAACATGTCCGTGTAGTATGTACCCCCTCATACCCCACTTTTATATAGCAAAACTGGGGTTTGTAGGGGTATGTCTATTTTTCTTATTTTTGCTTCAAAAGGTACAAGTAGGCAAAGATCAGGAAAAGGCGCAATCAGAGAAAGATTCCCACTCCAAAAACCGAGGTGGGAAAAAACCAAAGTAACAATCAGGTACTTATACCATAAAAACATTTCGTAAGCCGAATGAGCAGCTATTTTCCCAATAGGTGGCCACTCAGTTACCTTAACTTAACTAAAATATGAAAACATACATAAGGCGCCAACAGCACAAAAAATTTTTTTAAACACCAAGACATGAAACAAAAAGAACCACTACAGAAGTATCGACTTGGAACGATCAGTAACACAAAGTAACTGGCGGGTTTAAATCGATTTTACATGGCCATAACCTCACCCTCAGCTTCTGCAGTGGTTCATAACATTTAGTTAGTTCTTCGGTCCTCGTGGTGAATCTCTAACTAGTCAATGAATCATCAAGAACAAACAAATAAATCATGATAAACATCCTGATGAATCAAATACCAGGACTCACAGATTCAGTAACATTTAGCCGAGGCGTTTCTAACGTGTACCCACAATCTATGTTTTGAGCAAAAATAACAAAATTGTTTTTTTTTTTTAAATCTCTGTGTATTGCATGGGCAAGTTTTCGTATTGAAAGCAGAAAACAGCAACGACGACGGATCGAAATAGAGTCATGACAGTTTCATAGAAAGTAAGAACATGTGTATAAGTTTGCCATTTTAGTCTCTGGACAATTAGGAAATTCAAGAAATGAGCCACCTCGTGAGAAAACCAACAATGTGGTTTCCGACCAGGTTCGACACAAACCGACCTGTACAAAAAATTTCTGTATATTGCATGGGCGTGTTTTCGTAATGTAAATTTGAGATCATTACTCTGTTGGGTTGTTAAAATGACATTAAATATGGAAAATGGCTTCAAAACTACCACGCAGCTAGAAAACATATTTCTGGGTTTCCGAATAATTTCGTTAAGATAAGAAAATAACTTGGGCAGGGGAGTTGAAATTCCGCATGAAATCAGTAGGGGCTTTAACGCGTCTTTGTAATGCAACCAATGGCACTGTTCATCCTTGCGCCGCAAGTGCGCTCACTACATTGGTCATATTACCCTTTTTCATATTATGCTAAACATTATTTTTGGGACGCAGGCCTCGTCATACCAGCCATGCAATGTAATTCGTAATTGCAGTTTCTCACAATTTGTGTACTTTAGATTATGATCGTTAAAACAGTATGATACTCACACTGGTCTGTCGTTTCGTAGAGGCAACGAGTTTTCCCGTACAGTAATGTCACAGAGGCGGAAACGTGGCCCGACCGGGAGTCCAACCCAGGGTCTCTCGCTCAGTACCATGCGAGCACTCTGCACTGAGCTACCGAGCCACACTATCGAACGGTTACATTTTAGATTCGTCCCGAAATCTGCTCGGAACCATGCTGGAACCGACGAGACAGTCTCTTTCGGGTTGCTGCTCGCAGCCACCAAATGTCACAGGGGTGGATAAAGAATGTGGCCCGACTCGGGACTCGAACACAGGGTATCTCGCTTACCGTGTGAGCACTCTACCACTGGGCTACTGAGCCACACGATTGCACGGTTACAAAGCATAGACAACGAAAACAGAGAAAATTTGCCAAACACAGCTGGGAAAGTTATCTTTTGTCACAACGTGCAAAGGAAACTAAATCATAAAAACGAAAAAGCAACGGATTTCTTCTTAAATTTCGTTCGCAATAACAAATTAACCCTAAATCGCCGAAATACATCTAATCAGGCAATACGTTAGGAAAACATGTCCATGAAACTAGTGTATACCCCCATTTACCCGACTTTTATATAGAAAAAACTGGGGTATGCAGGGGTTTACCTATTTTCCTTATTTTTAATCCAAAACATAGATTGTGGGTACTCGTGAGAACCACCTCGGCGATGCGGTTTTAACGTGTACCCACAATCAATGTTTTGAGCAAAAATAAGAAAAAAATCTGACCTTGAAATGAGACAAAGCATTAGAGCACGTCACAACCTCAAACAAATGACAAGTATTACCGATAAATAGAACTTAAGACACTACTAAGATCAGTCTTGATAATACGATAAGATACGACGTATGTCCTAAGAGAGCCTCAATTAGAACTGATATTCTTCTATTTGTTAACTGTATGTTTAATAAGAAACTTTCTTTTTATGTAAGTGTTCTTGCGTTAAAGGTTTGAATGTAACTGAGATGCCAGATTTCTACCAAAAATGTGTCTCATCGTGGGCCTTGTTCATTGGCAAGTTAAAAATACAAACTAAGGAACACATTTTAAACGAAACGTTATTCGGTAATATAGCCATATCTGCCAGAAGCAATCCTATTTTTTATTCAGATTTCAGCAGATGCAATATTAAAACAATAAGGGACATATGGGACGTACAAAAAGACGATTTTCATACTGAACAATATATACAGAACAAAAGTGCAGCAACTCCGAATTGGCGCCAAAAATATAATAAATTGAAAGCAAATATTCCAGAAAGCTGGATCAACATTTTAAAGTCCAATAATGCACAAACGCAAACTAATAAATATTGTATTGAAATAAATAACGAACTGAAACTATATATGAACGACAAATTTGTTGAACCAAGTAAATTTTCGTTAAAACTAATCAACAGACATGTTATCGACAATACACATAAACCTAAATGTGAAACGAAATGGGAAGCATTATTTAATAGAACGTTTAGTTGGAAATCAATTTGGGAATCTTTTAACAATACCTTATGTAGTAACAAAGAGAAGCAGTTTCAGTGGAAAATCATTCATAACGCAGTTTTCACTGAACATAAACTTCAACTTATGAATTTGTCAAATGGACTATGTAATTTTTGTAAATCTGAAACAGAAGATATTAGGCATCTTTTCTTTGCATGTCCAATTACTCACGCAGTTTTTAGAAACATTCAAGATAAGATAAACATTGTATTAAATGAAATGTATAGCAAAACCCTGTTATTAGAATGTCATCATGTAATTCTGGGCTATATTGATGGTCCAAAAAAGCTACAGGGTTTCGTTAACTTTTGTCTTGTATTAATGAAATGGGAAATATGAAAATTCAGAAATAATGTAAAGTTTAACAATCGCAACTTTGCTGTTAATGAAATTTCAAAGCAGATCCTACAAAAGATAAGCGGTGCCAGAGATTTTATTTCTAGAACTCGGATGTCTGGTCGCCAAGAACACGTGCTTAATATGTTAGAAAAGCTCGAACAAACCCAAACGCGCGAGTGAAAAAAAAAAAATCATGTCACCTGTCTCATTTCTTCAAATCATCATTCATATTTCTATCTGTCAATAAACTATGCTATCTTATTTCTTACCATGAGTGTATATACCTGAGCATAATTTGACCCTGATCCAGTCTTCAGACCTTCTCCTGGATCAACGGTCTATGCAAGGGTACTACACCACTTACTCAGCTTCCTTCAAACTATTGTCTTATACGCTCAAGGCAGGCAACTCAGGATTTCAAAGGTAATCTAGTCCCTAAATAGATCACACTACTGTTTTTTGGTGGATCAAATGACGGTGTACAGAGCTGCATCTTCATGGGATCTCCCAAAATCACAAAAGAATACTCTATATGTTAAATGTTTGTCAAAAATGTTTATGTATCTTGTAAATAATTGTTCATTAAAATGTATTGTAATAATTATGAAATATGAAGATGAAAATAAAAACACTGCATGCCAAAAAATACAATGAGATATCATCATCTATCCATTACATCATTCTATCTTTTCACATCATCCATCGGAGAAGCTTGAGAAAAAAAAAAAAAAAAAAAAAAAAAAAAAAAAAAAAAAAATAAGAAAATTAAGTTTGAACAGGTATTAAAGCCTATCAATCAGCAATGATGGCTTATGAAATCATAAATCTTAATAGATCTGCCTAAAAATGAGACATGCAAGATGTGCATGCACATTAAAGAGATTAATTTAAATGTTTCGCACTATTGAATTTTCAATTAACTAGGAGATATCATCGACAACTACATAAATCGTTACATCAAACGCACAACCACATATTCTTAAATCCGCAACAAAAGAAAAACAACTTAACTAGTTGGCTAGACACTGCCAGAAAAAGCTAGTCAATGAATTATCAAGGACAAACGAGTAAATCATAATAACCACCTTGATGAATTAAAAACGAGGACTCAATAGACTCAGTAAGCTGCCCGACGATGGAGTTCCCTGGGCGCCGAACCCGGAGCAAAAGAATAACACCAGTTAAACCTCGGTGGGCCAAGCAACAGACAAGAATCTATCTATCTATCTATCTATCTATCTATCTATCTATCTATCTATCTATCTATCTATCTATCTATCTATCTATCTATCTATCTATCTATCTATCTATCTATCTGTCTGTCTGTCTGTCTGTCTGTCTGTCTGTCTGTCTGTCTGTCTGTCTGTCTGTCTGTCTGTATGTCTGTCTGTCTGTCTGTCTGTCTGTCTGTCTGTCTGTCTGTCTATCTATCTATCTATCTATCTATCTATCTATCTATCTATCTATCTATCTATCTATCTATCTGGTCTGACCTTTTTGTCATATCTTTATATTATCTTTATCTTATTTTATCTTATCTTATCTCTATGTCTGTCTGTCTGTCTGTCTGTCTGTCTGTCTGTCTGTCTGTCTATCTATCTATCTATCTATCTATCTATCTATCTATCTATCTATCTATCTATCTATCTACTGTCTGTCTGTCTGTCTGATCTGATCTGATCTGATCTGACCTTTTTTGTCTTATCTCATCTCATCTCATCTCATCTCATCTCATCTCGTCTCGTCTCACCTCACCTCACCTCGCCTGTCTGTCTGTCTGTCTGTCTGTCTGTCTGTCTGTCTGTCTGTCTGTCTATCTATCTATCTATCTATCTATCTATCTATCTATCTATCTATCTATCTATCTATCTATCTATCTATCTATCTATCTATCTATCTATCTATCTATCTATCTATCTATCTATCTATCTATTTATCTATCTATCTATCTCTATCTGTCTGTCTTCTGTCTGTCTGTCTGTCTGATCTGATCTGATCTGATCTGATCTGACCTTTTTTGTCTTATCTCATCTCATCTCATCTCATCTCATCTCATCTCATCTCACCTCACCTCACCTCACCTCACCTCACCTCATCTCATCTCATCTCATCTCATCTCATCTCATCTCATCTCATCTCATCTTATCTTATCTTATCTTATCAATCTATCGATCCGTAAGACGAAAAACTTGTGGTTGTAATCTAAGAATGAATCAAGTGTAATTTGTCATCGAAAGAATATGTGAAGCAATGCTAGTTTTATTGGCATATCTATTTGCACAGTTGATGTTTCATATTTGAGCCGCCGCATGAGAAAACTGGATTTGTATTCTATGCTAAATCAAAGGCGCAGATCAGCTCCGCAGTAACTTCGAAGCTGACCAACGCCTTTGTTTTCGCTACTAGGATAGTACAATCCCTCTTCTGCTTAAATACACAATTTTAAGCCTCTAGACATCTTCTGTGACTGTACAGCTTGGTTTGTGTCGGACCTTGTCGGAACCCCAAATTGTTGGTTTTCTCACGAACAGGCTCATTTCAAGCTAATAAACCTATATGCAAAAACATGATCGTTTTGGCAATTTCGTAACATTCGCCGTTCAGCCCGAGTGACTCCTGACTAATTCAACTCCTATAAACATGGCGTCCTTTTTATGGGACATAGGTAAACAGTGTAGCCCCAGATATGACGCCACAAAACGCGGCGTCTCATCGGGGCCATTCGTTTTGCATAGAGAAGTTTCATGAAAAAATGATATGAGAATTAAAAAATACTCCTCGCGCCCCCAAAATGAAAGTGGACTTAACCAAATGATAATGATGGAAAGTCGATTTGTCAGAAATGGGTTAAAAGTTTCGCACGGTCTGATTTATCGTTGGGCGTTTCTGCAGGCTTCACGCTGCTGTAGTTATAACCGTAACGTTGCGCTCGGCTAATTTCAAAATTATCACATTTTTTATTACATAATATATTACTGTTACGAGCCGAAACAAAATGCTTTACCCTAATACGGAAAGAAACTGCCAATTATTTTGTTTAAAAAGAGCGTTTGACGTTGATTACATTCATTTTGGTCAATTCTGCAGATAACGAATACATGTTTAAAATATTGTTTCTGACTAAATGTAAAATAGAAGCAAAAGAGTCATTATACCTTGATCGTGCAACGTTCCATTACGAAAACACGCCCATGCAATATACAGACAATTTTTTGGTTGTAAAAATTAAAATTTTCACTGGAAAAAAAAGAAAGATATTTTTCTTATTTTTGCTCAAAACATAGATTGTGGGTACATGTTAGAACTGTCTCGCCAAGGCGGTTCTAACGAGTACCCACAATCTATGTTTCGGAGCAAAAATAAGAAAAATAGGCATATCCACGCATACCCCAGTTTTGCAATATAGAAGTGGGGTTTAAGGGGGTATTCATTGCACGGACATGTTTTCCTGATGATTTTCCCTATCTGCATCTGATATTATCAGAAAAAAATCACAAAATGTCATATATTTTTCGGCAAGACCAGTCAACATACATAAACTGACCACCAGTCTGCGACCTCACCCCCAACCCCCCCCCCCCCCTTTATAATAACCGCTGAGGATTGGACGCTTCTGTCCCTGGTAAGTAGACTAAATTATTTAGATAACGTTTTCAGAGATAGTCCGAGTGACCAAAATTTTACGTTTTCATTTGTCAGGATTTTACGATTTTACCATTACGAAAACTTGTCCATGCAATATACAGAGACATTTTTCATCTGTAAAATTTAAAAAATATCATTGGAAATTTTTTTTATTTTTCAAATATTTTTGCTCACAACATACAGGTTCTAACGGGTACCCACAATCATTATGCATGTTTTGGATAAAAAAATTAGGTAAAGCCCTGCAAACCCCAGTTTTTCTATTAAGGGGTATACATTTCACGGACATGTTTTACTGATGCGCAATTATACCGTACGCATCATTGCGTTGCGCAGTAGGCATTCATCTGAGATAGAGATAGCTGGACTGCTAAAAGATAACAAATAACATATAAGATTTTCGTAAGTTAAATCTGGATTTCTTTAATTGGATTTTTTTCCAACCATTTGCCTAAACATCAGGAAAACATGTCCATGTAATGTATACCCCCTAAAACCCCACTTTTATATAGAAAAAGTGGGGTATGCAGGGGTATACCTATTTTTCTTATTTTTGCTCCAAAACATAGATTGTGGGTACTTGTTGGAACCGCCTCGCTGAGGCGGTTCTAACGTGTACCCACAATCTATGTTTTGAGCAAAAATAAGAAAAATATCAAATTTTTTCCAGTGAAAATTTTCATTTTTACAACAAAAATTTTTCTATATATTGCATGGGCAAGTTTTCATAATGATCAAATCATTTTTTATTCAGGCCACAAATTAATCATCGGGATCATTACGAAAACTTACCCATGTAAATATAAAATGATTTTAAAGTTGAAAAAAAAAATGAAAATTTTCAGAGGAAAATTTTTGATATTTTTCTTATTTTTGCTCAAAACATAGATTGTGGGTGCACGTTAGAACCGCCTCGCCGATGTGGTTCTAACGAGTACCCACAATCTATGTTTTGGAGCAAAAATAAGAAAAATAGGTATACCCCTGCATACCCCAGTTTTTCTATATAAAAGTGGGGTTTAAAGGGGTAGACGCTTCACGGACATGTTTTCCTGATGTAATGTGTCCGTGTAATGTATACCCTCTTATACCCCCAGGGGGGGGGGGGGTACTCTGAAATTTTCTGTATACATGTACATAGGCGAGGCTGACTTTTTTTGTGTCAAAATTTTGAATTTCCGTATTTTTTGGGGTTTTCAGAAAAACAAGTTATTTTTTAGGGTAGTGAGCTTTTTATGGATATTTTTTGGGGTCATGCCTTTTCTGAATTATTTTTTTGGGGTCATCTATAATTCTAAGTAATTTTTTGGGTTTTGCACATTTCTTGGGAAATCTCTTTATTTCTATAGTGATATGAGTGGCTTACACTTATGTCTTACAAGGCCTTAAGATTCAATTTTGTTTGCGACCATGCCTTATGACTGGTCTCGGTGAAATTTTGGAAGCTTGATCATGATTGCAAATCAAATGGAATCAAAACCAGCATAAGACTTACACTTTGAGAATAAATAAAATCTTTAAGTTTTATCCAACTTGATATTTACTTCCTAGTTCCTACATATACTAACTGTATTGTGACGTGTTCTGTTGGCTGGTTGATTTGGGATTTAACGTCCCACCAACAGCTTAGATCATATGGATGTGATAAAATTTCATCGATAGGCATAAAAAAAGATGAATACATGTAATTTTTTGGGGTAAGCTAAAAGTTCAAGTATTTTTTTGGGTATGCCTGATAGGACTGGTATTTTTTTGGGGTGGTCAATAAATCTCAGTAATTTTTTGGGTTTGGGGGTAGAAGCTGGGGCCTCGCCTATGTATCCACAAAAAATGAGAGTACCCCCCCCCTGGGCTTATACCCCACTTTTATATAGACCCCATTGGGGTTCACAATGGTATATTTATTTTTCTTATTTTTTATCCAAACATAGATTGTGGGTATTCGTCAGAACCGCATTGGCGAGGACCCACCATCAACGTTTTGAGCATAAATATTAAAAGTATCATTTTTGTCCAATTATTTTTAATTGTTTTTTTCCTGCTGAAATATTTTGTATATATTGCATGTGCATGTTTTCTAAATGACACTAGCGAAGCAACAGAGGAATAAAAAAACTAAATGTTCTTTTTGTATAAAACAGTGAGCATCAGCATAAATCGATAATTTTCGAGTTACTGGAATTTAAGAGTTTAACAAAGTGTTGCATTTCTTTTGCTATTTATATCATTATTGACATTTTGCATTTATCTGCTACACATGAACAATATTGGAAATACAAGTAACCAAAACCCTTCTTCAAAGGGAGGAGGGGGGGCATTAGATAATGTCAAAAATGATGAATAGCCTGCTCTCCTGCAGTGCCGTTAGATACGTGGAAAGTGAAGATCTTTAAAGAATATCCATTGCTTTCCTTATACTCGTATACAGGTTGAACGGTTCTCATATTCGCATCCAATGGAAAACATCACGAAAACATGTCCGTGTGAAGTATACCCCCCTGAACCCCACTTTTATATAGAAAAATTGGGGTATGCAGGGGTATACCTATTTTTCTTATTTTTTGCTCCAAAACATAGATTGTGGGTACTCGTTAGAACCGCCTCGCCTCGTTTTACTGGAAAAATTTTGATATTTTTCTTATTTTTTGCCCTAAAACATAGATTGTGGGTACTCGTTAGAACCGCCTCGCCGAGGCGGTTTTATTGTGTACCCACAATCTATGTTTTGAGCAAAAATATGAAAAATATCAAAATTTTTCCAGTAAAATTTTTTATTTTTTACAACCAAAATATTTTCTGTATATTGCATGGGCAAGTTTTCGTAATGAAAATGTCAAATGTACATATGTTTGTATCTATGTTTCTGGTCTAGCACTCAACAGCATGCTTCAGTTATTAATATACTCCTGCGATATTCGGAAATAAATTGACAACTTTCCTGGTTTGTGAACAATAGTCACTGGCAATAAAATTGTCAATCCGAAAAAATTATGATTCACAAAATATACAATCCTGAAAAGTTTTATGGAAACCATTATCAGCAAATAAAATCGACCCATCCTTGTTTTAGGATTTACTGTGTGACGTGTTAATCACACGGTTTTAAATAGTCTTGCTTATTTCAATGGGGAACGATATCCGAAGTGCTAGAATGCTACCGCTTTGATTTCCGAGTACTTACCGTTACATGTACAGGTATTTACCTGTCTGTGCGAAAAATGGCATTGCCTTATTACCGCGCATCTTCAGAGATATTTCCGAGATTGAAGGGTACCGTTATAAACAAAGAAAATCGACTCATCCGCGTTTTAGGGTTGACAGGTATGACGTATTTAGCACAAATTTAGACAGGTATGACGTATTTAGCACAAATTGTAAACATTGCTGCTTATTTAAACATGCAATGCCATCTTAGGTGCTAGAATACATCGGTTCTGATTGCAAGGTTTCTTGAAAGCCCCAGCTGAGTATAATACAGTTGTTAACCGTTACAGTTGTTAACCGTTATTTATCTTTTCGTGAGCAAAATTGCCTAATTTAATCAGCATGCATCTTTTATGCTGCAAATATTTTGCAATAAGTTCTATAAAAAATAGAAAATATAAAAGTAGAACTTATTTTTCATCGATTTTTCGAGCACAGTGAAATTGCTACCAATTCGTTTTTTCAGAGCATAAAGTAGAACAATAATAGTCTTTGATGCTTTAAGAACTTTGAATTATAGGAGCGAATTCAAGACGTCAACGGTCAAACAATGACGTTACTCCTCATATCAAAAATCGCAAACTTTATAGAATCTCAAAAAATTCTGGCGGAGGTATTTTCATTGCCCTTTTGATAAAATGTGTTTTTTATTGACGTTTTACCGAATAAGAGCTGTCGCAGGACAGCGTAGCTCGACTGACTTGTGCTTTGCCACTAAACTTATCAAAATCTATGACCAATGACCTTGACCTCAAGGTCGCTCAGGTGGGTTGTGATGGTACAGCATAAAATTTCAGACCAATATCCACAAACATGCAAAGTTTCAACTTGATCCATCAACAAAGAGATATATAGACTTCAAAAATCTTTAACCCTAAACTTTAACCAAAAATTTCTAAGGCCATGACCTTGACCTCAAGTTCACCAAGGGTGGGTCATAATGGTACAGCATAAAACTTCAGACCAATATCTACCAACATGCAAAGTATCAACTTGATCAATGTACATGTTCAAGAGATATAGACTTCTAAAAACTTTAACCGAAAACTTTAACAAAAAATTCTAAGTCTGCGACCTTGACCTCAAGGTCATCAAGGGTGGGACATGATGGTACTGCGTAAAACTTCAGACCAATATCTACCAACATGCAAAGTATCAACTTGATCCATCAACATGTTCAAGAGATATAGACTTCTAAAAACTTTAGTGAAAAAGTCACTAGAGCACGAAATATAGGTCAAGGTTACAAGATCAATGTGGGTGCGAAGTCGGGACATCGAGGAGAAGCCATATGCAAGGTTTGATGGTTGTAGGCTTTATAGTTGATGAGATATTAAGGGTTGGCTTCAAAAATGACAAAGTCACTAGAGCACGAAATATAGGCCAAGGTCACTAGGTGAATGTGGGTGCTAAGTCGGGACATCGAGGAGAAGTCATATGCAAGGTTTGATGGTTGTAGTCTTTATAGTTGATGAGATATTAAGAGTTGGCTTCAAAAATGACAAAGTCACTAGAGCACGAAATATAGGTCAAGGTCACTAGATCAATGTGGGTGCAAAGTCGGGACATCGAGGAGAAGCCATATGCAAGGTTTGATGGTTGTAGGCTGTATAGTTGATAAGATATTAAGGGTTGGCTTCAAAATGACAAAGTCACTAGAGCACGAAATATAGGTCAAGGTCAGTAGGTCAATGTGGGTGCCGAGTCGGGACATCGAGGAGAAGCCATATGCAAGGTTTGATGGCTGTAGGCTTTATAGTTGATGAGATATTAAGGGTTGGCTTCAAAAATGACAAAGTCACTGGAGCATGAAATATAGGTCAAGGTCAGTAGGTCAATGTGGGTGCCGCGTCGGGACATCGAGGAGAAGTCATATGTAAGGTTTGACAGTTCTAGGCTTTACAGTTGATGAGAAACTAACACAGCATCTGAGCATTGTACAAAGGTGTTCTAGATATTGACCTCTAGCCCCGCCCTCAGGCACGACCCCACGGGTCCCTTCACACCAAATCACAGGACCCTCATATGCAGCAATGTTCCAAATATGAATGATTTCTGGTCAGCGACTATCAAGATATAACAATTTTAAAAACTTTAACCGAAAGTGTGACGCGGACGCGGACTACACGTAAACGTACACGTAAACGGGTACGACCGAGGTGACAACAATAGCTCTGTGCACTTCGTGCAGGCGAGCTAAAATTACTTGGTTGGGTTTAAGGAGCAATCGTTTAACGCTTTGAAAACGTCAGTTTTACGTTATCAGCACGCGGCAAGCTTTCTCAATTTACTCTCGCTTTATGAACTTGTTTGAAATTGCAGGAATTATTTCCGTACGTTTTGGAAGTGCTCTGAGTCAATCATACTCTTAAGCTACATTTTACGTCCGTTTAATCGACGTTTTTCGTCTTGAATACACCCTGATAAGGTGCATACTGCAAGGTCCACAATTACTTAATGTTTCACATATCGAATGCCGATGCGGCACCACAAGAACTTAATGTTTCACATATCGAATGCCGATGCGGCACCACAAGAAAGAAGTAAGCAAGCGCTAAGATTACACATGCAGCGGCAAGACTAATGACAGCTACCGTCTAGATTTTACGCTAGTTTTTTCTGACTTTAAAAAGAAAATATTCTTCCTTAACCAAGTAATTTTACGACAAATCCAAGTTCTGTTTCTTGAATATGCATTATTTAGCATTCTTTGATATACTCCAATTGCTTTGATTCTCAAAAATGATTACAACACAAATATTTAGCGACCTCCGTCTGAACCACGTGTATATCACGACGTCAACAACCGATATCAAGCGATACAGTAAACAACTGTAAAATTTTAGAGTGCTCTTTTGTCTGCATGGGTACTGAATTATGGACGTGAAAAAAGTTTTCAAAAATTCCAACAAATATATACTCCCGGGACAAAAATGTCAAAAACGTCATTTTTGACGCCCGTTACGTCATGTTTGGAGTTTGATTAATAAATTTTCTATAAAAATAATCTATGTGGTCCTGATGTTTAAATAAACATTTGTTCTAGGATATGGTTCTTACGAGAAGGACACAAACAAAAAGTGTCAGCTTTCTTTTGTTGTTAAGTATATATTCTCATCGATTTACTGCTAAAGGCTATTTGTTTGCAATAATATCTCATAAAGAAGATGCTGATTCAAACAGTTGTGGTTTAAACATTTTTATTGCAACTTTTTACATGTACATGCATGCAATGGGGTTGGGCCAAAAGTTCTTCCAACATTAGTTACGACCCTCCCCCTTAACAAATAGCATTAACAAAAATATAGTCACATGATGTAAATTTACATATGAGGTAGTCAGCTGATGAGGTAACTAATAAATAAATAAATTCAAACAGTTTGAGGGAGCGCGGTGGCGTAGTGGTAGCGCGTCGGACTCCGAATCGACAGGTCTAATTCTAATTGCCGTATAAGTAATCAAATGTGTGAAGGGTGCCAAATTAAATGACACCACATCATAGATTGTCCGCAAATTGGTTGAAAGTGTTGTGGTTCCGAGACTTAACATGAGTTTATAAGTTGGCCTGCTAATACGTATTGTGAACATCAGGGTCATTTCCCAATATTCTGTCGTTTCAAACGTTTTGATGAGTATAGTTACCAGACACCTGAGTTTAAAACGAGAAATTATCAGTATTGCTGTTAAACAAATAATAAACTTTACAGAGCAAAGTTTTCAAAGAAAGGGGTGGGGGGTGGGAGCTTTAATGCTGCAAATATATTTTGCAATACATTCTATAAGATGCGCATTCAGATAGTTTTGACAGGAAATCTGTCATCAAAGGCAGCTACAGATCCGTTGTCTGCATCTTTGGCAGTGATTTTTATCTTTGAAAGCCATTCTATCGTCTGTAAGATTGTTTAATAAGTAAACTTGTTTATAGAATTTTGTTTGGAAATGTAGAACTAGATTTTAGCATTAATAAAATAAAGAACTGGAAACCGCCGTCTGCCCTTTTTGTTTGGTTTCGCATCTAACTTTTTGTTTCAAACTGGACTATTCCGTTTGTGTGTTAAAAGTGTTTAACTCATTTGAGCCTAGCGTCCCTTTTATGGGACATAGGCAAACAGAATAGCCCCAGATGTGACGCCGCAGAACGCGGCGTCCCATCTGGTGCTATTCTGTTTGCTTAGAGAATTTTCATAGAAAAATAAGATAAAATTTGAAAATCACACCTAACACCCCTACAAATGAAAGTGGAATCACCCTAATGATAATAATGGGAAAATCCATTCGTCAAATATGGGTTAATAAATTTAGTGTTATAAAGGATGTCCTTCTGGGCTTTCTACTGGAAATCCAGTTCAGGTTGTTTCAAACATTTTATACATTACTTGGACCTATATCGTGACTAAAGTTTACATTGTTACATGTATTTGTTAGGGCAATAGGAAATCTTCAAATTATTAAAATCACAAAGAAACAATCGGCGTTCCTCATTCACTTATTTTTTTTCTCAATTGTGTTTGTAGGATTCGAATTATCTACTGTTGATAACTATGCTGCCTTCTTTAATTGCACGCCGGTGGGTCAGGATGGCCCCGACATAAAGCTATTCATTTTAGTTGGTTGGGGCCGGAGCTTCTTGTCTGTTGCTTGGCCCACCGGGGTTTAACTGGTGTTCTTCTTTTGCGTCGTGTTTTAGTAAGTTATTCGGCGCCCAGGGATCTCCATCGTCGGGCAGCGTACTGAATCTGTTGAGTCCTCGTTTTTGATTCATCAGGGTGGTTATCATGATTCATTCATTTGTCCATGACGGTTCATTGACTAATAAGAGATTCACCACGAGGACCAAACAACTAACTAAAAGTTGTGAACCACTGCAGAAGATGAGGGTGAGGGTTAGGCGCCTGTAAAACCGGTTTAAGCCTCCCCCCCCCCCCCAGTAATTTTATATTACTGATCGTTCCAAGGCAATATTTCTGTTGTGGTTAAATTTTTTTGTGCTTTAGAGTCGAATTTTTGTGCTGTTTGAGCCTTATGTACGTCTTTGAATCGACTGTGAATCATCTGTACTTTTAATATAAAACGTCCCAGTTTTGTGGTGGTTTATTGGTAATAAGATTCCAAAATTTACACAGCCCAGATTGCATACAAAAATGTAGCCTATATTCGAGTTTAAAATATTCCACAAAGAACCACCATTACGAAAACTTGCCCATGCAATAAACAGAGAATTTTTTAGCTTTAAAAATTGAAAATTTTCAGCTGCAAAATTATGATATTTTTCTTATTTTTGCTCAAAACATAGATTGTGGGTACACGTTAGAACCGCCTCGGCGAGGCGGTTCTAACGAGTACCCACAATCTATGTTTTGGAGCAAAAATAAGAAAAATAGGTATACCCCTGCATACCCCAGTTTTGCTATGTAAAAGTGGGGTTCAAGGGGGTATAGATTACACGGACATGTTTTCGTGATGACGGTTTTAAGATCTATAATTTTATTTGTAATGTTTGAACGTATAACCATTTTTGTACAAAGGCTGAAGATTTGGCGTCGTTATGGGCACTTTTTACACAATTACACCATGTTTTTATTCAATGTGTATTTCAGAATTGCATTGGCATTTTCAGCTCACTATCTGTGCCGAGAAAACAAATTATGAAACTGTATGATGAAATTCCAACCCGCGTTTTGGCTGTGTATAATTCGGCATATAGGTCACTGTATGGGCGTTACCTCATGAATACGTTATTGGGCATGGTCTACTTTTGACCTAGGTAAAAGCTTAAGCGGTACACAGTTTTATACCGAATATAAGCTACTTATAAGGCTTTTATATATGGCTTTAGTAGCCGAAACCGCTGTATGGCCCACCCCCTTCTCATCAATATGTTCATTGCTCTTAAAGGATCTCAGTTTTATTCTTATTTCCTACTACTGCAGCTGGTGTTGTGCCGTGTGGCGGCCCTAAAAGTCTCCCTAACCCATAATGGAGATTACTCCCGTTTGACCCTCTGAGATCAGCGAGGGTATTCTGAGATATAAGAAAATTATTATCGGTTTCAATTCATTTGTATTTATTTATTTATTCTGCCTTATGCATTCTAACGAGAACCAAATATCTATGTTTTGGATCAAAAATAAGAAAAATAGATATACTACTGTAAACCCCAGTTTTGCTATAAACGAAAAAGTGGGGTTTAAGTAAGTATTACTGCACGGACATGTCATCCTGATTTTTTTTCAGATTCGACTATCGATTTTGTGCGATCTGCAAGGATATTGGTATAATGCTACTTATCCTAGTAGTGGGCCTGACAGCGGCGTTTCTTCCCGTTGCTACAGGGACGTCACTATTCAACAGAAATGTTGGTCTTCTGCGAGCCTTTAAGGGGACAGATGAGAACAATAATAACAGAGATACGGAGGGTAAAGTGCGATTTCTTAAACGTACCGGTTTACTCCTTACATAACGTGCATTCGGGGTTCAGGTTGGTAACATTTGTACCATTGGTACCAATTTAATAACTAATGGTATCTTCGGTAAAGAAAATGGTGCGAATGGTAAAAATGGTAATATCATTGGTAACAATGGTACAAATGTTAACATTGATAATAATCATTGTAAAAATGTTACCAACCATTGGGAGAACCCCGAACACACGCATAGTTATGCATTTGTTGATCTGACTGCTTCAAATGATCTCAAATTGATGTTTTCAATTATGCGATTTTATTATGGTAAACAAGATATGCCATCGTGCTTTTCATGACACTGGATATTGTAACGAACCTGGTTACAGATACCACAATATGGATATAAAATATATAGATTTTTCTCAGGGACTCTCTGTCCAAATAACTGAGGTTGCAACACAGCTCTGACTAGCTTGTCAGAACTACAATACTATTAAGATATGAGTATATAAATTTTCCTTGGGACTACTTTGTCTGACGATTAGCTATACAAATGATTTTGAAATGATTGGTGCATGAAACAAATCAAGAGTTGGAATCACGTTGATTTACTATCAGTCCCTAGCTAGCCTCAACTATTCCCTAGCCAGAACACAGTTAGGTTTCAACCCCTAACCTGTCTTGTATCCCAAGCCTTATACCGGCTTGAACCTATGGTTGTATCACAAGACTTAACCGTCTTGAACCTCCAGCATCCAGCAACAGTGGATAGAGCCCTATCAGAATGATTACTATTATCACTGTTCAAGTAGTAGTGCAATACTCCTACTCTACTAGGATGATAATAGCCAAATCAAACCTTTAAGGCTTTATTTATCGTATTGCCTGCTGTTTTGTTTCGATGTCACTTCTTCGAGAGCAAGAAGCAGAATGTGAAAACTGGCTAGATTTCGCGCTTATATACCCGAGGCTGGTACCCCGCACTTGGACTGGTTTCCCGTCTCTTAACCCGACGAACGTAAAATGAAAGTACCTAACGACGTAGTAACGGGTCGCTTAAAACTTTGAAAATAAACTAAATCAAATATGTCATTATTTCGGAGGAATAGAAAGTGCAAATAATATCCTTTTATAAAACTGTTCAAGCCACAATATTTTAACCTGGTATGAACTGAATTTATTGCCATAAACATTTCTTATTAATTTGACATAAGCGGCCTGACTATTTGCACGCATTTCGTTACATTACCCACCCCTTTGGGTTCATGCGTCCCGCATGATCAACAAATATATATTTTTTTTCCTATTTGCATAATTTTATGTATTTCACTGGACCTTACCCTGGTCCTACTTGTACAAAGTATCATGACATCATATGTTGATTGAAGACATTGAAATAATCACTTCACCTTCCTGGCAACACTAATTTCAAATACATTAAATCATTAGTCATCAGACTCCTCAGGACAATAGGAGAGTGTCAGCTCTACACCCCCTTCTCCATTCAATTGCAGTATAATGGCATTGGTTCGGACGTTACCGTCTGGTATGATAGTCCCAATATCAATATTGACTTGATTCACCTTCTGTTTCTTTCTGACTATCTTGTCAGTGTAAACCTCGTCCCCATTTTCTGTAACCTTTGTTACAGATTCAGATGATTTCTCTTTCTTTGTCAATCCACATGCCACCTTGATTTCTGTCAAACTCTTTGGTTCTGCATCAACATGCTTTTCTGCTGAGATTTCAGTCTTTCTTTCATAATTACTTTTCTCCTTAGCAGCATCCCTGCTTTCACCATGTTTATCATCCTTTCCTCCGTCTAAACCTGCTGTCTTTGAGCAGAACACATAATCTTTAGCCCATACAGGTTTTCTGCGTTTTCTTCTTAAACCAGTATCTGGCTCATCAACCTCATTTTCGATTATATCTATTTCTGCTTCATTGTCAGGTATTGGAGGAGTTTCAACATTCTCAGTATTTCCCTGACCCGTCTGACCTGCTCCCAGATTTTCTTCACTGTGTGGCCCTATATTTTCTGTCATGATGTCACCTCTAAGGAGTTGACTCTTTCGGGCCCGTATCCTATTGCAGTGTATAGGTTGATCTAAACAATTTCGACCACAGTTAACCTTGTACAAAACATCAGACAAAACGCCTGTGATTTTGTAGGGACCTCTCCAGTATGAGGGAAACTTTGAGGATGTGCCTATGGGTCTGACCGGGAAAAACACAAAGACTTGGTCTCCAACATTGAATTTTTCATACGCAGTTCGTGAATCATGTAATTGCTTTTGTCTGCGCATTGACTGTTGGGTGTATTTCCTAACGGTCGCGTGTGCCGTTTTAATACGATCCTGAAGTTCCCATACCCACTGATTGTTTGGAATGGATTTATTCATTGGCGGCATTTCGTACATCAAGTCAAGAGGTGTCGCAACCTCTCTGCCAAACATTAACATGTTAGGGCTCATCCCTGTGGTTTCGTGCTCTGCACTTCGATACGCCATCATCACATAAGGCAACTGCTCATCCCAGTCTTTATGATTACTGCTTACAAACGCGCTTAACATTGTCGCGAGTGTTCGATTGAAACGCTCGACCATACCGTCACTTTCGGGGTGGTAGGGTGTTGTGCGCGTTTTCTCTATCCCAAGAAGCTTACACATTTCTTGAAAGAGATTGCTCTCAAACTGGCGACCCTGGTCTGAATGAATCTTTTGTGGGATTCCAAACCTACACATCACATTTTCTACAACTGTTTTGGCCACTGTACAGGCTTCCATATTTGGCATGGGCAAGGCCTCCGTCCACTTGGTAAAATAATCTGAGATTACCAAGATGTATTTATTTCCATTTGGAGTCATCGGTAATTCACCTAAGATGTCTATCGCCAGTCTTTCCATGGGATAACCACTTCTAACAATCTGCATGGGAGCCCTTTTTGTAGGATTTGGTTCCTTCCTTTTCGTGCATGTCTCGCATCCAGCTACATAGCTTCTAACATCAGACTGAAGTCCTGGCCAGTAGAACATCTGCCTTACTCTACTCAAGGTTTTCTTGCCTCCAAGATGACCAGCCGTTTTAAGATCATGGCTATACTTGAGGACGTCTCTTCTCGCACCTCTTGGAATGATAGCCTGGTAGCTGACGCTATCGTCTTCAAAGTTTTCCAGCCTTCTAACTAGTAGTCCATTTCGATTCTCTAACCTAGGAAACTGATTCCATAGAGATTTGATGACATAGCTGCAAGCTGCAATATCCTTGGAGGATGGTCTTTCTTTGTCCTCAACCCATGTCCTAACCATGGCTAGATCTTCATCCTCCTGCTGCAGTTTGATCAGATCCCTGTCATCATCTTCACTTTCGGTGATACTTAGCTGAAAGCACTTCGTTTCAGTGTCATTGTTATCATCAATGTCATCTGCACATTGACCGGCTGGTTTCCTGAACAGACTATCAGCATTCCCATGTAATCGTCCTGGTCTATGCTCGACTGTGAATATGTAGGTGGAAAGAACTTCTAGCCAACGGGCTACTTGGCCTTCGGGGTTCTTGAAGTTCATCAGCCAACGTAATAAACCATGATCAGTTCGAACAATGAATTCTCGACCATAGAGATAATGTCTGAAGTATTTTACGAAATACACCAGAGCCAATATCTCTTTTCGCGTAACACAGTACTTGCGTTCTGCTTTTGATAGCGTTCTGCTCGCATATGCCACAACTCGCTCTTTTCCATCGATCTTCTGTGACAGTACAGAGCCGATAGCAAGGTCACTGGCGTCTGTGTCTAAAATAAAGGGTTTCTTAAAGTCTGGGTGAGCAAGTACTGGAGCAGTAGTGAGCTGTTGTTTCAACTTTTCAAAGGCCTCTGAGCATTCATGTGTCCAGTTAAACTTGTAATTCTTCTCTGTCAACCTCGTAAGTGGCTTTGCAATGTGAGAGTACTCCGCAATGAACCGTCTGTAATAACTGCATAGACCTAGAAATGACCGAACCTCCTTGACACAAGTAGGGATGGGCCAGTTTGCAATGCATTCTATCTTCTTGGGATCCGTGTTGACACCATCTTCATTAATGACATGTCCAAGGAATGACACCTCCTTCTGGAAAAGCTGGCATTTATTTGGCTTTAGCTTAAGTCCAGCCTTTTCAAATCTCTGTAGAACCGAGTCAAGATTGGTGATCATTTCCTTGAACGTCTTCCCGAAAATGATGATGTCGTCCAAATATATTAAGCATATTTGCCAGTGCAGAGCGGACAACACTGTTTCCATGAGACGCTCGAAGGTCGCCGGGGCGTTACATAGCCCAAACGGCATCACATTGTATTCAAATAAGCCCCTTCTAGTAGTGAATGCCGTCTTCTGTTTATCCCCAGAATCAATTTCAACTTGCCAATATCCTGCACTTAAATCGAGGCATGAGAACCACTTGGAACCGGCAAGTTGGTCTAAAGATTCATCTATCCTCGGTAAAGGATATGCATCTTTCACTGTTACGTCATTTACCCGCCTGTAATCGATGCAGAATCGTTTGGTGCCGTCCTTTTTCTTAACTAGGACGATTCCACTAGCCCAGGGACTCGTGGAAGGTTGAATGATGTCATTCTCTAACATCATATCGAGTTGTTTGTTGACCTCATCTTGCATATGCACCGGCACTCGTCGCATTGGTTGTTTGATAGGTGCTGCATCCCCAGTTGGTATTCTGTGTTTTATGATGCCTGTCCTACCAAGGTCACTGTCAGAAGAGGAAAATGTTTCACCGTACTATCTCAGAAGATTAGCTACTTGCTTCCTCTGAGATGATGACATTCCCGCCGAAGATCTCTCATATAATTCTGTCAAATGTTTTGGGAGACTTCGTGGCGGTGTGGGCTTTGTGGTTTCCGCTTCTATAATAACTTGCACTGGACTAAATTCTGCTATGTTAGTGCCAGGATACAAAATGTGAGGCTCATCTGAAAAATTGGCACACCGGATTGGCACTTGTTCGTTAGCCTTTACAAGAGTTCTTGCAACCATTCCTTTATTAGACGTGATAAAGGAGTCCGATGGCTCGATCACGCCAATTTGTCCTTGTTGCTCTGTCCAGTCCACAAGTTTACCTGGTACAATGACTTCTGAACGTCCTGGAACCACCACTTGTTCAGAAACAGTCACTCTATAGCAACCAATTTTTCCAGCCTGTGTCAAAGAACAAGATTTTCCATTGATGTTCATGACCATGCCCCGTACATCAACTTTTACGTTGTGAGATATCATAAAATCAAGCCCGAGTATTGCATCAATGTCCATCTCGGCTATAACCACATCCATAGCACAGCTAGTGTCATTGATCACAAAACATAGCCTTGTTTTGCCCATCGTATTCAGCTTATTCCCAGAGGCAGATACAATTTTACTATCAAAACTGTCAAGTGACTTCGTACCCTTGATAGTATTCCACACCTTGTTTGAAACCAAGGTCAGCGTTGCCCCTGTGTCGACCAAGCATTCAGCTTGATGATCTCCTAGCTTAGCTTGAATGAATAATCCTGCTTGATAATTACCACACACACTTGCCTTTCCACCGGGCGGTTCATGGTCCTTTTTCTCATGAGTATTAGTCTTCCGTTTTGGACAGTCTCTTTTCAGATGCTTGTCTGAGTGACATAGGAAACATTTACGTTTCTGTGTACCGTCTTTTTGCTGGCCATAAGATGGTCTGGGCGCTGGCGGTCGGTTATAGCTATATGGTCGACTCTGCTGCTGTTCCAACAGTTTGTTCATTGTCTTTGTCATCGTCTCAACAGAAGTCTGAAGAGTTGAAAATGCCTCTCGCCAGTCTGAACTATCCGGCTGTGAGCAACTAGCAGCTGACTGTATAGCCCCCAGTCCCAGTTGTTTGCTTTCTGCACGGTAAAATGCTTCTAGTTCAACGGCGTGTCTTACTGCGTCGTTGAGATCAACAGGTCTGGCCTGTTTGATTTTCAGTCTCATCTCCGAGTTGACCAAAGCATCAACGAACTGTTCCTTGGCTAGTGTTTCTCGGACATCACATGGTGCTTTCGGATACGCCAGGTTCGTGAGGCGTCTTATGTCTTGGCCTAGCTCAGCCATTGTTTCCGAGGCTTTCTGTCTGCGCTCACGAAGCTGTACACGGTATAACTCTGTCTGGTTTGGTGGAGCAAACCTTTCTTCAAGAGCAATGACAAGGTCTTTGCAGCTAGGCCTGCCTGGTCCAAGATTGCCGAATACTCCCTGTGCCTGTCCTCTCAATGAAACAGAAAGATACAGACCTTTCTGTTCCTCTGACCATCCGTTAAGCTCTGCACATGCTTCAAAATGAGCCCTGTAGTCTGTCCAGGCTACAGTTCCATCAAAAGTAGCAGGTTTCATGATGGTTTTGCCAGCCATATCCTGTGGCTCTGATTTCTTCTTCCTCAAAGTCACATACTTGTCAGGCCTCTCATCGTCTGGCAGGAATGACCCATCCTTCCCTTGCCCCATGCTATCACCGCGGTCGGGTCTACCAGGTGGTATATCAAACCGTAGCTTACCTGGTCCGGAAGGCATATCATATTTCCCTGACATGGGAGTGGACATGGACTGGTGGACAGAGCCATCACCAAGCATTTGTTCGTACCCATCTAGTTCGCTTTCCAGCTTCAAAATCTTGCTTTGCCTCTGCAAGTCCTCAATCCTTTGCTGCAACTCAATAAGTTGTGCTTCACGATCCATATTAATGGTCGAAATAGTCTATGAGTAAGTCTATAGTTTTATAATAGATGTATGCCCCACGTTGGGCGCCAATTCTGTAACGAACCTGGTTACAGATACCACAATATGGATATAAAATATATAGATTTTTCTCAGGGACTCTCTGTCCAAATAACTGAGGTTGCAACACAGCTCTGACTAGCTTGTCAGAACTACAATACTATTAAGATATGAGTATATAAATTTTCCTTGGGACTACTTTGTCTGACGATTAGCTATACAAATGATTTTGAAATGATTGGTGCATGAAACAAATCAAGAGTTGGAATCACGTTGATTTACTATCAGTCCCTAGCTAGCCTCAACTATTCCCTAGCCAGAACACAGTTAGGTTTCAACCCCTAACCTGTCTTGTATCCCAAGCCTTATACCGGCTTGAACCTATGGTTGTATCACAAGACTTAACCGTCTTGAACCTCCAGCATCCAGCAACAGTGGATAGAGCCCTATCAGAATGATTACTATTATCACTGTTCAAGTAGTAGTGCAATACTCCTACTCTACTAGGATGATAATAGCCAAATCAAACCTTTAAGGCTTTATTTATCGTATTGCCTGCTGTTTTGTTTCGATGTCACTTCTTCGAGAGCAAGAAGCAGAATGTGAAAACTGGCTAGATTTCGCGCTTATATACCCGAGGCTGGTACCCCGCACTTGGACTGGTTTCCCGTCTCTTAACCCGACGAACGTAAAATGAAAGTACCTAACGACGTAGTAACGGGTCGCTTAAAACTTTGAAAATAAACTAAATCAAATATGTCATTATTTCGGAGGAATAGAAAGTGCAAATAATATCCTTTTATAAAACTGTTCAAGCCACAATATTTTAACCTGGTATGAACTGAATTTATTGCCATAAACATTTCTTATTAATTTGACATAAGCGGCCTGACTATTTGCACGCATTTCGTTACAATATTTTATAATGTAATCACGTAGCTCGTATTTTACCTCAGATGCTTCAAAAGATCGATGAGTCTACTAAGCAGCACGTGAAAGGATATTCTTAATGTTACACCCTATGGGCGGTTTGCCTTTATTACGTCAGGGTGAACATGTGTCACCAACATGACAGGCATATGTACCAGCCGGGTTTCGAACCTGCAACCTCTTGATTGCTAAGCGAATACGCTATCCATTACACCATCGCGGCTGTACATATTCAGATTGTGACAGTGCAAATACTTACTGTGCATGCAACCGAAGCGTAACGGTAAACGTACACCTTTTCGCACTTAGTTACCTTTAACGTGCTTTTTCATAGATCCGCCGATCTTTTTACTCGTCTTAGGTCAAAATCGGGCTATACCCATTTTCTAGTGTTTACAAATGCTTGTCACGCGAGGCTATCCGGCACGGTCAAAATATTTTTACTGTATAATATGCATATCATTTTGTTTTGATTTGTTTTGTTTGTTTGTATTGAGGCTTAACGTCCCAGTCAACAACTTTTCAGTCATGTCGAAATGGACCCAGCTTAAAGTTCAAACTCTACACAGCTTCCTTTAATTGAAAACCAATAAATAAATGTAGATTGCTGAAGCTACATATTTCCTCAGAATAAGGGAAATTCTGAGCTTGCAGTATATAGTAGTTGCTTTTGCAATATAATTATCTGTTCTTGCTTTTTAAAAAGTGGTATATGACAAAACATAAATAAATAAACAGAAAAAATAGGCCTGGAAATTTTACTACGATCATGGAATTATCATGGAAAAGTCATGGATATTTTATTTCATACTTTCAGTGGGAACCCTGTTACAAAATTTATCATATCTCCGCTGGCACTTAAATTTAACCATTGTTTCATTTTCGAACTTTCTGGCATAGCCCTTTGGTCCTATATAAGTTAAGCCAAGTATTTATGTGACTTGCATAATATTTCAAACCTATGAAATCAGGTAAACAATGCGGAAAAGGGGGTTTACCTACAACGCCACTTGTATCTGGGCTCTTACGTACCTAATAAAGCTTAAAGTGATGTTATATAATAGAACCTTAAGAGATTGGTGAAAAATCATGTAAAATGAGAAGTTATGCCTACAAAATGATAGGTACCTTGGCTACTGATATAACAAGACAGCTGAAGCTGGTACCAAACGATAACTACAACAATATATTGTAACCATGTATCGGATATATAAATAATCTGATTCGATATTTCATGAATATTAATGAAAACTTCAGAAATCAGAGAAAAATGTTAAAAAAATGAAGGGATATACCAGCGAAATCATTTAAAACATTGCCTTAGAGTGCTGAAAATGGTATCAAAGGATAGTTATGACTAAATATTACACATGCTATCTGATACTTGAAATAAACATTCCTTAATATCGGCGGGGTGCAAGTTAAAGGTTTAAAATAAGGACATATATTCACTAACCATAATAACGTGAAGTTCTCCAAACACTGGAGAGAATTACAAACTCATCATGAAAACATGTCCGTGTAATGTATACCCCCTTAACCCCAACTTTTATATAGCAAAACTGGGGTATGCAAGGGTATACCTATTTTTCTTATTTTTGCTCCAAAACATAGATTGTGGGTACTCGTTAAAACCGCCTCGGCGAGGCGGTTCTAACGTGTACCCACAATCTATGTTTTGAGCAAAAATAAGAAAAATATCACTCATCATTCAACATTTTTCAGCTGAAAATTTTCAATTTTTAAAGCTAAAAAAATCTCTGTTTATTGCATGGGCAAGTTTTCGTAATGACAACAACAGGCGACCTGAATTTATGCCAGATGAATAAAATAAAATTTTCAGAAATTAGAGATGTGAAAAATGAAATGAAATACCATCACAATCACTAATATCTCAGATGCCAATAGCCTTAGAAATCTGAAACTGACATCAAAGGATTTCTTCGACAGTGCACTATTATTTTGTGTGTCCCTGATATACACTACAAATCATATGATATAAAGTTCCATGGATATTACATCAATGATAGTACATTACCTAAATATTCATAAATTTGATAATTTGTTAACAATCAACCATTTGATAGGTATACAGTATTGTTTATTATATAACTATAAATAGGCAGTATTTCAGACAATGCTTTCAGCTCATTGCATATTTTGTCATATTCTATAACCTGGGGTTTTTCCCATTAAATATATGTTGCTAAATTTAGAACACTGTATCTATCACGGAAATGTACATTAATTGATGTCTTGCAGTCCTGCTGATGAACTACAGATGATATTTACAACTGTTTGATTTCTTTGATTTAAGACTTTATGTCCCAATGAACATGTTTTTTCAGTCATGCTGGGACAATATACATGTAAGCTGTTGACAACAATCCATTTTCAGATGAAAAATTTTTTTTTTCTGCTCATTCTCTTTAAAAGTTTTGTATTAAAAGAAAGTGTTATACAATAAAACAATTCAAGTGTTGACTATTGAGTCATTGAATATGATGTGATATCCAACAGAGACTACCAATATTGACCTCGGCTTCGCCTCGGTCAATATTGGTAGTCTCTGTTGGATATCACATCATATTCAATGACTCAATAGTCAATAATTGTATATTGTTTCATGCATTTTACTTGAATAAGTTTTATCAAAAAATCATAAATATGCAAAAATAAAGTTATGTATTATATTAAGTATAAGGGTAAATGTTTGAGTCCGTATGAGTAAGACTTAGATGAGTACTTTCTTTTTTTTAAAAAATTAGTGATTTGCCTAGTTTAATATGAAGTTATCTTCTCTGTTTTGAGTATCTACATTTTTTAGAAAGGGCGTTAGTGAATGACATTTTTTGATTCATAATGCCTCAAGAAAGAAGCTGATTTATAATTATCATAAATTAATAAGATGCTTTATTTACACCAAACACTAAGTCATTTATGATGAAATTTGAAGTCTTGGCATCGTTTTTGAAATTACATAATACATGTTTATATTTAGACAATGTCCTTCTGTTACATATGTTACATTCTTCAGAAGGATATCTTAACTAAGACATTGGTAACAGCCTTTAAGAACTATGGTTCTCACAATTGTAAGCAAAAACGAATTAAAATTGTAAGACATAAGCGCAAGAATTTACATGTAATAAGTAAATAACAGTACAACATTTGGCTCATGAAACTGGGTGTTGGCCGCTAAATATCTAATTTAAGACAAAATATACAAAACGGAATTTTATGTTAATAAAAATCATAACTTTTGAAAAATGCATGAAACAATTGCAAAACAAAAATGTTA
Source organism: Rugalucina vietnamica (assembly GCA_964017185.1). NCBI lineage: Eukaryota > Metazoa > Mollusca > Bivalvia > Lucinida > Lucinidae > Rugalucina > Rugalucina vietnamica. The sequence continues at coordinate 10,706,081 of OZ024885.1, forward strand.
TTTGTAATTTTAAAGGGGGCATTTTTATTTCTGTAACATACATTACACAATGGGCGTCATATTATTGTTCAGCATTACACCGTATTGTAAAAACAACATTAATAAGTAGAATATGCATGTGACATGCAGACTTTATGAGCAAGTTGAATGAAATGATAAGTATTGTCATTTTTGTAAAGCTTCAACTTTCATACTATTATTTCTTTAAATTTTTTATTTGGTAACATATGTAATAGATTGACATAGGCTAAAAACAAATGCACAGAGAGCAAAAATCACTTAATCGACGTAGCTTCCATTGCTCTTTAAGTTTGAGGATTTACTTGCGAATATTCCCAAGGTAAAGCGTTCAGTCTCTTGGCATTCTGGCTTTTTACAATTTCCTTCATTGTTCATTACATATATATATATATATATGATATATATGCCACACTCCGGAGTAAAATCTCTGAACTTACATGTAGATTTTAAGTTACAGACTTTCAGGGCTATGATATTCATGCTAATATTAGCAAGAAATTATGAAACTTTTAATATGTATCTATCAGTGTCAAGTATTTTACATAGCAATACAACATCTGGCATTTGGAACTGGGGTAAGAACTAATACATCATGCAAACATGTCCGTGTAATGTATACCCCCTTGAACCCCACTTTTATATAGCAAAACTGGGGTATGCAGGGGTATACCTATTTTTCTTATTTTCGCTCCAAAACATAGATTGTGGGTACTCGTTAGAACCGCCACGCCGAGGCGGTTCTAACGTGTGCCCACAATCTATGTTTTGAGCAAAAATAAGAAAAATATCAAACTTCTTTAAGCCGAAAAATTACAATTTTTAAAGCTAAAAAATCTCTGTTTATTGCATGGGCAAGTTTTCGTAATGAATACATCAATTTAGACAGTGTATAACACACTAGGAAAGTTAACTTTGTTTTCTAGCTAAGCTAAAGTTAGAATGGAAGTTAATCTCATAGCTTTGATAGCATTCATAGAGCAACAATAAAAAGAAAATAATGTCACTCAAATTATTATTTTCAAAAGGTATTTTAATGTACGTTACACACAACTCAAAGTGCAATCAGTGAGGATCAGAGTTTGGTTTAAACAACTTTGATAGGTAAGATAGGTATTGAGCATGCAGACTTTATGAATAGGTTGAGAGACAAGATAAAGAATTAATATCTTTCTGTAGTCAAAACACAAAATCATAATTTCTTAATTTGTAATGGTAACATATGTAACAGGTTGTTACAGGATAAGCCCCAATGCTCAGAGCAAAGCCAACCATCTCTAATTTGAAGCAGCTTCGTGTGTTTGTCAAGATATAATATACTCTTGAATACATTCTGTACGATGGACAGAGCATTCAACCCTCATGCGTTCTGCCTATATGACATTTACCATGATATATACGCATATACATGTTATGCACGTTACCAGCTATAAGTTATTGTAAAGATGATAAAAAACAACAACCTCAAGTTCAAGCATATGCCTAGTCCGTGTACGCAATTAATGCGCATACAGCTATTATCTAGTAATCCAGTGTTTGTTTTAATTAGTGTTAAATATTGCAAACGTTGTGAATTACTCATTATGAATGTTCCTTACAGAATTGTATTCATTTGAGCTGTCATTATCCCGATAAAAGATCTGTATATACCTATATAGATCAATCAAAAAGATAATTTAAGATTTATTATTCACATGTTCCAAAATGCATCCGTTTCTAGCGCTAGCTTAAGAATAAGTACACTGTGTATAAAAAGTAACGTATGTAACATGCCTGACTAACCAAATATTTCAAAATTGGTATAATTATATTATATTTTAAGCATAAGAACACGAAGCACAAATAATTCATGCTTTAAAATGGATCAGTAGTAAAATATTATTCGCATTATGCTTTATGGTGCGTTATTGCGATCCAATCGGTAACATACGTTATGCCCCTCTCACACTACAATAAATAGTCTCAGGAATCGTCACGAATTCATAATTTTTAGGATTCGTGGATTTTCGTGAACTGTTTTGGTTTATTTGAAACTACTTACGAACCAGTAAGGACACAGACACGACAGCGTTACGAATATTCGGCGGACTCGGCTGAATTCGGCTGCAATCGCACGAACTTGGTAAGAATTCTTAACGATTTACATAATCTATTGAGGGTATGCTGCGCGAAAGTTTGAGAATCAGTTACGAATCAGTTACGAGTATGACGATAATATGTGCGAAAAATAAATATTCGTAGCTGTTCTTGACAATTCGTGAGATTTTTTCTCAAGATAGTTATAAAAGTTATAATACGCCTGCTTGAGAATCAGTTTCAAATTAAATGAAGGATGATGGCTAACTTCTTATGCTATTACTCTGTCGACTATGGCCCCCTACACCCATTCGATGATACTTGAGAAACTCAGTTCATAAATTACATCCCTGACTGTAGCTTTATCCCTGTAATGTTTTTCACCTCTGAGGATGGATTCTCAGAAGTAAAGAAGTAGCTTCTCTTCAACGGAACTGCCTTCTGCCGCACTCTAAATGATAACCTTGCTTTTCTATGTATCTTTCTCCCGTCCTTTGGTGTTTTCTATGGATCTTTCTCCCGTCCTTTGGTGTACCTTTTTCGTTATATTTCTGTTGTAGGATTCGTGGACTTCGTGGCGCGTTCCGGTGCAGTCGGCTAACATTCGTGCTATAACTGCCATATTAAATTCCATTAATCTCCAGCTTCATACAAACTCTTAGTTAAGTCGTAAGTCATTCGTGAGACTCTTGGCTGATTCGCATATTGATATGAATTCGTAGATAGTTCTTACCTATTTCGTATATGCTTCGGTGTGTATTCGCGACATTCGTAACGGATTCGTTGTCAATTCGTAGTTGGGTGACGAGCTCCGGAATGCCCGAAAGAGTTACGAGTGCATCCGAATCAGATAAGATTCAGTTACGATGTCACAGAATGCACTACGACTGTGTTAAGAATTAAATGCGAATTTTTTGGGTCGAAAATTCGGGACCAACGTTTTGAACTTTGGCCACGAATTTGTGACTGACCCACGATTTGCAGGAACTAACTACGAACTGTAAGAATTAGTTAAGAACTAGACGAATCGGTTACGTTTCAGCTACGAATCGAAAAAAAAATGTCAAAAATTGTCAATTCGTGACGATTCGTGAGGCAACTTGATTTATCTTATCGTAGTGTGATAGGGGCATACATGTGTATTATGAGAAAATGACCACAGAAAACTTAGTAAAACATGGTTTTCTAATTACACCAGATGTAGGCCTGATGCATGGTAGCAATGGAACTTTTCTTCCGGGGTGAGGGGGGGGGGGGGACAGGACAATTTTTTTTTCGATTTGGCTCCTAGACCAGGAACTATGTATTTGAATTTTGCTTTTGCAGAAATGTTTATTGGCCTCTTTGTTTCATATTACGGTACTGTCGTCACAATCGCTAATTTTGATTGGTTGCTTGAGGCAGATAAAGGGTAAATGATCGAAAGAATATTCAAAAATCTTCTTCTCAGAAACTATGAGGGGGATGGACTTGGTATACTTGTTCTTTATATAAAAAGGTGCAAGTAGGCAATGATCAGGAAAGGCACAATCAGAAAGAAATTCCCACTCAAAAAAATTAGGTGAGAAAACACTTGAGCCATCTCGTGGGAAAACCAACGATGTGGTTTCCAAACAGGTCCGACAAAAACCAGGCTGTACAAGCACAGAAAAGAGCTTGAAGCTTGAACTTTCGGATTTAAGTAGAAGAGGAATTGTACTATCCGAGTAGCGAAAACAAAGGCGCTGATCAGCTTCGCAGTTACTGCGAAGCTGATCTGCGCCTTTGTTTTCGCCTATGCAGATTGTTGGTTTTCCCATGAGGCGGCTCACTTAATTGACAATTAGGTACGTATACCTAGAAAACATCGTTTAAATATAGTGTGTGTTTTTTTTCCAGTCGGACAAGAACTCTGGTTGCTATGTCAACTTAAAGTTTCCATTAAACTTACAATGGACACAAAGAACATTCGAATTTGGCTGTCTCTGCCATCACATAAGGGATATTAGATTTTTTTTTTCAGAAATTTGTTTGATTGTTTGCGTTTAGGCTTAACGACCCAGTCAACAATTTTTCAGTCATGCCGGGACGGAGCCAACATTTCCTGGGTTTAACCAGTACTGTAGGGAGTTTATGTGTCTTGCCGAAGGACGCAACACGGTGACGCCTGTGGGGATCGAACCCAGGACCTCTCGATTCGAGTTTCGACGCTCTACCACCACACCACCACGCTCCTTTTTTCAGAAATGTCTATAAAGTAGTCCTCTACATTACATATGACATTTCATCCAAATGTTGACCTCAATAGCCATTTGGCCATACATCAGGAAAACATGTCCATGAAAAGTATACCCCCTTGAACCCCACTTTTATATAGCAAAACTGGGGTATGCAGGGGTATACCTATTTTTCTTATTTTTGTTCCAAAACATAGATTGTGGGTACTCGTTAGAACCGCCTCGGCGTGTACCCACAATCTATGTTTTGAGCAAAAATAAGAAAAATAACATTTTTTTCCAGTGAAATTTTTCATTTTTACAAACAAAACATTTTCTGTATATTGCATGGGCGTGTTTTCGAAACGAAATTTACAGTGTAAACTCACATCAGGAAAACATGTCCGTGAAATGTATACACCTATATAGCCTACTTTTATATAGTAAAACTGGGGTTTTTCGGGGTATACCTATTTTTGTTATTTTTGATCCAAAACATAGATCGTGGATACTCGTTAGAACCGCCTCGGCAATGTGTTTCTAACTTGCCGAGGCGGTTCTAACGTGTACCCAAAATCTACGTGTTGAGCAAAAATATCATTTTTTCCCAATGATATTAACAATATTTTCATCTGAAAAAAAAAAAAAAAAAAAAAAAAAAAAAAAAAAAAAAAATCTGTATATTGCACTGGCAAGTTTTCGTCATGTTGTGAGCTTCGTTTCCCAAGGCCTCTGGTTCCGCATTCCGACTTGCATCATTTAATGTTCTAGCATAACAAATACTCAATTGTGCCAAGAAAATATTTCATCTAGATTTAAACCGTAGCAAAATATATGCGAAAAACCATTTTCAGACACAAGGAAACACACTTTAGTACCCAAACCAGATTACTTGTGTGACTCATTATTTAACCATACAGGAAAAATCGATTGATTATTCCAATAATCGTTTCAGCGATATTTGCAGGTGTTGGTGCACATGGCTTTGCAGATGGTTAAGATATCTGCATCCCAATTGTATTTTCGTGGATAATCGGTTATTAACCGTTTAATCGTTTAATCGATTAATGGTTTTTCGATAATCGTTTCAGTGATATTTGCAGGTGTTGGTGCACACGGCTTTGCAGATGGTTCAAATATCTGCATCCCGATTGTATTTTCATGGATAATCGGTGATTAACGGATTTATCTTTTAATCGATTAATAGTTTTTCGATAATCGTGTCAGCGATATTTGCAGGTGTTGGTGCACACAGCTTTGCAGATGGCAAAGATATCTGCATCCCAAATTTATTTTCATGGATAATCGGTTATAAACCGATTTATCATTTAATCGATTAATGGTTTTTTGATAATCGTTTCAGTCATATTTGAAGGTGTTGGTGCATACGGCTTTGCAGATGGTTGATAAATCTGCATCCCAATTGTATTTTCATGGCTGATCGATTATGTCCGATGATTTATTGATCATTTTTTTCATCTTTTCAGTGATATCAGACCCTGCAACTAGTATATCCGCTGTTGTGGGTGGGACAGATATCGGGATCCCAACTGGACTTTTCACAGCTTTCGGACAACCCATTGATGCCGTCGTGGTAAGAACTTCATTACGCAATTAACAACAATTTAAGAAGACTTTGTGTAACAATTAAAAAAAAGAAAAATCGATTAATTTTTAGAACCGCCTCGATGAGGCGGCTTAAACGAGTACCGACATTTCTCGTATATATGTTTTGGTTTAGAAAATAAGCGCTACCAAACAAAGCTTCAACTTTACACTGCTTATTATGAGACAAATTGCTGTTTTGTTAACAACTTTGTTGTGTTGGACACGTGTTTCAGTCATGTCATTACAATGGCACTGTAAAGATCGAACAATGACTAGATGGTAATATTTTCATCCAAACCGGTATATCATTTTTACATAAAGACATATGTCCATGTCTATTGAGGGTCATTAGATAAGGGACAGAGCATTAAAAAACCTAGTGCCCTGACAATGACTCAGAATGCAGGTAGGGACCAAAACAGGAAAAATCAATACTGATTGCAGAGGGAGGCAGTTTTATTGAACAGGTTATCAGGAACCATAAAATTAATAAACAGTGGAAGTACAGGTATTTACCTTTAGGGACCTCTTTATGGCCCCCTGCAGAGATGTGATAATCACCTCATTATGACAGTCATTTGATCTAAGGACCATATTGCACTATTAGGGTCATTAACCGAATAAACAGTGGTATCAATTTTAGCTTCTTCAGAAGTAAGCCTTTAAGCCTTTAAGTAGCCCATGTGCAGCTTGGTCCTTTGAGGCCCATACATGTATATCCCGGAACATCTTCGCCCCACACTAGCTATATTGATACCCGGGGCCAAGATATCAGGAAACATGTCCGTGAAATGTATATCCCCTTAAACCTCACATGTATATACATGTAGTAAAACTGAGGTATACAGGGGTATATCTATTTTTGTTATTTTTGATCCAAAACATAGATTGTGGGTACTCATTAGAACCGCATCGGCGAGGCGGTTCTAACGTGTACCCACAGTCAATGTTTTGAGCAAGCATATCATATATATCAATCTTTTTTCCAATGATCTTTTTTTCTTTTAATTTTTTTTTCTTCAATTTTATGCTGACAAAGTTCCCTGTTTATTGCATGGGCAAGTTTTCGTAATGTAAACCGGCTGGGGTATCTTGGTCTGGGTTGGCAAGCTACCCTGGGGTATCTTAGCCCCCACCTGAATCTAAACTAATTCTTTTTCTTTGAGAGGCAAATTTACTTTATCGTGAATCGTAACTGTTGTACGGCTCGTTCGACTGTTATCGATGATGATAATTTGCCTAAACCTGAAACTGAATTATAAATTAAAATGTGTTGAAGTACTATTGAAAGTGCCTTAAGTATTAAAAATGAGCCGCCGCAAGGGGAAAACCAACAATCTGCATAGGCAAAAACAAAGGCGCAGATAATTTTTTGCAGTAACTGTGAAGCTGATCAGCGCCTTTGTTTTCGCTTCACGGATGGTATAATTCCTCTACTTTCTAAATCCAAAATTTCCAGCCTTCAACAATCTTCTGTGCTTGTACAGCCCGGTTTGTGTCGGACCTGGTCGGAACCCAAATTGTTGGTTTTCTCACGAACAGGCTCAAACATTGTCTACAAATGGCTGTTGGAACACTATGGCTGTTGGAAAGTACATGTATATAATTATGCAGTTTAGTTTTATCCACCAAATTATACCTTCGATCAACCGTTGCATATTCACTTGTTTGGGCCTTTGGTCCTGGACTATGTACTGGAATTACAATATCGTTTAAACTTCAACGGGACAACAGACAGGCATACTACAATGTCATGTTACAATGCTGCGTGTTTTCCGAATCTGTAGTACATCAATTTCGTTATCTGTTTCAGTGTTTTCAAACTGGGTTTTGTGAAGCTGGCGCAACTGCAGACGCGACATGGTCGATCGATTCCCCACCCGTGGAAGACCCAGTCGGGACCGGGATGGCAGCCTCACACAGTAATGTTTTGTTCGCACCGTATGTTTTTCCTCTTGATGACTTAGGTGAGTAGACTAGATATGCGGATAACACTGATATGTACGACAATGACATATCAACAATATTAATGTGAATTTGATGCTGATATGTGTATTACATTGATACACTGTATGTGAATAAAATTAATATTTGAAAGATAATATGATATTTGAAAGACACTGATATGAGGCAGATATTGGTTTTAGAATGTAATTGAGATGTAAGTATTCATATGTCAAAGCCACTGATGTGTATGAATAAATAATTGAATAAAAATTGATCTTAAATGACTTTGATATCTGAGTTACTGAATATGACATTGATTAGACAGGATCACGGTTCTAGTCGGTATTCCGTGATACCTCTCCACACCGACGGAAAGGGCTTGCATTGAGACTTTGGTCGAAAACAAAAATCACTTGGGACAGGAAGTAAATGAAAAATAGTGTCACGTAGATCAAAATTCATTACAAAAACAAGCCCGTCTGATATACAGATCGAGATTTTAAAAGTTCTAAAAAATGAAAGTTTTCATCAGAAACAAATTGACATTTTTCTTATTTTTGCCCAAAACATTGATTATGGGTACAGTAACACGTTAGAACCGCCTCGGCGAGTCGGTTCTAACGAGTACCCACAATCTATGTTTTGGAGCAAAAATATGAAAAGTAGGTATACCCCTACCTACCCAAGTTGTTCTATATGAACATGATAAAAATGGGGTTCAGTATAGTAAACTTTCCATTTTTGGATGTTGACGTTCCTCGCCGTGCTTCATATGGTGTATACATTTCGCAACTTATTTGGTTTGCTAGAGTCTGCAATCATGTTGCGGATTTCAATGCGCGAAATAAATGTGTAACAGCCAAACTTATACAGCAGGGTTATCGGTACCATAAACTTCGAAAAACATTTTCTAAATTTTATTTCAAATACATGTGGTATTAATTGATTATCACAATTAATGCTGGGTTAAAGACCCTTTTATGCGTTCAGAAAAATCTTAACTTAAGGGGATGCTAAGTGTCAAAATCTAATAAATGTATATTTTTTACCTGTATAATGAAAAATGACAATTTTACCAAGGAGACTGGATATTCTTGACACATTCTTGTATGAGTCAGTCAAACATCGACCATAGATTATTTTATGCCCAAAAACTCAGCTCTAGAGGGCTCAGCAACACTCTTATCAGCATTGTTCAAGTTACTTCCTGGTTTGCTTCTGTTTTCATCCGTCTGGCATACTGGATAAAGTTTACTAAAATCTATCGCCATAAACATGACCTCCAACTTCTTGGCTACAGTCTTTGAAAGTGTTTCGAACAAAAAGTCATTAGTTTGGGAGAAATCATACTATTTACCGTATCTGCTGCAAAAGGTTTTCAGCATAAATTATGAATACCATGTATTCCTCAAGAAGAAATAATCTCTGAGTGGACAAACTTTCAAAGATTGTTGTCAGGCTTTTTCAGATCATGTTTATGGTGGTAGTTTTTAGTACAATTTATCCAGCATGACAGACAGATGAAAACGGAATCAAACCAGGAAGAAACTTGAACGATGCTGATAAGCGTGTTGCTGAGCCCTCTGGAGCTGAGCGTTTGGGCATAAAATAATTTGTATTCAATGTTTGAATGACTCGTACAAGAACGTTTCAAGAATATCAAGTCTCCTTGGTAAAACTGTCATTTGTTTTTATACATTTACAGGTAAAAATTATACAAGTATTCGATTTTGCAATTAGCACCCCCTTAAATGTTATGCGACAGTCTGTATGCTTAGTTTCTAATCCAATCATGGTTGATAACTATGCTGCCTTCTTTAATTACACACCGGTGGGTCGGGCGTCAGACTATGATGGCCACACTTAAAGTTCATTTTAGTTGATTGGGGCCGGAGCTTCTTGTCTATTGCTTTGCCCACCGGGGTTCTACTGGTGTTTTTCCATTGCTCCGTTGTAAGTCATTTGGCGCTTAGGGATCTCCATCGTCAGGCAGCTTACTCAATTTGTGAGCCCTTTTGATTCATCATGGTGGTTATCATGATTTGTCCTTGATGATTCATTGACTAGTTAGAGATTCAGCACGAGGACCGAACAACTATCTATATGTCGTGAACCACTGTAGAAGCTGAGGGTGAGGTCCTATAAAATCGATTTAAGCCCGCCAGTAATTTTATATTACTGACCGTTCCGAGGCGATACTTCTATGGTGGTTCTTATTATTTTAGGTCTTGGTGTTAAAACTTTTTGTGCTGTTTGCGCCTTATGTATGTTTTCATAATTTTAGTTAATTTTAGGTAACCGAGCAGCCACCTATTGGGAAAATAGTTGCTCATTCGGCTTACGATTTGTTTTAATGGTATAAGTACCTGAGTTTTCCCATGCGGCGGCTCGTATATTTCAACGATGTTTCTATTGCGAAAGGCATGGCTGTGACAAAGGAGCAAATGCACGTTGATCAATGCAAGTTGGTGGTGGTATCTTTGCTACACACCCGTGAAAGCAATTTGGATTTCCGCTGATATTATGAACTAGTCATTTGTAACCACGACCCCTCAGCTAGGGGAAATAGCGGGGACTTTGACTTTTGGTCCAGCAAATCCCTGCTAAAAGCCACACCCTGCGGGGACTGCTCGTGGGTAAAACCACTGCTGTTTTCCCCTGCAGCCTGCTATCTTTTCATTTCACGGCCCTTTTATTTTGCCTATATAAAGCAAACCACGGATATTTGCCGTGGTAAAACTTTGGCCAAAGCCCCGTTCATTTTCACGGCTATCCTCCGCCCCGCCCCCCCCCCCCGGGGGGGTTGGGGGCCGTGGTAACAAATGAGTAGTGCATTAATGATACACCTTTGTTTACCCCAGTAGTTGTGTGCATCTGCCAAGGCTGCAATACTTTTAAAATTTATTGCTTTCCATGTTTTCCTATGAAAAAAATCTATGTATCATCACGATAACATGTTCATATTATATCCCACTCAATCACACTTTTAAACTGGGACGAGCAGGGGTTTCAAGAAATACAGAATACAGTCTCAGAAAATTCTGCATATTGCAATGGCATAATTTTGTAATGAAAAGATTGGCCCGCAGCTCGTAATATAGTAGTGAAGGTGCCAGATGGTAAAAAGCCACCAAAAAAGCACTTTAGGTGGCCACCTGTTTAGCAAAAATTTCCTTTGTATAGTTGTTTAGTACTGTCTTGGGGAAGTATGAAAACCAATGTTTTAATTTTTTTCGGTCTTGCAAAAGTACTTTTATTGTGGGTGAAAATGACATACCCTAGCTTATTTGAACCGTGACTTCTACGACAGCCAGCAGATTCCCAAACCTAAGTATGTTGTCTATTTTCATGTTTATGCAATATATTTTCATTGCAGCTGCTAGTAATTACATATAGTTGCTAGTGAGACTTGATTTTGCTTTTTAAAACAAAAAAAAAGTTACATACATTACGCTTTAATGACGTAACTACGCCATTTTTCAGAGATGTCTAAAAAAATTATTTTTAATTGTAAAATTATAGTCTTTTTGTTAATCTTTTTGCCTAATTGTTTGGTTCTGCATTAAACTGTAAAGAGTAATAAACTATTTTAAGATAATGGAAAGCTATATAGATCCTTACAGTGTAATTAATTGTACATAGTGTAACATTATATACAGAATAAATTCCTGTTTTTGCGTCATTCTATTGTGGCCGGTCATCTTTAAAATTCATCTTAAAAAACCTTAAAGCTAATATCTACAACAATAAAGCTAGCAAAATATTTTAAACAAAATTTATGTGTTTGACTATTCGTTTTAGCTTTTTGTGACATGTAACATATGTAACAGAGGTCAATTTGTCAATAAGTAAGGCTCCAAACAAAGAAACAGCTTCACAATATCATTTTGGTTAGTCATTTATTGCTGGGACATGTGTTGAGTACAGTCTTTGGACAGTATAAAAGCCTTTATCTTAAAGAAAACTCAAGCTTGGTTGCACTCTGAGAATTGGGACATTATCATGTAACAGGCTGTTACATACATTACTGGTAAAAATGAAAATATAACTGTTTGAGCTACAGAGAAATGAGAGCACTTTATCATTTTACTCAAGTTACTCATAGAGTCTGCATTCTGCATGCCTATGCTACAAATTAAAGTTGACTGTAATGTGTACGTGTTATGTAAATAAAAATATACTTTGAAAATCACAATTTTAAGTGACGTCATTCACTTTTGCGAGTGTTCTATGCATTTTGCCAAAAACAAGATACATGTATTTATTTCCATTTATAATACCATCTTCAAATGACACACAAGGTTTATTTTATATCTCTCTTATATGTATTGTCTTAGATAAAGTATTCAGCAGTCTAACCCCAAGTCGCATATGCCAAATGATGCATTACTATTTGCCTTTAACATGTTAATTCTTGAGAATGGTGGTTATATCTCATGACTTTGATGTTTCCTTGATAGTTGAGAACCAAAGCTCTGAACAACTGTTACGACTGTTACCAAGAACCTAGACTCAGAGATCTTACTGAATAATGTAACGCATGTAACAATATATGTTATGAATAAAGAAGGATATTGTGTAGATGTAATATTTCAAAATAAGGTGATGACTTTGTTTCCTTAAGTCTGTTATGTGAAAATAAAACAACAGATATTACTTATTCATTTCTAAAAATAAATGCCTATGAATCTATGTATAGAATAAAGGCTGTTCAAATACTGCCTTTCTAATGCTGAAATATGAACAGAGAAGATAACTTCATCTTGGACAAAACAAATAAATAATTCTATCAATTGTAGTAATCCCAAACTTATCTTCATCAGATGCATCCATGGGCGTAGCACTTTTACCGTAATGCCTAATAATTTGCATACTCGTGAATACGAATAAAAACTTAGGAAATCGCAGAAAAGTTTTGAAAATAAGGGATATACCTACAAAATAACAAAGTTTTGTAACTGGGCTGTTTATAGACCTAGATTACTTATAGTGGTACCATACAAATGATTAATGCAATGTACTGCTGCCCTCTAGCTTAATAAGAATATAATATTCATAATTATTTTTGAAAATTAAAAATGGGAAATAACACCAAAAAAATTATTAACCCAGTATATCTGCAAAATAGCATGGAGCTCAAGTACCAAAATCCTTAGTGTGCTGAAAATGGACTCTGATTTTTTGAATTTCATGAGTATTAATGAAATCATTAGATACTGGAGAATAAAGTGTGAGTATACCTACTTAACCACTATGTACATTGTATATTGGCTACTGATAGCAATAGGTAGCTGAAATTGGTGTAAACTGATTGCTAGGACCCAATATTCTTTAGCCATGCTATCTTAAGATTAGATCATATGAGCCTTTCCGGATAGAAATCGACCTTATGACATACGACGTTGAACGTGAGAAAATGACGTCGAGAACGCGACGTTACGTCAGAGCAATTTTGCGCGCTAATTGTTCGTCGTCTGCCACAAATACGTCCCGACGTTTCTGGCTTTATTTAAGCTATGCATTCGCCGATTTGCGTAATGTTGCATTGATTTGGAAGTTTAGAAACTCTGCTATAATATTGTCAATGGATTTAGCGTTTCCATGGCCGTATTTGACTTCTCCCACGGTTAAATGAACACCTAATTGCGTTAATTGCTTTTGTCTTTATTAATTGAAATAAACATTGTCTCGGTTTTTTTTTTTTGGGGGGGGGGGGGCTGCAGATATTAATGCATAGAAACCCATGTTTGATACCTATATTGAAGAGAGAGAGAGAGGAGAGAGAGAAAATACAAAATAATTTTAATTAGGGGTGACAATCGGGAAATTAACTGAAAAAATGTGAGTATATATACCTGTCTTTGATAAAAATTAAAATATTTATGCTGGTGAATTTACATTTCTCTCTTAAACGTTATTTCTTCAAAAGTTATAAAAAGTGTACCTTTAGTGCGTGTTATTTCTATACCATAATACTGAATTATTTTCAAAAAAACATATAAACGAGTGGAATTAAGTAAATCTATCCCGATTTTGTCAAAATAAAGAATTAATGACTTTATTATATGGCAAGTGATGAAATATAGAGAAATATGTTTCAAATATAACCAATATTTGAAAAAGTTATATTTTCACATGTGAAAATATAAAAAAGTTATATTTTCACATGTGAAAATATAAGATTTGGGAATACGCAAATTACGATTCCGCAGTTTCATTTCTAATTTATACATAACTAAATTTTATAATCTATGCTATTGTTGACGCAATGACCATTCACACACAATAGCGACGTAATGACGACGTAATGATGTCATTTAAGATTTTGACGTCATATGCTTTAGCGCGTAACGTTACAATGACTACATGCAATATAATAAAAAGAAAATTCGAAAAAGAAAATTTCATCTCGTGAAGTGAAAAATTATATATTTCATTCGTGCCTTCGGCACTCATGAAATATAAAAATTTTTCACTTCACTCAATGAAATAAAACTCATATTCACTCCAAAAACTTGAATATCCTCTATATATTTGATGAATTATTTCCCTTGAAAAAAAAACTTACTTGTAGGGGAGGTTGGGGATGAATAGGCCAGGCATCAATATTTCAATGTTTGGTTTTAACAGTCTTCGATTTAATGTTTCGTCCAAAAGGCTAGCCAGGATCATGACCGAAGCCACAACTTGGTTTCCAAGGCAAGTGGCTCATCTCAGTTTTATTTCTATTATCGTTACGAATTTACCTGCCTTTCTGGCACACGCCACGATCAGCCGGTGAAGGCTGATCCGTGGTGGCAGTTTAGTTAGTGTCAACTTTATTCTGATGGTTACGCAAATTCATGATCTCGAGATACCCAAATCTCACCATATTAAGGTTACTGGTGACAGCCTATTGGGTCGCATTTTTTGCGAAAATCGAACCTCTCAAAAGTACAAGCATTGGCAGAAACGTTTAACCATTATGTTTACGCTCATAGAGAACAGTTGATATCATGTCGGAAATCAATATCCGTTTTCATAAGCATGTTTCAGACATATCACCAGAACTTTGCCAGTTGGGAAGGAGGACTACAGCTATGACTTAAGAAATATTTTAGAATGTATGTGGCAAAATCATGTTTTAAATCGGCTGCTTAACTTCCGAAGCACTACCCGGTGGTAACTCAGAAGAAAGTACATGTAGATGGTTCAGGGGACATCCGATGATTCTTTTGGGGATTCAAAATCTCCTAAAACTGCAAATAATTCTTATTGCGTGCGTTTTAATCTGCCGAACGGACTGTCATGCAACAACGCCAACAACACGCTAAAATGCAACCCAGCTCGAAAACTTGTTCTCAGTTTCATCAATTATTATTATTAAAATCATCATTAAAATTTAATTAGAAATTCCTAATCCTCGTGATGAAACGAACTTGGAACATTTTTGCTATTTTTCGGAGAGAAAATAAAATTTGACGCATGCAAACTTAAAAAATACTGGGTACCAAATTTATCGCATGATTGCATAGGCGGCACAATTTATTCACGTGCTGCACGTCGTTGCACGACATTTCCAAGTTTCAGATAATTTTAATACATCTAGCTGCAAAAGAGGAATACACACTTTTTTTTTTTTTTTTTTTTTTTTTTTGTCTGCGCTTCAAGACTGGGTAAGCGGTTGTATAAGTCCAAGTTGTTTTGGATTTGTATGGAGAGTTCCGTTTTTCGAGTAACTATGGGTCCATATGGCATCTCGAATAATGAAAGACATGTACACACAATAGACGGACACACCAAGTGTTTATATGCCGCGAAGTTTGCTTTGGAATGGAAAATAAGCGATACAGAAAAAGGACCATCAATAACGTGGTCCAACTTGCCAGGTTGTTGACATTTCGGCAAGGTGCAATAAGAGTGAGCGGTACAAAACTGTAGGTAAATGGCTTGTGTGGGTCAATGGGACGCATTCTTAAGAGTGAGCGGTACAAAACTCTAGGTAAATGGCTTGTGTGGGTCAATGGGACGCATTCTTTTGTCTCTATTTTTCACCATGCGTGGCATTGGGAAGTTTCGCCACTTTTGATTCACGGCATGTGAAGAACGCTGAGTTATGTGTATGCTGTAGTCGGTTTGAACATGTTGAATGATGCTGAGTGACGCATCCCAGTCCTTCGTTGAAAGACGGCATGGCCACGGTCGACGTCTTCGAGGGCACCCGGATGTCATCCTTTCCGCTGGTCTCTCAGTAGATCGAATAGCTTATCCGCTCTCCGTTTCACTTCTTGTTCTCGGTCCACTAATTCTGTGTTGAGAGGATTCACGGAACACCGACGGGAACATCAGCTGATTGTAAGAAGTTATCTGGACTCGGAAATGAGACTTTTTTTTATCCAGGGGACTTAAGGGACTCGTTTAACTCGACGTTTTCAGAGGAGTAATATTTTAGTGATTTCAATTGACATGTAAATAAAAAGCAGAAATTTTGCTGAAATTAAACTCCGCGGTTCGATGAATTTGAATATTTTTTTAAAAAATATTTTGCAATGTTTTCTGTGTGTTCAAACGTTAAGAATTAACGCGACGTTACAACGCAACGTCATTAAAGAGTGTCTTTACGTTGACACCTCCTTGTTTCAAACCCCCATAAAATCTTTAATAATTACGTTAGAAAAGTAAGATAAATTGCAAAATGCTCATTAAGTATTCTACTTTCTTGATATATCAAAAACTGAAAATCGATTTTTTATGGCATAAGGTCGATTTCTATCCGGAAAGGCTCATATGAATCTTTGTTTCATAAATTTCAATGAGAACTTCAGAAAGAAGAGAAAAAATGTGGAAATGCAAAGGGGTAAACCAACAAAATCACTTAATTCTCTGCTGACAATGACCTTTGAGAGCTGAAAATAGCATTAGCTAATTGCTATTAGAATGTTCTATTGTCAAGTTGTCAGATACACCAAAGCATATGAGTAAGCTACCAAAATACAAGTGTTTTTTGTTGATGGACACCCTTTATAAGTCTGTCATTTTTATTTGTATCGATGTTTTACTTAATATCAATGAGACCAAATCTCAAAGGATTTTTATAAGAGACCACATGGCAATAATATTTGTCCCAGCTACCCTAGCCTTGCCCAAGGCTTAGAAATAAAGAAAAACGCCTTTCGTAATTTTCATTTTTTAAATCTCTGCAGCTAGTCTAGTCTATAGATGGGGCTCGATTTCTAAGCCTTGTAAAATCCGAAATCAGCAGCCTCAGAAATCGTAGGGCACATTTATCAATATCAGAATCTTAACAGCAAAGTGCTTAGTGGTATTCAAAGGTTTATGACCCTGTATTAAGACAGAACCATCTTGCACCTGATAAGAACTACATCCTGAGTATTCCACATGAAGAATTGTAAAGTGAGTTTGACATTCGTCATTATGCAAGTTGTACAAAGGTGCCAGCAATTTGTAGAACGTTGGAGAAGCAGTGCATTCAGGAATTATTAATTTAGGCAAACAAATAAGAAGAAGAATTATACATAATACAAAGTTATGCTTTATTTTGCTGCTGATCAGTGAGGGTGTACTCTGTCTGTCTGTCTTCCTGGCTGCCTGCCTGCCTGCTTTCATGTCTGTCTGTCTGTCTGGTTTGATTTGATGCTTCATAACCACTGTCATCAGCTGAGCAGCCTGAGGTCAGTTATACAAATAACTCAGTTTCTAGGAAATTACCAATATTTAGTGCATATTTCTTTTAAAAAATTGATCATCAAAAAGCTATTTTCAGGGCCAAACCAATGCAGCATTTTGCATTTGCTTACTGTAATATAGCTGTTATATGCATTACATGACACAATGTCTAAAAAGTTTTGGCCTCTGCCCTTTGGGCCCTAATGAAATGGATGGGTTGCTTGTGCCTCCAGGTGAAGCTTCCACACTACAAAATGTCCATCTGATTATTGGTTAACCGCTCAAGTCTGAGCCTGCCCAGGTCTGAGCCTACCCAAGAAAACATATGAGCCGCCGCGTGAGAAAACCAACAATTTGCATAGGCGAAAACAAAGACGCAGTTCAGCTTCGCATTAGCTGCGAAGCTGATCAGCGCCTTTGTTTTCGCTACACGGATAGTACAATGTCTCTTCTTCTTAAAACCTAAATTTCAAGCTTCTAGCCTGCTTCTGTGACTGTACAGGTCGGTTTGTGTAGGACCTGTTCGGAAACCACATTGTTGGTTTTCCCACGAGGTGGCTCATATATATATATATTATATAAGCCTTATTGGCTTAGTTCGGTGGTTATATTTGAAGCACTTTTTGGATGTCGAGACGTCCAATTTTAGGTACAAGCCCCACAAAATAGAGGCAATGTCCTGACATGACCATTGCTGTTGACTGGTACGCTAAACTTCAACTCAAACAAACAAATAAAAAGTCTGGTATAACAATGCAAATGTCTGTATTAACACGAGGACCGTATGTAAGACTGGCATTAATGCTAAAGTAAAGATATTATCATTAATAAAATATATTATTATTATTGGTGTTGTTGCTGTTCTCTAACAATGACTATGTTCAAAATTGCATCAATATCAGTGTATGTAAAAAGTGCAAAGTATTTTGGGAAAACAATAAGTAAAAATTAAAAAAAAAAACAAACTCATTCATTGTTTCATATGAGGCCAGATTGGTTTCTGAATGCTCAATTCATTTTATCAGAGAAACTTTCAAGGCTGTAAAACCATCAACCTACTGAAGTACAAATAAACACTGGTGCTAATCTCCATCAAGGAATTAGAGATGGTCAATTTGATAGCCATTTACTGTCAATCATTTCTCAGAGGGATTTTGCTTTTTACTAGTCTGTAAAACTCAGCCAAGACCATTGAAGAAAAATTCATTAATAGACTAGCTTAGAGACTCGAGAAATTTCAATATAGAGAAAATAATAAAAATGAAAACAATAATCATATGACATTAAAATATGTTTTACAGACTAGTAGCTAGTCTACAGCTACCCCTTAATGTCAATTTCAGCATTCAAAATCAATAGACATACGAGAAATCAGTGATTTAGTTGGTATATTCCTTCATTTTTCAATCCTTTTCTCTTACTTCAGAAGTTTTCATTAATATTCATGAGGTATTAGATCAGAAAATCAGATTACACAGTTACAGTACATTGTCAAAGCAACCATTTGCTTTCAATTTCTGCACTCTTATGCTATCAGTAGCTAAGATACAGTCATTTCGAAGGTGTACCGTCTTAACTTTCCTGTGATTTTGTATCCATTTTTCTTACCTTATCATTAATATTCTTGAAAGTGAAAAGCAAATGATTCATAGATATGACTTTAAGGCAATAGCTCACAGTCTAAGCATTCATCAATACCACTTTCTGCATCCTATGTCAATTTAAATGCCAGATACAAGTGATTCAGAAGGTTTTTGAACATTGACAACCCTTATTTTGAAGGTATGGTCAATCAAATTTATCCACCTGAACTTCAGTTGAACAAAGCCAATATCTCAGATACCGAAGTCACCTTTATAAATCTACATCTTTCTGTTGCAAATGGATTTGTTTCTTCTAAAATTTATGATAAGCGCCATGACTTTGATTTTGATATTATAGTAAATTTTCCTTTCTTGGATGGTGAAGTTCCTCGTCGCGCTTCTTATGGTGTTTACATTTCGCAACTTATTAGGTTTGCTAGAGTCTGCAATCATGTTACAGACTTCAACGCTCGAAATAAATGTTTAACGGCAAAACTTCTCCAACAGGGCTATCGGTATCATAAACTTCGAAAAACCTTTTCTAAATTTTATCGTAGACACTATGAATTGATTTCCAGATAGACATTTTTCACTTTTGAACGTAAATGCTGCTGGCGCTTGCGGTTATGACTTTCCGTGTGATGGGGGACGACTCGTGAGGGCATATTTGAGACGAAGACGAGGGACGATATGAAGAATTACTTAGTCAAAACTACCAATAGCCCGACAAAGACGAATTAAATAAGAGAGTCCAAAAAGTGAAATAGTCTAGGACGTGTAGCTGTGTAGCTCAATAGGTAGCATTCTTCGAGTTGAAAGCGAAAGGTCCTGGGTTCGAGTCCCGGACGGATCACTTTTTTCTTTTCTTTATTTGTCTCTCTTGTGACAAAAAAGCTTTGCAAATAAAACATATATTATCAGCTGATTATATTTTTTGGCAAATACAAGAATCATGAAATGCCCTACTACATTAAATTCTTAAATCGTAAAGGAATTGAAGTTTGAGACGGCAGCCTACATGTATGTTTTCTCTTGTATTGGGAGCTCGACCGTATTTTTGGTATAAGAGATGATCTATCCTCACGTCAATATTTCTTTCTGGGTGACATGAAAATATGAATATACTGAAGGCTTGTACAGGCATAATGTGGCTAGGATAAGTTAGCCACCCTGAACGACTTAAACTGAATGTTTTCCGCGGACGTAGGCACTAACTCAAATAGTACACTGTATAGTGTACATGTAAAGATATATGTATATTTATTAGGTGTAAGACCTACAGTTCCACGTGCTGTCTCGTGAGAGAACATAATTTATTTTGGCATGTTCATACATGTATTTCAAACAGATACTCGAAATCTTGATGTTATTTATTTGGTTGATGTTTCGTTTTGAGTCCATTAGACGATAAGTGCGATATCCTAGCTACATTTTGCAAAGCCATACAAATAAGCTGAGGTTTTGTAGACCTTCCACAGTATTTCAGCATTTTGAATGCGATAATTACGATTTTTGGGATGTTTTTTTTTCCAAGTCAACGGCTTTCTTTCTGATCCTCATTTATTATCTTGAATTATGCGTGATGTTTATCTGGTTGAATTCAAATAAATATAATTTTTAAAAACTTCAAACTAAAACAATATTATTTTCAAGAAAATGAATGCTTATAGACTAAGAAACATACAGTTCGTTTTTTCATAACGTGCCGCGTACCTTGCTTAACCCTAAAACAGGATGGCAATATTCTTTACGCGAGCACACACACACACACACACACACACACACACACACACACACACACACACACACGCACGCGCGCGCGCGCACGCACGCACGTACGCACGCAAGTTCCGTAGATTACTTCATGTCGCAGTGGTTCAGTCAGTCGCTTCGTAAAATCACATGTCGAGAATAAATAGTTACATGTAGTTGATATAAGACTGGTACAAAATTATTTTTAGGGAGCGCGGTGGCGTAGTGGTAGGGCGTCTGACTCCGAATCGAGAGGTCCTGGGTTCGATCCCTATAGGCGCCACCGTGTTGTGTCCTTGAGCAAGACACATTCACTCCTTACTAACTGGTTAAACCCAGGAAGCGTTGGCTCCGTCCCGACATGACTGAAAAAATGTTGACTGGGACATAAAGCCTTAATAAAAAATGATTATGATAATAGCATCTGACTCGTTAGCTCAGGAGGTTGAGCGCGAGTAGGAAACGCCTATTTTTATTGGAATTGTTATTATTATTATTATTATTATTATTATTATTATTATTATTATTGTTCGCAGAAAAAAACAAACAAACTTAAAACCTATATGCATTGGTAATAGGGATCGCTAGTTCAATTCTGAGCTGCCCATGGCTTTATGGTGACACTATAAACCGAGATCCCGTCTGCAAATGACGATAACTGTTGGTGGGAAAACAACTATCAACTATTTGTTATCGCCATGTGGCTTTTAACATACTGCTGCATGTATATACGTACATTGGTTCTGTTAAGCTACATTTCACGTGTTTTTCGTGAACACACAGAAACTTTTTTACATGTAAACATGGCAAGATTTATGATTTGAAGCATTTAGTTGATCTTTAATTTTATGTGCAGTTCTTTTTATTCTACGCCTTACAACGTTTTGACACATTTCAAGTAATATCGAGCATGGTCTGTTATCCTCATCAGGATAACATGTCCGTGGCATGTTTACCCCATTGAACAACGCTTTCATAAAGCAAAACTTGAGTATGCAGGGGTATACCTAGTTTTAGCTCACATGAGCCCTTCGGCTCAAAAGGTGAGCTTATAGGATGGCCATGCCCCTGTCAACAATTTCCATGATCTTCTTCTCTGAAGCAGCTTGGCCAATCAAAGTTAAAACTGCCTTTGCGGAGGATTCTTAGGAAGGGGAAACGAAATTTGCATAAATGGACCAGGTCACATGACCAAGATGTCCGCCTTGGCTATAAATAGCAAAAACCGTTAAAATTTTTCTTCTCCAGAACCAGAAGGCCTATGATTTTGTAACTTGGCATGAAGCATCAAACAATATTAAACGCACTACAAAGATCGGTAAGATCAACTTACATGTAGGTCACCCATGCATTTAAATGGGGAAATAAGTTAAATGTAATAAAATGGGTGGAAACTTGCTATGATGATACAAATGGACAGATTTATTTTTATGAAAACATTAAGACCCAGGTGGTCGTCTGCTCCTGCCTGGGGGATATATACATGTATATGACTATAATATTTAAACATCTTCTCTGCAACCGCAAGCCAAACTTCGTGGAAGGGGAACGAAAGTTTGTATTAATGGTCAAGGTAACTTGACCAAAATGGCCTCCATGGCTATGAATTGAAAAATCTTTAAAAGTGTTCTTCTTCAGAACCAGTAGGCCTTTGATTTTGAAACTTGGCATGAAGCATCTACAAAGTCTATATATGACCCAGGGATGACATTAACCTATTATAGGACAAGGTCAACTTAGGTTGCCTGTGCTTCTGAAAACATAGGTTGTGAGTATTCGTTCTAGAAAACATAGATTGTGAGTATTCGTTCTATCATGTATCCACAATCTATGTTTTGAACAAATAAGAAAATATCAAAACTGTTGAACTGAAAATTTTTCATTTTTTTTTTCAACTTAAAAAACACACTGTATTTTGCTTGTTAAGGTTTTGTAATGATATCGTCATGTATTACACATGCTGACGACAGATCTACAACATTTGATCATTCTTAACCTTACTCATTAGGGCCCATCTTTGCGTACGGAATCGGGCAAGCATATAATCACATAAGCTTCTTACTCAATCTGAATTTAAATAAATAATAAATTGAATCGGTTTGTTGATTTGGGCGTTAATCCAACAGCAAAGGTCATATGGAAACGAGACCTCAGTTTATAGTCTCATCCGACAGACGCAAGAAGACCCGGATCAAACTTGCGATCTCTGGTTTATAAGGCACGTGAAATAACCACTGCACCATAGAGGCTTGCTTAATAGGTTCAGTATAAACTTTATCATGATAGAAATCGTACTTTTAAATGTTAAAAAAGGACAAAAGAACGCATGCCCTTAACATCAACTGCGTTCGGCTTGCCAAGCAGCAATGTGGTTTGATAACTGATCCGGCTTGATATGATCTTTGTTTTGTCGATGGGCCCTAGGACAAAATGTTCCCCTGTTACATGTATATATATTAGAATCATGAATGGCGGTTCGTTTGTTTACATATAAAAGGTCGGTAAATGGACACGTGAAATGTCTGCGTGGTATACTGTACATGTATATGAATATGTGTATTCGGGTATTGTCTATCAGTGTCAGCACCATCGTATATGCTTGCGATACAATCAAAGTCCTTCCAAAAAAGATTGATGCAACATCACACAACATGTGATAAAATGGATTAAAACAACCTTCAGCGCAGCAATATCGCTTTGGCAACTACCAACACCAAGACAATGAACTCTTCGCCGTAGCCTTGCTGCCCAATTGATCAGTCTTACAATCACGGGTAACACAAACCAAGTTCTGCTTGTGGGTGTTCAAGTTCGTTTTCTCAGGGTTCTCCCCTTTCCCCCCTGTTACTGATTTACCCGTCTCATATGAACTAAAATAATCTTGAACGGGCCGAAACGTGTATAAAAAACGCATCATTATGATCAGAAATGAGCACAATCAGAACCTTATCTGTAATCAAGTAACAATAGAATGACCAAGAATCTATACAATTAAATTTCCCATCCTAACATAGACAACAGGCGGGAGAGACATGGCGGTCCCACACATCACAAGCAATTTAACAACACGCATGAAAAACAAAATTACTAGCTCTTTCCAAACAAGACCAGCGTCTAGTCTGTTAAAAGGGACAATAGGCGGCCCCCGTGGCCGAGTGGTTAAGGTCGCTGACTTCAGTGCTCTTGATCATTCGATCATCTCACCGCTGTTGGTTCGCGCCTCGCACGGGGCAGAATTCACATGTGGGACGAGCCAAGTTGTTCTGCTTGCGGGTGTGTCAGGTGGTTTTTCCCCGGGTACTCCGGTTTTCGCCCCACTTCCTGATTGATTCGTCTCGATATGAGTGAAAAGGCTTGAAAGGGACGTAAAACTGAATCAAAAAAAAAAAAAAAAAAAAAAAAAAAAAAAAAAAAAAAAAAAACGAGGCAATAATCTTAAGAAAACACATGTGTCAATGTGAAGAGAGTATACACCATTATTTGTGAAACAAATTAATAATTTGTGCACTTTGACAGAATATGTAGTGTCCAAAATTGCTTCTAAGTGTATGTGAAAATGGCGAACATCAAAAGTAAACTGTGGCGAAGTGACGCGCGACCCGCTTTACGGGGCGACATAAACACTATGCGTCCTCTACGGAAACACTTTAGAAACTCATGAAAATAATATAATTGTGTTAGTTTGATTTTAATTTATTTATTTGAATTCAACCAGGTGAAACAGCACGCATACTATCACACAGAATAAATGAGGATCAGAACGAAAGCTTATGTCTTGCCAAATTAATTTTCTACATCGTAACCATCGCACTCGATATGGCAGAAATACTGTTGAAAGTCTACAATAAACAAAAACAGTTGTGTGGCTAGGCATATGTAGCTACATGTAGGTTATTGCGCCAATCGCTCTTCCTACTGTCGAATGGACTCAAAACGACACATCGAAAAAATAAACATTGTTCGCTCTCGAGATAGCACGTGAAACTGTAGTTTTACATCTATACACACATATATGAGCATGTACACTATACTGTTTGATTTGGTGTCTTGTGTATTTGTTAAAATTCAGTTTTACGTCCCTTTCAAGATTATTTCAGCTCATATGAAAAGCACCAAACAATAGGTGGGGCGAAAACGGGAGTACCCCGAGAAAAACCGCCTGGCACACCCGCAAGCAGAACTTGGCCTGTCTCACATGTGGCCATTGTGGGTCTCGAACTCACACCAGACACAACGGTGAGATGATTAAGTGATTATGAAACAGCGCTCTTAACTGCTCGGCCACGGGGGACGCTTGGGTAATTTTTTTAGTCATTAGAGGTGCTCAGCTTATCCTATCCACATTATCTGTACCAGCCAGTCAGGAAATAAATGTTGACGTTAGGATCGGTCGCTGATCCGTTCATCTGCCGAAAATGACGATCGAGTTCTCGGCTTCAATGGGTGAAAAATCAAGACCTATAAAAAACCTATACATGCAGTCTGCCTTTTCACTAGACAGTTTAATCCAGAAACTTACGATTTAGTATTAAATGCAGCAGTGAATTTTGTGATTCTTGCATTTGCCAAAAGATAAAATATTATTTTCTTTTTTCCTTTTTTTTCATTTCTTTTTAATTTTCTAAGCTTTATTGTCACAGGTGCGAAAAAATAAAGAAACAAAGAAAAGGAAAAATATTTTTGTCCTACCCGGACTCGAACGCAGGACCTTTCGATTCAATGTCTTTCACTCTACCTACTGAACTATTCAGCTAGGCGTACTGAACAATTCGTTTTTTTGCGTGTCTCATTTAATACACCTCCGGTGGGCTGTTGGTAATTTTGACTAAGTAATTCTTCATATCGCCCCTCGCCTTCGTCTCAAATATGCCCTCACGAGTCGTCGCCCATCACACACAAAGTCGTAACCGCAAGCGCCAGCAAACTTTACGTTCAAAAGTGAAAAATGTCTGATATAATGTTGGATTAAAGACGCTTTTAAGTGAGGGCCTTTCGGAACCTGAATTTTATGGTGACTTAGTTTACAAATTTAAGAAACTTATAGGAATTAATGATTTTTCTTTTCAGTTCAGAAAAATCATAACACGTTACAGACGTATAGGTTATAACTTGAATGTTATGCGACAGTCTGCATGCTTAGTTTTTAACCCAATCATGGTTGATAACTATGCTGCCTTCTTTAATTGCACGCCGGTGGATCGGGCGTCAGACTCTATGATGGCCCCGACTTAAAGCTATTCATTTTAGTTGGTTGGGGCCGGAGCTTCTTGTCTGTTGCTTGGCCCACCGGGGTTCAACTGGTGTGTTTTTTTTTTTGCTCCGGAGTTAGTAGGTTATTCGGCGCCCAGGGATCTCCATCGTCGGGCAGCTTACTCAATCTGTGAGTCCGTGTTTTTGATTCATCAGGATGCTTATCATGATTTATTTGTTTGTTCTTGATGATTCATTGACTAGTTAGAGATTCACCACGAGGACCGAAGAACTTATTAAATGTTATGAACCACTGCAGAAGCTGAGGGTGAGGTTAGGATCCTGTAAAACCGGTTTAAGCCCGCCAGTAACTTTGTGTTACTGATTGTTCCAAGGCGATACTTCTGTGGTGGTTCTTTTTGTTTTATGTCTTGGTGTTTAATTTTTTTTTGTGCTGTTGGCGCCTTATGTATGTTTTCATATTTTTAATTAAGTTAAGGTAACTGAGTGGCCACCTATTGGGAAAATAGCTGCTCATTCGGCTTACGATATGTTTCATGGTATAAGTGCCTGATTGTTAGTTTGGTTTTTTCCCACCTAGGTTTTTAGCTCACCTGAGCCGAAGGCTCACAGGTGAGCTTATAGGATAGGCAGGCATCCGTCGTCCGTCGTCGTCCGCCCGTCGTCCGTCCGTCGTCCGTCCACAATTTCAAAGAAGAATATTTCTGAAGCTAGTAGGCCGATCTTGTTCAAATTTAATGTGAACCATAATTGGGTTGGGGGATTGATGGCATCAGGTTTTGGAGCAGATTGTATCAAAATTGTGGTTTCCATGGCAACAGATAGGTCCCATAGAAATACAATGGGAAAGACTAAAAAAATCTTCTTCTCTGAAACCACTAGGCCCACAGCTTTGATATTTGGTATGTAGCAATGGCTAATTGTCCTCTACATAAATTGTGCCATTCATGCCCCTGGGGTCAAATTTGGCTACGCCCCGGGGGTCGATAGTCTCCATAGACTTACTATGGGAAAAAAATTCAAAAATCTTCTTCTCTGAAACCACAGGGCCCACAGCTTTGATATTTTGTATATGGCAATGGCTAATGGTCCTCTACATAAATTGTGCCAGCCATGCCCCTGGGGTCAAATTTGGCCACGCCCCAGGGGTCGATAGTCTCCATAGACTTACAATTGGAAAAACTAAAAAAATCTTCTTCTCTGAAACCACTAGGCCCACAGCTTTGATATTTGGTATGTAGCAATGGCTAATGGTCCTCTACATAAATTGTGCCATTCATGCCCCTGGGGTCAAATTTGGCCACGCCCCGGGTGTTGATAGTCTCCATAGACTTACTATGGGGAAAAATTCAAAAATCTTCTTCTCTGAAACCACAGGGCCCACAGCTTTGATATTTTGTAGGTGGCAATGGCTAATGGTCCTCTACATTAATTGTGCCAATCATGCCCCTGGGGTCAAATTTGGCCACGCCCCGGGGGTCGATAGTCTCCATAGACCTACAATAGGAAAAAAAAACTAAAAAAAACTAAAAAAATCTTCTTCTCTGAAACCACTAGGCCCACAGCTTTGATATTTGGTATGTAGCAATGGCTAATGGTCCTCTACATAAATTATGCCATTCATGCCCCTGGGGTCAAATTTGGCCACGCCCCGGGGGTCGATAGTCTCCATAGACTTACAATAGGAAAAACTAAAAAAATCTTCTTCTCTGGCACCACTAGGCCCACAGCTTTGATATTTGGTATGTAGCAATGGCTAATGGTCCTCTACATAAATTGTGCCATTCATGCCCCTGGGGTCAAATTTGGCCAGGTCCCGGAGGTTGATAGTCTCAATAGACTTACTATGGGAAAAAAATTCAAAAATCTTCTTCTCTGAAACCACAGGGCCCACAGCTTTGATGTTTTGTATGTGGCAATGGCTAATGGTCCTCTACATAAATTGTGCCAATCATGTCCCCGGGGTCAAATTTGGCCACGCCCCGGGGGTCGATAGTCTCCATAGACTTACAATAGGAAAAACTAAAAAAATCTTCTTCTCTGGCACCACTAGGCCCACAGCTTTGATATTTGGTATGTAGCAATGGCTAATGGTCCTCTACATAAATTGTGCCATTCATGCCCCTGGGGTCAAATTTGGCCAGGTCCCGGAGGTTGATAGTCTCAATAGACTTGCTATGGGAAAAAAATTCAAAAATCTTCTTCTCTGAAACCACAGGGCCCACAGCTTTGATATTTTGTATGTGGCAATGGCTAATGGTCCTCTACATAAATTGTGCCAGCCATGCCCCTGGGGTCAAATTTGGCCACGCCCCGGGGGTAGATAGTCTCCATAGACTTACAATGGGAAAAACTAAAAAAAAACTTCTCCTCTGAAACCAAAAGGCCCAGAGCTTCTATATTTTGTATGTAGCAATGTTTGGTAGTCCCCATTATAAATTGTGCCAGTCTGACATGCCCCTGGGTCAAATTTGGCCATGCCCCGGGGGTCAATAGTGTCCATGCATAGACTTTCATTGGTCGATTATCAATTAATTTAAATCTCATGAGCTTACAATGTGATAATCTCTCAGGTGAGCTACAGGACCAATGGTCCTCTAGTTGGAGTGGGAATCTCTTTCTGATTGCGCCTTTTCCTGATCTTTGCCTACTTGTAACTTTTAAGCGTTTTTCCCAAGTTGTCTTAGGTTTTAATAAATGATAATCATGAATATGCAAATGAGATGACTCAGGCCTTTGATATCTATAAAGTTGCCAAATGACAACACTGGTGCAATAACAGTGTATCAGGATGGTAGCTTGGGCCTGAAATGAGTTTAATTATGGGTTTTAATGATTTTTGTGATTTTATTGATATGTACCATTAAATATATTCATCATAAATATACAAGGTACCAGTAAATATTTGCATTATTGACAACCAGAAAGATAGCTCTATATCCATGCATTACTGTGATTTCAATTTTAGTCATCTTTAGAACACCTGACTCCTCAAATGTGAACATTTTTATAGGTAGGCACCCGGTCTTTTTTATATTGTTGGTTACCACGGACACATTTTTTCATTGATATTTATGAAAATACAATTGTGATGATTATCATACATATGTAGCCCTATTAAAGAAATGGTGAAATTGCATCATTGAATTATATAACATCAATCAAATTATGGTTTAGAATGATAGAATGGGTCTGAAAATAGTTTATAATGGAGTTGAAATTATTGATATCCCTTATATATGATATTTCATGAATATGCATGAATGATGCAAGTGAGTTTATTGTCATTTCTTAATACTGAATGAAAGGACAGTATCTAAGCTGTAAGAGGATACCATATTCATTGGTCTATGATAAGTATTAGTTGCGATATGAGCTGTTTCGTATGTACACCCCCATCCTCATATACCGTATTATAGAATGTCATGTGTTGCGTTATACATCCGTTAATTTCAACACTTTTGCAAGACATAAAATTGACCAAACTTTGGTTTTCAAGCTTCCAGTGGGTTCCTTTGCCAGAGGGTATGAATGAAATTTTTGCTACTCTCCGACCACCTATCACCATTTTTCTGATGGCTGGCACCCTTACTAATAGAAACACGTTATATTTCCAGGTACAATATACAAAATGGCGTACAGAACACTTCATTACGCAAACGTCTACGATCAGTCAGACATCGAAGATATTCTGGCGAGATACGAAGATTCTTATGGTGGTGACAAAAATTTTCTGGCACTTACGGAAGACTATAAAGCCTTTGTTGTTACCTGGTCCATAACGGATGTCGGGGCCACAGGGGCAAGTTACTTTCTCGGATACTGATTCCCATTAATCCATTTTTGAGGAATTGATTAGCATATTATTATCGTTTGGATGAGTCCTTTTTCAGTTTTAGGGGAATCAGAAGTGACTTTAAATTTATATTAATTTTACTTTTTCGATGGATTTTCTCTAGACAAACAGAATAGCCCCAGATCAGACGCCGCACTTTGCGGCGTCACATCTTGGGCTGTTCTGATTACCTATGCCCCACAAAAAGGACGCCAGGTTTGTATGACTCAAGATATTTCAATCTGTACACTGTAGTAAAATATGGCACTCTGGTCAAAATTTAAAAACAAACTCAAGCCGATGTCGTTTTTCTGATTCATTGACATGGTCAGAAGATTTTCATACTTGTCCAATTCCATATTTGTGCACACTTGTACTGGGTTTTCCCATATTTTAGTGTCCCATATTTTAAGTCGTAGACAAAACCAAACAACAAAGATGTGGCCTCAGTTTTCTGAATGCTTACGGTATGATTTTTGTAAACTAGAATGAGGCGAAAAGGTTTCAGAAAATGAGCACTGGTAGCCCCCTCGAGTTCAGTTTAACTCATTATAACTATGTTCTCCCTATTTCAAAACGTAGGCCATCTTATTTCAAAACGTAGGCCATCTTATTTCAAAACGTAGGACATCTTATTTCAAAACGTAGGACATCTTCTGCATCTTCAGCATGTCGTTCATGTCATGTCCTTATCTACCCTATACGTCCACACTCATACATGTACACTTCTGCATATCTACACTCCTGCACAACTACACATCTACAAGTGTAGAGATCTACGCATATACAAGTCTACACATATACACTTTTGCACACCACCCTATCTATTCTGCTGAAATCTACACTTCTACAGAGCTCAAAATTTACACTCTAATTGATCTTCAAATATCTCCATATCTACATGTATACTCAAGTTATGGTGTTACTCGGGAATTATAGGCCGTTTTACGTATCTTTGGCATCACGACGCACGAAATTAAGATTACAGTTTGCAATGGAAACAATGCGGTTAATGTGAGAGACAGGTAACTGGATATGTCAACCAAAGACACAGAATTTGCCCGTACTATGGTCTCATTTAATTAATGGGCTTTTTAGAGCCTGGCACATTCACTTTAGTTGGTTAGGACCAGGGCTTCTTGTCTGTTGCTTGGCCCATCGGAATACAACTGTTGTTTTTCTTTTGTTCTAGATTTTCAATAATTGTTTGTCCAGCGATCACCATCGCCAGGCAGCTTATTGTATTTGTGAGGACTCGTTTTTGATTCATTATGGTGGTTAATATATAGAGGATATTTACTTTTTTGAGGTGAATACCAAATATATTTCATCGAGTGAGTTGAAGACAACAAAATTTTCACGACTGCGTAGCACGAGTGAAAATTTAGATGTTTTCAAGTCACGAGATGAAATATATTTGGCATTTACCGATAAAAAGTAAATTTTCTTTTTATTTTATACAATACACGGGCATTTTCCTATTCACAAAGCAAGCGGTGAAAATGCAAAAACCAAAAATGTTTGAAAACACAAATAATTTTGGTACCACATTGTTCCTAACGTTCTAACTAAGAAAATGAATACCCACACTTTATGTTTTCGTTTGTTAATAACGGAGTTATAAGCATTTGAATTTTTGAAGTGAGGCACATTTAATGACGTCAAGTGAATGGAAACGTCAGAAGTAATCCAAACTCTACAGTGAAAATATCGGCTGATATCAATCACTAGTGAAAATATCAATATCAATTCTGCTGTGAAAATATCACTTTTAACCATTTTTGATATACATAAATTCCACTGCTAAGTATAAAATAAAATCTATTTGCTTTTCCTTGACTTGCTAGCAGGGTTGTGACGAGTATTGTCAATCCAGCAAATTCCAGTGTCACATTACGAAAACATGCCCATATGATATACAGTATTTTTTTTTCAGGTCAAAAATCGATAATTTTCAGAGGAAATTTTTTTATATTTTTCTTATTTTTGCTCAAAACATAGATTGTGGGTACACGTTAGAACCGCCTCGGCGAGGCGGTTCTAACGAGTACCCACAATCTATGTTTTGGAGCAAAAATAAGAAAAATAGGTATACCCCTGCAAACCCCAGTTTTACTATATTTATAAAAGTGGGGTTCACGTGGGTATACATTTCACGGACATGTTTTCCTGATGAAATGCCGGAAGATACCGGCGTGGCAAATTACTCAAAAATATGAGGTGAATACTGGCATTTATGTGTAAAAATATCTAAAAAAAACTCCAAACAAAGAAACTAGATTTTAAATATTTGCTTATATAAATATTTCTACTTGATACATAGCTAACTAAAGCATGTATTGTGTTAATTTACACAAACAAAACAATATCTGCTATTAAAGCAGTGTAAGATATTTCTTGACAACCAAGAACAAGATGTATTGACGTCTCTTCAATTGTAAAGTTCCTCACCTGATTTGAAAATTTTATAACATAAGACTGGCTGTGCTGTCTTTTGCAAACATAGCCTTTTCCTCAATTTTGACCCTGTTTCAAATCAGTTTGAAGCCTCCGTGGTGCAGTGGATAAGTCACTCGCCTTGTAAACCAGGGGTCGCAGGTTCGATCCCGGACTTTTCAAAAAAAAAAAAAAAAAAAAAAAAAAAAACAACTACAAAAACAAAACCAATCTCGGTTGAGCCTTCGGGTGCTCCCGGGACACAAAACCCACAAAAAACAACCTCCTATAGTACTGGTCTCGCCCAGGAAAAAAAATAAATCAGTTTGATGCACCAATAAAGTGACAAAGCCCCTTACTTTAATTGGCATTTTGATCTATTGAAAACAATGTGCAGGGTGCAAATAATTCCTATTGTTATAATAATATGCTGCTGAATTAAGTGAGTCAAACATTTACCTGTGGCAACAACTGCACAAACTGTTTACAATCAAGTTTTAAGCTAGTAGACAGTTGATATTTCTTTTAAAAGGGTGCTTTAAAAGGGTGCATGCTATTGTGACCAAAAGTTTAGCTACATGTTGTACCTGCCACTTTGAGGTATTGTTTATGATCGCATTAATTCCTGACCATTGCATGTTGTTGTGTTGTTTGAAAGAATTCATAATCATATTTTGGTACTACTTTGCAAATTCAAGTTAATCATTTTTTAGTCATTTTGTCCTCTACTCTGACATATACATGTACATTCGGTAATGCATGTCAGAAACGCAAAAAATATGCCAACGAATGCCGGATTATTCCTGCATATGCCAGTAAATGCCAGTGGCATGGGCTATTATCATAAATGCCGACATTTTCTCAAACCTTCTTGTTGGAGATTCACCACGAGGACCGAACAACTAGCTTAATGTTGTGTACCACTGCAGTAGGCGCCCGTAAAACAAGTTTAAGCCCCCCACTAATGTAATATTACTGATCGTTCCAAGGCGATACTTGTGTAGTGGTTCCAATTGTTAATACAGTGGAGGTAGAACTTAAGGTTACATAAAGTGCACTTCTTGTGCACATGCTTTGAGAGACCAGTGCACTTTGGTTATAGCGACATCTGAACATGATGTGCACAACGAATTGCACTCCTTGTGCCCCTTGGTCTAAAATTGTGCTGAATTTAGAGTGATAAATAAATGCAGTGTGTAAGAGATTAATACACAACTAGCTGAAAATGGATAATTTTGTAACTGTTTCAAACATTAAATCGCTGCCATTTCGGGTATTCTATTTTTATGGCAGATTTTTTGTATATTCTATATTTATGACAGGTGACAGATTCAAGGGTGTTCTATTTATGATAGGTGTCTAATTTTGACACCTTAAAATGTTCTCAAAATACAAATTCGATATTTTTGATACGTAAAATAAATCTTCTCCAATGTTATAATGTTGATAAAAACCACATTTGTTGTCACACACATGTACAAATTGATTTTTTTTATCTCATATTTTATTCATGATTGATAAAATACAACCCGTAATAATAGCATGCCTTCTGTTTATATTAAGACTCAATAAACACCTGTAAAACGTGCTCTTTGATCTCAGATTGGTCACATAACTTCCAGTCCACTTCATTTTGAACTTGGGTTGCACATCATAGTATAAATCGCTCTGCTGTCGTGCACATCATGAGCACGCGAAGTGCACATGGGCATGAAATTAAGTTCTGGCTCCACTGTATATGTTTTGGTGTTGAATTTTTGTGCTGTTTGCACCTTATGCAAGTTTTCATATTTAAGTTAAGTTTGGGGAACTGAGTGGCCGCCTGTTTGGAAATAGCTGATCACTCGGCTTACGATATGATTTGTAGGTATAAGTACCTAATTGTTAATTTAGTATTTTCCCCACCTCGATTTATGGAGTAGGAATTCGGCTCTGATTGCGCAATTTCCCGATCAGGGTAGTTTCAAGTAAACAAGTTAAAGAGTTAAAGCAAATATTGTGTTAACTGATTGGGAGCCTGGGCTTCAAGTTGTTATAAGCAGTAAGAAAATAAATGACAACCAAATTGTGGACCAATACCTATAACCTTGAAATCTTAAACTTTTTACTTTTAGACCACAGTTGATTTGCGCGCGATAATAGAAAATCTGAAAAGACCAGAGTGGTGGTGGTGTTCATTCTTTTTATATCTCTATACTCATATGTTTGGTATTTTATATTTATTCAGTTTCTATTCCTAAATTTGATGCAATCTGATAGCTTTCAAATTTGACTTCAATGGAAAAAAGTCACACAAAAATCTTATACTCCTTACATCAAACATCTGCATAAGTGTTTATTTATATATACTCACCAAAAGAAGTTTTGCACCAGATAACATTTTTCTGATTTTAAGATAATCTCTAGTATAGATATTTTTCAAAATAAATTTTTAAAACTTAAAACCATCTTAAAGGGCTGGACTTCCTGAATAAACATTCAATATTTTTCTTAAAAACATCAAATAAAAATGTGCAAAAATGCATGTTTTTGAAAACACCAAAATTCGGGATGCAGCAAAAAGCCCACAACTTTTTTTCTGGGCTTCCAAACCCGAATTCGTTTCACATCCTCATTCGAGATACTGAAAGCAATCATTTAAAGCAAAAAACTAAAAATTGAAATTTTTCGACAAAAACACTATTTTTGACCAAAAATAACGATTTTTGAGATTTCGTCTCAATTCTAAGATAAAGCTTAGTAACACATCTCTCCAATGAAATGGGTTGTTTTTCTTTCAAATACAGCATGTAGCAACCATTAATGTTTAACTGAAGGTACTGGTTTTCAACCCATCCAAATTCAGAATTTTTAAAAAGCTGCTTATCAAAAAAGTACTCATGCAACATCTTTGACATGAGATTGCTTTTAACCGAATGAAAACAGGCAGCAGGTTTTGGTGTCAAAACATCTCATAGTGAACAAAAATTGAAATAAATTTCGATTTTACTCATTTTTTCCAATATTTATTATTTTTTACTAAAAATTGCAATTTTGTCAAAAAATAATTTTTTACTAAAATTGTGAGATTTTTTAAATTGGTTTTAGGGTAAATCATTAGCTTTTGAGCTCTTGTGTGTAAATTTGGAATTAAAAATGTGTTCTTAATGCTGTGGCATTTTTTTGTGGATTGTTTTTTGATTTTCCAATTTTCAGCATTTACAGAAAATGGGAATTTTCAATGTTTCCTAAAATCGTTTCCGCAATGATTTTTGGTCTTATCACACACATTATCAAACTCTTTCATACTGTGCAAATTCAAAAGGCTAGGTTTAAAATTGTAAGTTACAATGTCACTTAAAATATGAAAAAAATCTAAATGGTGCAAAACTTCTTTTGATGAGTATATATAAAGTTGCATCATAGAAATTTTGTCAGATTTAGTCCGTCTGGGTACTTGTAATTTTGGTATATCACTTGTTAATTTCCATGCATACTTGGGTCTAAAGCTTCAAAATGGACCGGTGTCATTTTGTTTTGAAACTGCTAATCACTTCCTACTTAAACCTTTTATGAACCCCCTTTTATGAGGCTGATATTTCGACCATGTAGTGTCGTTGCGTTTCAAAGGTCAAGGTAAGCAATGGACACATCATGAAAACATGTCTGTGCAATATGTATACCCCCTTATACCCCATTTTTATATAGTTAAACTGGGGTATACAGGGGTATAATTATTTGTCTTATTTTTGATCCAAAACATAGATTGTGGGTACTTGTTAGAAACGTCTAACTTGTCCACACAACCTATGTTTTGAGCATAAATATTAAAAATATTAAAAATTTTCCAATGAAATTTTCAATTTTTACAACTTAAAAAAAAAACAAACTGTATATTGCATGGGCAAGTTTTTGTAATGAGGATGTGCACAATCAGAAAGAAATTCCCACCCCCAAAAACCGAGGTGGGAAAACAACTAGTTTGTGTTTTGCAGACATCCACTTTTCAACTTGTCATGATAACGGACGGAGGAGATCCCATAGTGTTCTACATTTACGGGGAAATGGAGCTGACTATAACAAATAACGTTAGGGTAAGTAAATATAGGGATCAACCATGGTTTTCAGTGTTCAAACATTCGATGGATCACTCAGAAGGTGTTTGAGCACAAGGTCGCAGGCCGCGTGTTCAAACACCTTCTGAGTGATCCAGCAAATGTTTGAACACCGAAACAAACCATGGTTGATCGTCGTTTTTTTTTTCTCCAAATTACTTAAAATCTTATGAAAATAATATAAACAACGTAAAAACGCACCGAAAACCGCGGCGCTTCTTCAACGTCGGCCATGTTGTTTCTACAAAACACATGACGTGACGTCGCATTGACCAATGACGTCGCCCAAAATCCATGTTTAAATGGCATGTGAGTTTCATGATTTGAACATGGTTTTGCTGTTTGAACACGGCTTTTGACCAATCGAAAACGGCTTCTAACAGCTATGCGCATGCATGTAGATATCTATGCAAGAAAGAACATTCTAACACGACGCTATCGTCCTTAACATTGAACCTAATGTGAACGTCACAGTTTGCAAATTAACAATACTTCATTTTATATATGTTTTACCCAGTTTAGAATAAGTGCACACTAGTTAGCGATAGAAAAAGACAGACATAGAAACATTAAAGCGCAAGATAGATTTTGAAAATTTTGCCAGACCAATGAAGTTGAGGATGAATTTCATTTTCTGATAAAATGTCAAAAATTGTCATCTGAAAGAAACAAGTTGTTTTCAGACATTCAGATGTCATGTGTGAATTTTCAGCAATTATCAGAGGAAAATAAATTATTATATACTGGCTCCTTTGTTTCGAGCAGGTCTCTAACAAACATATACACCTACTCAACAAAGGAATTTTGGCGAGAGGTGTATAAGTTTCCCGCCGTTTATTATACACCGGTGTATAATATCCGGCGGGAAACTTATACACCGGTCTCTAATATCAGGCGGGAAACTTATCAGTCCTCCTGTAGATATATGTTGTGTTTTTTATATTAGACTCAATAAAAGGTAAGTACATTATGTAATGGGTCAGATGCACCGCAAAATAATGTTTTCGCCGTGTTCAAAGACATTAAATATTGACAAGGCTGATTGGAAGCTTTGTTTTAGCAAATAGTGGTTTAGAATCTTTCTAACAATAAATACCGTTTCTTTCTACAGAGTATTTAAAATCTTTTGCGGTGAAAGAAAAGAAAAGAAATTTCCGGTTTCATTTATTTACAATCCCCCCCCAAACGTTATATTGATCGAATCGTCGCATACGTTTGTGTGAAACTAGCTCTTGCTCCCTGGTTCCATTGTTAGTAGAAGGTTAGGGTTAGTGTGTGTTGAATGAGAAACCTGGCAGTAGGAACGAACTTCACATAGTTATTTTTGACCAGCTGTTTTCCCCCAAAACAGCCGGGCATAAAATGGTCCTCTGTCTTTCAAGCAAGGCGATTAGCCCTTGACAGATCCATATACACTAGCTCATCAATTTAAGCACATAATGTAGTTATGTAAAATCATACTTAGATGGTATTGAATTATTTGCGTTAATCATGAGCAATACGTTTAACGACGTTTACAAGGGAAATTACTATGAATGTTCTATTTGTTCATGATTGCACGAGGAAATGTAAATATCGTTCACAGTTAGTTACCTCGATAAGTCCGTGGTATAGTTTGGCTAATATGCCATGTCGCGAGAAAAGAAAGTTAAGCGGAATATAATTGGTCTAAATATGCTGCGCAAGGTTTGGCCAACAGGCTTGCTGTCTTAACATTAATAGCAGTTGTTATAACGAAACAAAGCAGCCAGTATATAAGTCAGTTAGAGTATGTCGGTATCGGTCAATACGAAAATTATAGACCCGGCACGTGAACTTAAAGCCTCCCTCGCTGCGCTCGGTCGTCTTTAAGTTCACGTGCCGGGTCTATAATTTTCGTATTGACCTCTCCTCCATACTCTAACTATTACTTATGGTTAATTACATCAGAAGACACATTAGTTTTACATAAATTAGCCGATCACATATATACCTGTTTTAACATCCGAAATCAACCATGTTCAAGTAGCCAATAGATGTATATTCACTTCCTAAAAAGTTGTTTATATTGATCAATAATATGTTTTGTTATAATTACTATAATTTAAATAATTCTTTACTAGTATATAAGAAGCCAAACGAGCTTGTTCATACGTAACAAGAAATTCAACTGAAAATTTTCAATGTTACAGCTTTCAGAAAAATGGGTACATTGCATTGGTTTGTTTTCATAACGCATACGTTTCATCGCGAAAACATGTCCGTGTAATGTATACCCCCAGAACCACACGTTTATATAGCAAAACTGGGGCATGCAGGGGTATACTTATTTTTCTTATTACTGCTCCAAAACATAGATTGTGGGTACTCGTTAGAACCGACGCACCGAGGCAGTTCTAACGTGTACCCACAATCTATGTTTTGAGCAAAATATCAAAAAGTTTCTATCTCTGTTTTAATTTATCTACTAAAAATTTTCATTTTGAACAACTTTAAAAACATCTGTATATTGCTTGTACATGTTTTCATGACGCATACGTTTGCAGGGCTACATAGGCGGTGGTGCTTCTGGTAACAGTGCCCGGATCTGTTCTAAATTTGATACAGAAGCTACGGATACCAATGCCGCTTTGCTGGACGAGTACTTACCTATCTACTCTAACTATAAATGCGGGCAACCAGGCAACTATTGGTTTAAGGTAGAAGATACAGGTATGTGGTGACGATTTTTATGCCCCCAACTTTGAAAAACTTGGAAGGGCATATTGCTTTCAATATGTCTATTAGTGCGTACGCACATGCGTACGTACGTCTGTTACTTCCGAATGGTGCAATCTAGGGATTTTAAATTTAACATGTGTATTCCTCATGAACAAATAGTTGACCCGTATTTTTTCATGTCCGACTTTAGCCCCTTTTCTGAGTTATGTGCTTTTTAAAACAAAATTTGAAACTCTTGTGCAGGATATCTCAAATTTTAAAGTATTTGAGCTAGAGCCTTCGTATTTAGTATTCTGGTCGGTGTTGAAAAGGAAGAGTAGATGACCAGGGTTCAGCTGTTCAAAACATCGTTAGCTTAACGTCAGCGTTAAGACCTCAACTCGTAAAGTAAATGCCGACTACATGAGCAAATACAATGTTATTTTTTGTTGAAAAATAACAGTGTATTTGTAATATTCATGTTTGAAATTTTAACGAATCGTTTACTAACAATGTCGTTAATTTTGAACAACTGGGCCCTGATTAATTATTTGAGAACGTTACTTCAATGGTTTACACAATTACGTATTTTTGGTTGAGTTTCCCACTTGTAGGTGAAATTTGATATTTTTGAACGGTGTATGCAACGGTCTTGAAATTTCTTATACAGATTCCTCATGAAAAAAATAGTTGACCCATATTTGTTCAAGTCCCACTGCGAATTATGCGCATTTTGTGAGTGAATTATGTCCTTTGAAAGCAACATTTGAAAGTTTTGTGAACAAGATATTTCAAAACGAATTTGTGCTAGAGCCGTCAGATTTAATATACTAATTAGGACCGAGAATATTGCCTGGTTAACTTTTGAAGACTTTCCGTCAAAGTTTGACAGAATTACGAACTTTTGAAAATTTTCTTTCATTCTTAGCTCACTTGAGCCGATTGCTCACAGGTGAGCTTATACGACAGGCAGGCACTCGGCGTCCGTCCGTCCACCATTTTCAAAGATCTTTTTGTCTAAAACTCCTTGGCCCATCAAAGCCAAATTTTACATGATGCATCGTCAGGAAGGGGAAACAAGTATGCCCATTATTTCTCTCATTAATATGCTCACTGCTCTTAAAGGATCTCAGTTCTATTTTATTATAAATAATCCAGGTCAACTGACCAAGAGTGCCCCCATACCAATATTTGGTGAAAACCCTTCAAAAATCTTCTCCTCCGGAATCGGCGAACCGATTTCTAAGAAACTTGGCACATGGCCGCTTGGTCAGTCAAAACCAAACTTTATTTGGAGCATCGATAGGAAGGGAATAAATGTTTTACAAATGGTCAAGGCCAAATGACTAGGATGACTGCCATGGCTATAAACAGCAAAAACCTTAAAACATTTTCTACGTCAGAACCAGAAGACCTACATTTATGATTTTGAAACTTGGCACGAAGCATCAATGAATGCAGCTCAACAACAGTTGTACTGTATGCATGGAGCTCTACGTCATTACCTTGGATGACCTTGAACTATCTTACGAGAGGGTCAACATATGTCGTCCATGCATTTGAAAAGGGGAAAATTGTTAAAATGTCATTTGAAGGAGAAAAAAAATGTTCGTTTGTTTTTGTTTTCTTTTTTTAATTTGCAACATTACAGCATTGTTCTTTGGGACTTTAGACAGCAGGATGTGACATCACAGATTTGTTATTACGCCATTTCCTGTTGAAGAACCGCCTAGCAAAAAGGGTGTCAGATCAAGGATCAAATATAAATGAACTACTATTGTGTCAAATATCTTACTTATATCGATCTGTATTGTTAAAACAGTTATGCACTGTTTAGTAGCGGTTGCATTTTTTATGGGACACCCTGTATATAAATATAATATTCAAAGATCATTTGCTCCAAAACCATTTGGCCATTCAAAGTCAAATTTTACAGGAAGCATCTATATGAAGGGGGGGGGGGTGGCATTTGTTCAGGTCACATGGCCAAGATGTCTGCTTGAATGGTAGATATTCTTCTATGGTAAAACCCCTTTTAAACCTCCTTCAGAACTGTTGAACCTATTGCAATGAAACTTGACATGTAGCATTTGGGAATAGAGTACTACGATGTGTTTTGTAAATCATGGACCTGGGATGACCTTGGCAAATTTGAAGGCAAGAACAACTTAAAATGTCATTGAAGGCAAAAACTTCAGGAAATGGGCAAATGGACAGAATATTTATGATTTTGAAAAATACATCCATCCAGGGGGTATTCTGACCCTGCCCAGGGGCTATTTATCTATACATGTATATGATCATTAAACGAATTTATTGATTTATAGGGTGATCCAGAATATCTGATACCATTCCATCCTTCAATAAGTATGATGTTTCTGCAGCACATACGTTATTCAAAAGGTACAAGAAGGCTAAGGTCTACTTGTAAAATCTATATCAAAACAATTTACAATGACTCAAGTTTTGTTTGGTATACCATGTAGGTATATAAACCATTGCATGTAAAATAGGATTGGTCAAACATTTTCACAACATTTACGTACAAGCATTGTCTGAAGTCCATATTTTATTACAACGGCGTCAATCTTATTTTGATAATTTTATTTTTAAGGTAGATACTTGAACGAAAATGCATATTCACCTAAACCAAATACTTTTTGAAAGCCAAAACTCTCTCTTAAGTAAGGGTTTGAAAATTAACGCCCACACATTTGCGCATCAGTGGTACCAAACAGTCACACGGGGATTGATCTTGATTTCTTTATAACATAAATTTGACGTAAAATAACGCATCATGCAAAAACTGTCAAAATATTAAACCTCTATTATTCAAAATGTTATTTTTAAAGTACTTAAGGTAAAGAACCATAAAAACCGTGGCGCTTAAAGGTCCGTGCGTCGCGAAGGACTAAATGCCACAACGTCGCGCCAATGACGTCGTTTTCAAGATGGCGTCGGCTTTAGATGTGCGGTCCGAACACAAGGTAAATATCGACAGAAGCAAAGAAACGGATCGCTTTTATTGTGAATTTACGAACATACGCATTATAATGAGAGAGAGAGAAAAACGTCAAGAAAAAAGTAATGGCGATAGTCGAATGCCGTTTCCAATTTTATGCATATTTCTTAATTTAAGATTACGAGGTGTGCTTTCGGATTATAGTAGGCCTATAAAACTGATGATATAAAGACAAAAATGAATTTATAGAATTTCCAGACATCTGGTAAGTTTATATTACGTAAACCCATTCATTTCCGACGGCTTTATCGTATAGAAGGTGATTTGCGGGACTCGAGGATCGAACCCGCCAAAGCCTCATTATTATCATTTATTTATTCATTCTATTCATTCGCCTGATTATTATTTTATTTATCAATTTTTATTTATAAAATTATATTCATTTATTTATTTATTTATTTATTTTATTCATTTATTCGTGGTGTTTTGATGACATCCGATCGAGCTTTAAAGCCTCGTGGAAGGAACTTGAGTCTGCATGAGAAAACCAACAATCGGGGTTTCTGACCAGGTCTGACACAATCCGGATAAGCAGGATTGCGGCCCCCGTGGCCGAGCGGTCAAGAGCGCTGTTTCTCGATCATCTCACTGCTGTTTCTGGTGTGAGTTCGAGCCCCGCTCTGGCCACATGTGAGACAAGCCAAGTTCTGCTTGCGGGTGTGTCAGGTGGTTTTACTCGGGGTACTCCCGTTTTCGCCCCACCTACTGATTGGCCCGTCTCATATGAGCTGAAATAATTTTGAAAGGGACGTAAAACTGAATTAAAAAAAAAAAAAAAAAAAAAAAAAAAAAAAAAAAACATAAGCAGGATTATCTTTAAATTTTGGATTTAAGTAGGAGAGAAATTGTAATATCCGAGTAACAAAAACAACGGTGCTGATCAGCATAGCTAATCTGCGCCTTTTGTTTCGCATAATCATATTGTTGGTTTTCTGATACAGGGGCTCTCATATTAGTTTAACGATACAGAAAAGAGAATTCTAACGGCTTCTATAATTTAAACGAAATACATGTAGGAAAAACAGACCTTATGTATTATATCAAACATAATCATCTGAAAAACTGTATCCAGCGACCCATGGTGGATGATCGAGTGGTTAAGAGCGCTGATTTCATTTACGCGCTTAACCATTCGATCTTCTCACCGCTGTGTCTGGTGTTGGTTCGAGCCCCACATCAGTCATGTGATACTAGCCAAATTCTGCTTGCGGGTTTGCCGGATTGATTTTCTCGGGAATCTCCCGTTTTTTGTGTGTTTTATTTTATTTTTATTTATTTATTTATTATTTTTTTTTTGCCACACATTCGTTTGTAATTAGTCACGCAAGGGAGATAATAAAACTATAACAGACACATTATATACTTCACAAGCAAAGGTTTGTACAGAAAGACAGACAATACATCGCATGCATTGCGCGTTTGATGAAATGATATTTACGCTGAATAATTGAATAAGTTTGATTGAATGCCATCTGATTACTGGTTAACCGATCAGGTGTGAGCCTGCCCAGGAAAAGTGATTTTAAGTCAAACCATCCATATTGGCTTATATTAGTTGGGTGGTTATATTTCAAGCCCTAATTTTGGCCTAATTTTGGGTAAAAGTCCCATAAAATGGAGGCAACGTCCCGGCATGAGCATTGCTGATGATTGGGATGTTAAGCATCAATTCAAACAAACAAACGCGTTTGATTGAAATTTAGGGTCAAAGATTTTTAACAGTACTTCTATACATACTGTTGAACTTTGGCCGGATTTGAACCATTCACCATACGTGATATGACTGTTGAAAGGTTATTCAAGTTAAAAATTACTCATTGAGATACAAGCACATGTTAATGATCTTAAATTTGCCACAAAGCTCATTCTAATAAACCAAATGCCGAACGTTTATGAAACACGTCCGAAATGTCAAAATGCGCCGCATCCTTATGACGTCAACGTCACTTACGGAAAATTAAGATTTTTAGCTTACCTGTCTTCATTCGTTGACAAATAGCGTCCAAACCAACCTGGTAGTCAAGGACTTTTATTTTACTTTATGACTCACAATATGAAAACGAGACAATATTTAGTTTTTTAAAAAAATCTATGGATTAGTTCTATTGTAAACGGCGCTCATGTGCAAAAAGTGACGCGTTTTTATTACTTTCCCATTACGTCACGTACAAATAACAGCATTTTTAGCCATTTTAGGGGAGCGATTTGCAGGAAAACCAACCTGGTAACCATGTTTTTTTATTACACGAATCGATAGATATAAATGTTTTCTAGAAAATATAAAAAAATAAAAAATTTCTATGGATCAGCATTTTTATGGTTCTTTACCTTAACATTATTACCAAACAAAACTTGAATTATCACAGAGCATTGTGATTTAAGTTCTACAATGGCAAGTGTTTGCAGAACAAAATTATGTAAATAAAATTAAAACTGAGTTTAAAATGGTATCAGACATTCTGGATCACCCTGTAGACTGTACACCTCAGATTTCAGGTGAGCGTTTATAAGAC
This sequence comes from Rugalucina vietnamica, assembly GCA_964017185.1. NCBI lineage: Eukaryota > Metazoa > Mollusca > Bivalvia > Lucinida > Lucinidae > Rugalucina > Rugalucina vietnamica. Next base: position 10,750,716 of record OZ024885.1, read on the forward strand.
CATTGGTCCTCTGGCTTAATTTTTCTGCAAATAGAATAAGGTTGTCAAATGGTTAGAAGGTGTTAATAATGGATTAAAGACAGTCAGAGGATTTCAACTCCCGCAAGTTGTTTTGTTGGTAATTTGTGCTAGGCTAAAAATAAAATTTTGTTTGTTTGTCCTTTACCCAAAATTTAGCCCCCTACTGAAAACATTATATTGCAGTTTCCTTAGAAAAAATATATTTATTTTTCAATGACTGAAATGTATGATTTAGGTGTTATAAAAATCATTCAAATACTAGTGTAGTGTACAAACTTGCAAAATTTTGCCTTACCTGGAATCTTTGTGCACTTTATGTGAAATATAGATCTATTTCTTTAATTCTTACTTGCTTTTATTACATGTGTATGTAGTATTTCATGCAAAATAAAAGCTGATATTTTCTAGAATAAAATTTTGAAAGTTTTTAATTTTCTATTCTCTACAGAAAGCAAAATAATATATAATAATTTCCCTTCCTACTTGCCCAAGATTAAAATGCTGGGTAGGTAAAGGACAAACAAACATTTTTTTTTATTCAGGCCCTAGTTACATTGTACTTATCCTTTAGACATAGTACTGAGCCTATGGAGACAAAACTATGGTTAAATGAGTTAACGAAAATTAAACAATATGAGTTATTTTTTTGTTTACTTTTGTTTAAACAACACTTTTTAATCAAATCAATGAGCATCTCATTTAAATATTAAAATGGGCTCTTTTCCAGCCTACATATATAATCAATATTAGAAATACTGGTAACCCAAACCATACTGACCTTCAGGTCTTTAGTACACTTATTCTATTCATTATGTGCCATGGCAAAACAAAGTCTATCTTTAGTGGCTGTACTTTCCATACCATCACAATGAAGACACTGATAAGCTGCTGTGTTGTCAAACAGCTGATCTCAATCTTTATTTTGTACTAAAAGTTCATGTTCCTGCTAGTTAATTTGCACTGGCTGATCACAAAGCTGTGTCACAACAAAACTTATCTTAATGAACATTTTTTTGTACAGTTACAGTAAGACAAAGACACTGATCACCTGCTCTGCTCAGTTGTAACATGCTGGTCTGGATCTTACAGTCTATAGGATAAAACAGTCTGAGCGATCTTTCATCAGGACCCTTTTACTCGCCTTCGGCTCGTAAAAGGTTTGAACTATGAATTAATTTCCAAAACACAGCACTTGAAGAAAAAATCAGTTGATTATCTATAACATAGTTGTTTAGATCTGACTGCTCGTTTCTGTCTTTTTCAGCACAATTCTGTGGTGTAACAGGGACTGAGTGTTGTAAGTTAACAACTTAGCCTATGCGTGAGAAAAGCAACATTTTGGGGTTTCGACCAGGGCTGACACAATCTGGTCTGTACAGACCTAGGAGCAGGCTTGAGGCTTGAATTTTTGTCTTTACGAAGAAGAGGGATTTTACTATCCGTGTAGCGAAAACAAAGGCGCTGATAAGCAGTGTAGATCTGCGCCTTTGTTTTCGCATTTGCAGATTGTACAAGAGGGGGGGGGAATATAAATTGCATGTACATATTTTTCCGATGCATGATCACCCCCAATAATTAGCCCAGATAGAATACACCCACATCGAAGGCTTATCTTATCTAAGTAATGTTGCTGGATGGGACCATATAAAGGTTGATATGTACTGATAGAAATCAAAATATGCCCTTAACTGGCCTCTGTCTAGTTTAAGAAATTCATATTCTTAGGGTTCTTTATCTCTTATCTGCTGTATGTATGCTCCTTTTGTTCTTATTCTATAATGGTTGGTCTCTGGCGTGAGTCTACGACTAGAATCAGTTTATTTTTATTCTTATTAATTCAGTTTGACGTCCCTTTCAAGATTATTTCAGCTCATATGAGACGGGCCAATTAGTAGGTGGGCGAAAACGGAATACGCCCCCCCCCCCTCAACTGGCATTCCCGCAAGCATAACTTGGGTTGTCTCACATGTGGCCTGTGCGGGGCTCCAACCCACACTAGACACAGCGGTGAGATGATCTATGATCTAGTGATTAAGCTCTTAACCGCTCGGCCAAAGGGGCCGCTTAGAATCAGTGTAAGCGTATATAAACGTGATATATTCCACTCTTTACAGCAACCGCCTACACGTCTGCAACGCCAAAGGCTCATTGTAATGCCACATCATCGCCTATGGATAGCTGCTTAGGTAAGAACATTATGAAAACACGCCATATTTTCAGCATTAAAAGTTTGAAAATTTCATTGAAAAAAATAATAATAATATTTTCAAAATATCGAACTGCCTTAAGTACCAACAATATATATTTTGGAGCAAAACTTAGAACCAGAGGACCATTGGTCCTGAAATCGCTCACCTGAGATTCGGTCTTGCATGACCTTTAGATAAGGTCATGTTGGTCAATGTAAAAAGTAAACTTGACCTCTAATACTCAAATAATTAATGGAAATATACCTTTTTTGAGGCCCCAGCAACCAATCAAAATAAGGCATTAGGGCAAAAGTAATATAAAACATAGAGGACTACTTAATAAACATTTCTGCAAAATCTCCAATGAGACTGCAGAAATAGCAAATTTTCACTTTTCCCCATCATAAGTCTATGGAAACTGAAAGTAGCCATAGCAACCAGAGTTCTTATCTGACTGGAACAAAAACAACTTTTTTGTAGAGGCTAATGCCAGGAACATGTATGCAAAGTATCAGCTTTATAAAGCAAACAGTTTCTGAGAAGAAGATTTTTAAAGATTTGTTTTCGAAAATTTGCCCTTTTGAGGCCCCAGCAACCAATCAAAATGAGCGATCAGGATGAAGGTCATCATTACTCAATAAACATTTCTCTAAAAATAAAATTCGAATATCTCCAATGAGACTGCAGAAATATCAAATTTTCACTTTTCCCATTATAAGTCTATGGAAACTGAAAGTTGCCATAGCAACCAGAGTTCTTATCTGACTGGAACAAAAAACGACTTTTTGTAGAGGCTAATATCAGGAACATGTATGCAAAGTATCAACTTCATAAAGCAAACAGTTCCTGAGAAGAAGATTTTTAACGATTTTTTTTTTCGAAAATTTGCCCTTTTTGGGGCCCCAGCAACCAATCAAAATAAGCGATCAGGATGAAGGTCATTTGCAACATAGTGCATTACTCAATAAACATTTCTCTAAAAATAAAATCGAATATCTCCATTGAGACTGCAGAAATAGCAAATTTTCACTTTTCCCATTATAAGTCTATGGAAACTGAAAGTTGCCATAGCAACCAGAGTTCTTATCTGACTGGAACAAAAATCAATTTTTTTTTGTAGAAGCTAATGCCAGGAACATGTATGCAAAGTATCAACTTCATAAAGAATTAAAAATTAAACTGAGATCCTTTAAGAGCAGTGAACGTATTAATGAGAAAGGGGATGGGCCATACCATGGTTTCGGCTACTTAAGCCTCTTCAGTTTCTGAGGAGAAGATTTTTAAAGATTTTTTTTTTTTCGAAAATTTGTATTTTTTGGGGCCCCAGCAACCAATCAAAATAAGCGATTAGGATGAAGGTCATCTGAAACGTAGAGCACTACTCAGTAAACATTTCTCTAAAAATAAAACTCAAATATCTCCAATTTGCAATTTCCACTTTTTTCCATTATAAGTCTATGGAACGTATAAGCTGCCATGGCAACCAGAGTTCTTATCCGATCTGAAAAAAAAAACACAACATTTTTGGTCCCCTCCTCCTGTGGATGCTTTATGCCAAATATCAAAAGTTTTGGCCACACATCTTCAGAGGAGATGTCATTTGAAATTGTGGACGACGACGGACGACGGACGGACGACGGACCATGGCCATCCTATAAGCTCACCTTTGAGCCTTCGGCTCGGGTTAGCTAAAAACAGATATACATGTGTAAAGCCCAGCTTTTCTATATAAATATATAAAAGTGTTGTACGAGTGGGTATACATTACATGGACACGTTTTCCTGATGATATGACAGCTGTTCATCACGAAAACCTATCAGTATAATTCATACACCCTAATACCTCACTTTGTATAACAAAACTGGGGTGTACAAGGGTACGAGGGTGATCCAAGAAGTAATGCAAACTCGTGTAATTTCTTTCACCATTGCCCTTTTTCACGATAAATTACATCAGAAGTACGATGCATTATCGATTTTTCCAGATCCAATTACTATTTCGACTGAAACACATAGCAACCCCCGTTGCCTAGCAACAAGAGAATACAAGGTAAACTACCTTGGTCACGGTTAAAATGGAGTTTATTTATGTAATGAAGTGCCATATGCAAGGCATTATTACGCCAATAATCGTTTTATTCCAAAGTTCATGAATCTCTTAAATAAATTTACTGTACATACCTTGATGAGTTAAACGTACGAGTAGCGCAAATAACTGAGGTTTGGCTATGTGTACCCCCTACAATTTGAGTCAATTTTGATCTCACTAAATCTCCACATTTTCATCAATGCTCATTCTACTAAACCAAAAAGTTTAAATTCCATACAATATTTATGTTTTGAATAGAAAGTCTTCGTTGTGATAGGCTCTGGGCAAAAATGTCGATATTTACACGTGTGTGAGGCGACTAAGTAGGAAACGCGCTTAAGTAGGGAAAAACCGTCCAGGTGAAGAAAGAAAATTGCGCTTATCTAGGAAATTCGTTCACTGCGCTTAAGTAGGAAACGTTAGGAAACCCTAAGGCAATTCCTTCCAATGTTTCATATGAGCCGCGTCATGAGAAAATCGACTTTTGTATATGCGACAATATTAGCATAAATCAGCTGAGCAGCTGATCAGTGCGTGTGTTTCAATACAAAAATAGAAGGTCTACATCTCTTTGTTTTCTAAACCCAAAGTATCAAGAGTGCTTAGTAGATTTCTGTGGCTGTGCAACATATTGTGTGTCTTACCTGACCGGGTATCACGAAGGCATCTTTTAACGCCCGCGGCTTAAATCAAAATAATAGTCTTGTTATCAGCATCTTTGCGATAATGCAGCAACGTGTATTTTATGGAGTGGCTTCATGGACTTGAGTCTTGGATTGGAGTGATGGAGTGGAGTATTGGAGTGGATTCTTGGAGTGGAACCTTGGAATGCAGCAAATGTGTTGGCACTGTGTATTTTATGGAGTGGAGTCATGGAGTGGATTATTGGAGTAGATTCTGGGAGTGGAACCTTGGAATGAAACAAAAATGTGTAACAAATGCATAAACTGTATCAGTAATACTTACGGGTAACTTACGGGTACCATGCCGTCGTTTAAGCAAGTTGCTTGTTGTGGCCGATCATAGCAACTTAACACAATCTTCTTAAGTGACAGAAATTAACCATTTCCATTACTTATACGGGTAATGCATTTGTTACATGTTTCGCTATGGCCCCCGTTCAAATGAGACCAATTTCGCCACTAGAATAAATGTTTCTCTGACGCACAAACATTTGAGCCGCCTCATGGGAAAACCAACAATCTGCATAGGCGAAAACAAAGACGCAGATCAGCTTCGCGGTAACCGCGAAGCTGATCAGCGCCTTTGTTTTCGCTACTCGGATAGTACAATTCCTCCTCTACTTAACTCCAAAATTTCAAACTCCTAGCCTGCTTCTGTGCTGGTACAGGCCGGTTTGTGTCGGACCTGTTCGGAAACCACATTGTTGGTTTTCCCACGAGGCGGCTCATTTCACTTCATAGTTCCACTCCAAGAATCCATTCCAGTACTCTACTCCATGGCTCCAATCTGAGATAAAGATGTATCTTTATCTCAGCTCCAATCCATGAATTCCACTCCATAGAATACACAGTGCCAAATGTGTTGCCCCCTTTCAGTCATGTAATGGGTGATTCTTGTAAAATGTTTGTTTGTATGTTTTCAATTGTTGACATAACCACATAATCCTGCTGATCTTCTGTGCCTGCTTTGCTTAGTTTCAAGTTCGATCAAAATCTATACTCAATCTGCCTCTATAATGATATTTCTTAATGGTTCCGTTCTTGGTTGCATATAGTAAAATGATGCTGACAATTGTTTCGTCGAAGTTAACTAGATACATGTGTTAAAAAAATCATCATCTTCCCATGCAGTCTGATCAGAATCGTCGTCAAACCGCATAATTTTAAACAGAGTGCTAAAGCCGTGGGTTGATGGCTGAGTTATGACCCCAGAAGCCCAGTCATTTTCGTTTGTTCGTGCTAAACGATTGATTAATATCCCACTCAACATTTTGGCCGGGACCGAAGCTTCATGGATAGTAGCCACTGCACATACACCCAACCGCTTATTACCATGAAATGCCTAAATAAATACTAACCATTAATTTGTTGGGGGCGTGGGGGGGGGGTTGCAACACGAGAATTGATATTATTATTATTGTCCGTCCTGGCCCGTGGTAACAAATGGTTTATATGTAATAAAGTCATGTGTATTATTAAGAAATAAATACATTACGACAACTTGCCCATGCAATGTACAGAGATATTTTCAGCTGTAAAATTGAAAATTTTGTCGGACAAATTTTTATATGTTTTCATTATTTTTGCTCAAAACATAGGTTGTTGGTACACGCTGGAACCACCTTAGCGAGGCGGTTCGATCTAACGAGTACCCACAACCTCTGTTTTGAAGTAAAAACAAGGAAAATAGGTATACCCCTGCATACCCAAGTTTAGCTATATAAACGTGGGGTATATGGGGTACGCTTTATACGGACATGTTTTCATGATGAAAAGTCGAACAAAGTTCAGCTTGTGCAGCATTAAATGTGTTTGCTGCTACTGTGTAGGTTGTGCATTTCGCTTGTGTGGTATTATGGCAAAAAACAATCGTCGAAACTTCGAATTGCAACAGTGAAAATTCCTTCATGTAGGCGCCACACCTAGCCGACGATGGACACACGATAATGGAAATTTTCAAATGAAGACGTCGGGCTATTCGTGAGTGCATCTTTACCCATCGTATGTCCGTCGGGAGATTGCAGCACCTTCGCGAGCGAAACCAAAATCGTTGACATGCCAAAAATGTCCGAAGGACACACGAAGGTTCAATTTCGTGTTGAATTCGCAAAGACATCTCAAGTTGACCTCCGCAAAGCCATCGCAAGGTCATCTTATCAAATTGGGACTACATCGCTTTTCTGTCGTGTGATCATCGGCACCATCGGCTAAGTTTTGCTACACGAAGGCAATAAGAAGGAGACGCGATGTTCCCCGATTGTGCTACGATGGCAACACGACATCGTATGGCCCTCGCAACGCCATCGCATAATCATCGTATCTGAACAATTAAGAACACGATGGCATCTCGATGGGTACACGTTATTAACCAAAACTGTTCTTTCTGCATTTCAATATTTCACACGGTAACGTGGATTTACAAAAATCAGCGTCCACACAGCCTTTATCTCAGAAAATCTTAATGGGTACTTTTGGTTCTATTCTGACAAAAATCATTGCGTATTTCGAGGACAAGACAATCAGTAAGAAGAAGACGTCAGCACTGCTTCTTAACACGCAACTACATGATACATGTAATAAAAACATCATACAGGAGCAACAAGATCTCTTACATGTGTTTCTTTCAAGCAGCACCCGGTTTTACTGATCGTTCCAAGGCGATACTTCTGTGGTGGTTCTTATTGTTTTATTTCTTGGTGTTTAAGATTTTTTTGTGTTGTTGACGCCTTATGTTATGTTATCATATTTCAGTTAAGATTAGGTAGCTGAGTGGCCACCTATTGGAAAAATACACACATGTAGCTGCCCATTCGTCTTACGAAATGTTTTCATGGTATAAGTACCTTATTGTTAGTTTGGTTTTTCCCGCCTCGGTTTTTGGAGTGGGAATCGTTTTCTGATTGCGCATTTTTTCTGATCGTCGCCTACTTGTACCTTTTTTCTTGTAGAGTAGTGGATTCTTGGCCCGGAGTTGAACCTTGGAAGAAACTTTGGAGTGAAGTGCAATCTTCTTCCAATGACCTCTTCCTGGTTTAGTTGGCATTTCCAATTCTAATTTTAGAAGAGAGAAACTGACAAAGCTGCCCAGGGATCTCCATCGTCGGGCAGCTTACTTAGTCTGTCGAGTCCTCATTTTAATTCATCAAAAAGAGTATCATGATTTATTCGTTTGTCCTTGATGCTTCATTGGCTAGTTAGAGATTCACCACAAGGACCGAACAACTAACTAAATGTTGTGAACCACTCCAGAAGATGAGGGTGAGGTTAGGCGCCTGTAAAACCGGGTTAAGCCCCCCCCCCCAGTAATTTTATATTACTGATCGTTCTAAGGCGATACTTCCGTAGTGGTTCTAATTGTTTTGTGTTTTGGAGTCGAATTATTGTACTGTTTGCGCCTTATGTACGTTTTCATAATTTTTAGTTCAGTTCAGGTTTCTGAGTGGCTGCCTATTGGGGGAATTGCTGCTCACTCGGCTTACGACATGTCTTCTTGGTTTAATTACCTAAGTGTCATTTTAGTTTTTTTCTCACCCCTCAGTTTGTGGAGTTGGAGTTTCTTTCTGATTGCGCCATTTCATGATCATTGCCTACTTGTACATTTTTGTTCTTGGTATCTGGTATCAACATTTGGTTTTTACATAGCATCGTGAAGTCATGTTTATTAATGCCTTCGGGACATTTTCGGGAATACATTTTACACCTCACGATGTCGTGAAGCCTTCCTGTACTACGCGCATCAACATCGTTTGCAAAACTACAACTTCGTATATGCTTCGTGAGTGCTTCGGGTATATTCGTGTTATATTGGTGTGTCCATCTTGTGACCATCGACAGGCTTCGTACATGCTTCGGTTCAAAATTGGCCTTTTTACCAAATTCGTGACGAAAATCGGGCAAAATTCAAAATTTCATATCATCGTGTGCCAAAATCGGCTAGGTATTAACCCCCAATACAGGTTTTTGTCGGTTACACACAATTCGCAGGCGATAAGCCAGCGGTAAGCTGATAATTGGTGTTTGGCTGATATTTATTGATGTAAACAATCGGAAAAGCAGAACTGCTTATCATGTATAATTTCACATAAATCCCGCCACCATCCATTTTGACTTTCCCTTTCTATTCTCTGCCCATTCAAAGATACAAGATCCTTTATTTTTCTACTGTTGTTTTGCGTTGATACAGTTCAAGTTTTGTGTGCGGGAGAAAGTAATGAAGTTGTATGCAAGTACTGGACACTGTCCTACAGTTACCTCCCCTAAATCACAAGAACGGGTCCCTGTCCAACAGTTACCCCCCCCCCCCCCCCCATACCACAAGTACTGGTCCCTGTCCTTCAGAACTGGTCACAAGTACTGGTCCCTGTCCAACATCGACCTCCACTATATCACAAGTACTGGTCCCTGTCCTAAAATTATTATCTCCCCATATTACAAGTACTGACCCCAAGGTTATAAAACTTTTTTCATGCTCAGCTCAGCTGAGACTAAAATTTATCCTACTCATAAATGTTAAAATGCCAACAATTGTTGGCATTTTAACATTTATTAGCAGGATAAATTACCAGATTTTGAGGTATGAACCTGAATTTTCCACTAATTTTGACTTTTCCAGCATTTATGAGCAGTTGAAATTTCATGCTCAGCTGAGCTGAGCTTGAAAAATGTTTTATAACCTCGGGGCCTGGTCCCTGTCCAACAGTAACCTCCACAATATCACAAGTACTGGAACCTGTCCTACAGTTACCTCCCCTACATAAAAAGTAATGGACCCCGTCCTAAAGTTATCTCCCTTGTATCACAAGTACTGGCCCCTGCCCTACCGGTATATCCCCTATATCATAAGTACTTCCCCTGTATCACAAGTTCTGGACTATGTTCTACCGGTACATCCCCCATATCAGAAGAACTGGACCATGTCCTACCGCAACATCCCCTCATCAAAAGAACTGGGATCTGCCCTACAGGTACATCCCCTAAATCACAAGTACTGGACATTGTCCGACGGTTACCTCCCCTATATCGCAAGTACTAATCTTTATCCTACCGGTACATCCCCTATATCACAAGTACTGGTCCTACAGATACCTCCCCTGTATCACAAGTACGGGTCATTGTCCTACCGCAAATGCCACTATATCCCTAAAACTGTACCCTTACCTTCCTGTGCATCCCCTAACTCACAAAAAAGAACTGGACACTGTCCTACTGGTATATCCCCTATATCACAAGTACCTGTCCTACAGACAATACCCTGTCCTACAGTTACCTTCCCATATCACAAGCACTGGATCCTGTCCTACTGTTACGGCCCTAATATCACAATAACTGGTCCTTGCACTACCGGTACATCCCCTATATCACAAGTACTGGATCATGTCCTACAGTTACCTCTCCTATATCACAAGTACTGCGTGCAGCTTAGCGACGTTACAACCTTTATTACAAAGACGGCGCGTTGATCATAAAGTAGGAGCCTCTGAACCTGTTCGTAAAGCCCCTATATCACTGGAAAGCGACAAATGGAGATTATTTCGGGACTATTTCGCGACAAGATTAACGATATAAATGCAACTTCCACGTTGCAGTCTCAATGAATGGGCGTTTATGTGACCAATTCGCGAATTTCGGTCTAATTTTATATCTCGTGACAGTCGCACGATAATATAACAATCGCGAGACATTTGTGAGTTTGTCTTGTGAATCTCCCATGAATGTAGCTTTAGTTTCATTTTCATTCGTTCGACAGTCGCGAGACATTCGTGAGCGTGTCTCTCGACATTCATACGAATGTCGCCTAGTTTTAATTTCTCGCCATATACTCGCGTATGGTGGCTTGTTTATGGTGGCTTGTTAGTGCCATTGATATTTTGCAGCGAAATAACGCCACGCGAAAAGACGAAATAACGCCATGCGAAAAGACGAAATAACGCCGCGCGAAAAGACGAAAAGACAAAATAACGCCGCGCAAAAAGACGAAATAACGCTACGCGAAAAGTCGAAATAACGAAATTGCTGCACAAAAAGACGAAACAACGCCATGCAAAAAAACGCAATTTTGTAGCCATCATTAAGGCGTCTTTTCTGGTGCCTGTTTTCGTTATTTCGTCTTTTCGCGTTGCGTCTTTTCGTTATTTCGTCTTTTCGTTGTTTCGTCTTTTCGCGTGGCGTCTTTTCGTTATTTCGTTTTTTTTGTGTTTTCGTCTTTTCGTTATTTCCTCGCGGGATGTTCGCATGTATTCTCAAGACTGTCGTACGACATTCGTACGACAATCGTCCACGTGCCGCGAAATTTTCGCATTGTAAATTCTCAAAATTTCGCGGCGACATGTTCTCAGGTTTGTGTTGGATATGGTTGAAAAATCTTTAAGACAGGTTTTCTCAAGACACGGCGTATTGATATCCTATATTAATGTATTTAACAAGTTGCAATTATAAATCCGATTCGTATTAACTTTTCCAAGTTGGTTAGTTGTTTTCCCACTTAGTCGCATTTCCCACTTAGTCGCATTTCCCACTTAAGCGCCTGACGGACGTTTTCCTAGATAGTCGTAACTTTTTCCTACTTAAGCGCATTTCCGACTTAGTCGCCTAACACACGTGGTCAAATATACGCATGAATCTAATTATTATCATGGGTATTTGTCGTACTTCGTCGAAATTTTGATATTTTTGTCAGGTGCCGTTGCTAGGCAACATACAATAATTCCTGCTGAACTTTGCATTTTATTTTCTCTGTAATTTCCAATATCATTTTTTTCCAAAGAAATTTTCAGTTGTTACAGCTGAAAACCAGGAAACCTTTGGTCCTGAGAAAGCTCACCTGAAGCCTGATCTTGGAGCATTTAGTCATCATGAAATGACCTTCACCTTGATTACTCACACAAATTTATTGACTTCATAAGTTGTCTGCATCTGCCAAGTTTCAGGTCGTAGGCTGAAATATACTCCTCCTAAAAAAATCCGGTCACCCTATTATGTTTCAACCACCCAACAAAAAACGAGAATTATTTTCCATTTTTTTCTTATTTAAAAATGCTTGACAAAATCAAGTACATGTACATGGAGTATACAAACAATCTTTTTGCATGCAGTGTACTTCTATTGTGCTTGCTAAGTTTAAACGCAGATGTGCGTGGGGTGGGGTGGGGATCTGAAAGATCAGTGTGGGCTAGTGATGCATGCATGTTGGCTTCCTTCGGATACAAGTGCAGTGTAAAAAAGCCTCCGTTGTGTAATTGTTAAGCTTCTCACGTTGTATTCAGTGGACGAGGATTCAATGCAGGGCCACTACAGCCTTCCCCACATTTTTTCGGCATGCCCTATCCCCATATGATATAACGTCTTAGATAGACGTACGGGTAAAGCCCGGCAGAGCATTATAACGTCACTCTTTTGGTATGGGAATAGAGTAGTCAATGGTATGAACATATCAATCTCAATGATACAAAAATATGCAGATGCAAACAAGTTTTGCAAGTCTTGCAACATTGGGTGACCGGATTTTTTGAGGAGGAGTATATAGTTACAAAGTTGTTTTCATTTTTGATGTAAAAGTCAGTTTCAAGAATTGACCTTGCCGTAATAGAATAAATCAAGGTCATCTTTGGGTCATCATTTGAACAAACTATAATGGGCTAAGGTCCCTGATGCTACATACCAAGTTTCAGAAATATCGACCCACAGGTTCTGGAGAAGAATATTTCTGAGCTTTAGTGAGCATGGCAGCCATTTTGAGCATGCAACCCCGATTTCAAGAAGAAAATTTCATTCTCCCTACGCATGAAGGCTTCTAATAAAATTTCACTTTCAGCGGAGCTGAGCTTGAAAAAAGTTTTATAACCTCGGGGTCAGGTCTTTGCAGGGGTCAGATAAGGGGAGCCTTATCATGACCATTGTTTATTATTATTATTATCATTATTATTAGGGATGTTCGGTGAACGCGAATCTAAAAATTCCAATCCAATCCAAACTAATCCATCCAGTCCAATGGCAGATCTACGATTTTAGCCAAAAAGTATAGTATTTTTGGTTAAATTGTGGCTTTCTAGGAACGGTTTTCTAGATCCGCCGGCTTAGTATCTATTTATGGAAAAGGCAAAATCACATTGACACTATATATTCTCATTGACGACGTGTGCATTCATAAATCTCTGTAGTCTGTTGGGTATCGCGTTGAACTTCTGTACAAGCGACTCGAGTTCGAATCCCGCCAGTATATTTTTTCTTTATTGCCTTAGTTTCTTTTTTATGTCTTTTTTTTAATATTTACTTATGCCTATTTTGTTTTTAGAGTTTGAACCCCATCCGCATATTCTATGATGTACTTTTATTTTTTTTTTAATTTATTTATGTATTTGTTTATTTATTTATTTATTTAGCTAGCTAGCTGGCTGGCTATTTATTTATTTATTTATTTATTTATTTATTTATTTATTTATTTATTTATTTATTTATTTATTTATTTATTTATTCCATTTACCATGGCGGAAAACTGTTTATCTCTGTATTTAGTGCTAATATCTACTGTCACATTATATCAGCGTATGAAACAAAACGAATGCTAGTCTAACATATGGTCCTCAATTTTCAAAGATTGACATGATATTTTAGAATCTTTTGGACCAATCGGCAAAATTCAGTTTTGAGTGACACGGAATTTCCCGTGTTGGAAAAATGTAAGTTCCAAGAGATTTCAGAAAAACTGAATCAGTGAATAATCTCAGAAAATTGTGCAGAAATTAGAAGAACTTTTTCTCCATACCTAACACAAATATGAATGCAATAGCATGTAGATAAGACAGGAAAAAGCCTAATTTTCGTTGGCGTTATAAATCCGTTTGGAGTATAGCAAATGTATAAGTCTTCAAAGAAGATCAATTGGATTTTGCACGTAGTTGTGTTGCAGCTTGACATCAGGAACAAAGGCTTGAGGAGAAGACTGGCCTAAAGGATTAGGGTGCGTCCGTGATTGTCGAAAGTCTGTTGACAACAGGCAAACAATGAGGAAACGTATACCCATTCCACATGGCGATACCATTGCGATTCCAAATTTTTGCATAACACGCCCCTTTTTATAGCGACGTTTTTACTGTGATGTTGCTACGCTTTCTCTGCGTTACACACGCTGCGGCTATGATACTGCTACGTTCACGGAAACCTTACTGCTCTTTTAATATGCTTCCACTACGCTTCGAATCAACACTGAGCGTTCTCTCTATGTAAATTCGGAGCTTGGTCAAAACTTTAGAATTGGGATGTCCTTCATGGCGCTTCCAATACGGTTCTACTACGCTGTTACTACATTCAAAGCGATTCGACCACGCCGCAGGCACTCTCTCTACGTTACACTACATTTTATGCACATATTTGGAAGCGTAGTGGAAACGGTGTCCAGTGGAATTGGGATATTAGCTGCATCGCATCTTATGTTCTTATATGAAATGTATAACCTTGGAACTCGAATGAACTTGAAACTTGAATACTTTGAAAGAAAGGTGCGAAGATCAAGCCAACTCTCATTAATCGCTTGGTGCTCTGAGACTTAAACGCACTGTTACAACCCAAAATGTAACAAGCATTACATTTTAGGCAGTTTGTTACATTTTGGGCTGGCAACGTCGACCCAAAATGTAACCAAAATTTTTGTTACTTTTTGTGTCGAAAGGGTGCCTATCAACCCAAAATGTAACAAAGTAACAAAAGGTACATTTTGAGAAATTTGTTACACGTCGACCCAAAATGTAACAACAAAATTTATGACAAAGTGGGTCTAGTGTCTACCAGTAAGAAACGTTTTAAGCCCTCCAGTATATACTTTACTGACCGTTCCAAGGCGGTTCTGCTGTGATTTTTTTTACGTTTAATGTTTGGTCTATCAGCTTCTTTTGTATACGCTTATTCTTGTTTTGGTTGAAGCAGGCCGGATGGCTACCTTCATGGGAAAGAGCTAGTCATCTTGCTCTTCATGTGTATTGTCACATTTAGGGCTTTGAATCAAACCTGGGTGATATTTTGTTGTTTTATTGAATCAAGACATAGTAAGGTCGAGGTTCTTGACCTTTTAAATCGGTTTAAGACCTGAATATTTTTTTTTCTGATAATTCAAAGGCTTTTCTGCTGTGATTCTTTACGTTGAATGTTTGGTTTGGTTTTGGCTTTTCTGCTGTGCATATACGCCATTTTAATTGTCATTTCATGCTTGGTTTGCTTGTTTCGTGAATTTAATTGCCTTTCTTTCCGTACTTTGTTTTTTGTTTCAGTGTTACATTTTAAGTAAAGTGGCTATTCCCACGCTATTACAGTCCCCGTTTGGGTTCAAATGACAGGTGCCCAAGTTGCATCACTGGACGGCTTCTTTCACCCAACTAAAGTGGTACCTTCTGTACTTTAGTATTACCGCCAATTATTACAGAAACATGAGTAACTGGTTCCATTTAAATCTAAAATCCATGCCCGTATGAACAGAATCAATTCGAATATGAACGCTACACAGGGTAAGCAAATTTGTACCCAGGTCCAGATTTGCTTCTTAGAAGCCTCCGTGGCCTAGTGGTTAAGCTACTGCCCTTGTAAACCAGGGGTCGTGAGTTCGATCCCGGGCTTCTCCAGTCTTTCGGATGAGACTATAAACCGAGGTCCCGTCTCCATATGACCTTAGCTGTTGAGTGGGACGTAAAACCCCAAATCAACCAACAGATTTGCTTCTGGGGTGCACATTGTAACCTCTGTGCAATTTGTGCATGATAACATAGCTTTTTATTATAAACTAAGTCATAAAATAGAGAGAATTATTCATCCAAATTTTATATTTGAAAAAGTTATATTTTCACGATTGAAAAATAGAAAAAAAGTTATATTTTTCAATATTGAAATTATAACTTTTTACATTACCTCGGCATTTTCCATTTACCTACTACTCATCACTTCAGAACGTCAAGCGCCAATAATTTTCTTATTTGCGGACGAAAACATAAAATGTGGGTATTCATTTTCTTTTATCGATTCATTTCATAAAATAAAAAAAAAAAAAAAAAAAAAAAAAAAAAAAAAAAAATCGGGCGGGTCTTGAACTCGAATCGCTTGCACAGAAGTCTATAGCTCTGACCAATAGGCTAGAGAACCTCTAATTCTTCCGGTATATCAAAATGATACTTAAATAAAACTTAAAGAAATTAATGTTTTGCGCCTTTCTATAAATAATGGAGGATCCCTAGTATCGATTTTTACTGGTTGTCAGCACAACACACTCAAATTTAACAAATACGGGCCCAAATCGTATCGGATTGGATTGGATTTTTTAGATTCGCGTTCACCGAACATCTGTATTATTATTATTATTATTATTATTATTATTATTATTATTATTACTACAGTGTATTATTATTAATATGTTATTTATATTGTAGTTATTGTTGTTGTTTGATTGATGGACTCATTATTAAACTTTTCCTTTTTTACAGTTTCGTCCTACTGCCAAAGAAACCCTGCGAATCCAGCCTTGGTGACCTTGACCGTGACAGTCAATGGGTACAGACTTCCGGCAGGAGTTGATATCTACATGCAAGCCCTTTATTATAGCGCATGGCAACCGGACATCGCGGCAGCCCCCGTGGAGCAGCAGGTTTTCGTGGAGAAAGACGCTACTCCTGTTACGGGAACATGTGGAAAAGCACTGACTACAAGTCCGGAGACGCTAAGTTTTGAATTTGATGTATGGGGGACGAGCGAGAAAGACAAATGTGGTGTTTTTGTGGTATGTTAAAATTTCTTAACTACGAGTGTTTTTACTGATAAATGTTTATGATTCAGTTTTACGTCCCTTTCAAGATTATTTCAGCTCATATGAGACGGGCTAATCAGTATGTGGGGCGAAAACTTGACAACCCCGAGAAAAAAAAACACCTGACACACACGGAAGCAGAACTAGGCTTGTCTTATATGTGCCCTGTGTGGACCTCGAACTAAAACAGCAGTCACACAGGAGCGTATAACCCAAACACGCGCCGGGCGTATGAAAAATCGCAACACGCTAAAGACTTTGGACGTATAAAATTAATTTGTTCCTTAAACTCGCTTTAGCAGTCACACATTAGCGCGTGACTGAGGCGAGAGCTGGACGTATAAAAATCTCAAATTTCGGAGTACGGTTGTGATACGTCCGAGACACGCTAAGAACGCGCTACAAGCGCGCATCGAACGTTCAACGCACGTTTCACACACGCTTGGGGCACGCTACTGAAGCAACATCTCATAAAATCGGAACGCGCATGTAACGTACACTGGTGTACCCCAAACGCGCGCCAAACGCGTTCAGAGCGTATTCAACGCGCCTGTAACGCGCGTGGAACTTATTCGAGACGTATAAGTCACACGCCCCAGACACGCCGAGCTTCTAGAAAAATGTTAAGCATGTTTAAAAAATGTTGAGCCCAAGCGCGCGCGAAACGCGCAGAGACTTTTAAACAGCAGTCACACATTAGCGATTAACCAAAACGCGCGCCGGGCGTATGAAAAACTCAACACGCTGAAGATTTTGGACGCATAAAAATTAATTTGTACCTTTAACTCGCTTTAGCAGTCACACATTAGCGCGTGACTGGGGCGTGTGCCGGACGTATAAAAATCTCAAAGTTTTAGAGTACATGTACGTTTGTGTTATGTCCCAGACACGCTAAGCACGAGCTACAGACGCACAGCAAACGTTCAGCGCGCGCCTCACACACGCTTGGGGCACGCTACTGAAGCAATATCTCATAAAATCGGAACGCGCATGTAGCGTACACTGACGTGCTTAAAACGTGTGCCAAACGCGTTCGAAGCGTATTCAGCGCGCCTGTAGCGCGTGTGGATCTTATTTGAAACGTATAAGTCATACGCCCGGGACAAACGCGCACGAAACGCGCGATAATTTTTAGCAACGTATGTAGCGACGCGCACCGGACGTACACCAAGCATACCCAACGTGCTGGTAGCGCGCTTTGAACGTGTCTCTGACGTGCGTCTGGCGTATGTGGAATTTTGCAATTTTTTCAACACGCCCGGTGCGCGTTTCACTTACAT
Source organism: Rugalucina vietnamica (assembly GCA_964017185.1). NCBI lineage: Eukaryota > Metazoa > Mollusca > Bivalvia > Lucinida > Lucinidae > Rugalucina > Rugalucina vietnamica. The sequence continues at coordinate 10,768,757 of OZ024885.1, forward strand.
GTATACATGTACGCTACTGTGTGACTGCTATTTTAGCGACGTACAGCGACGCGCGCCGGACGTACACCAAGCGTACCCAACGCGCTTGTAGCGAGTTTTGGACGTGTTTCCGACGTGCGTGTGGCGTATGTGGAATTTGGCTATTTTTTCAACACGCCCGGCGCGCGTTTCACTTATTCGCTACTGTGTGACTGTTGTGAGACAGCGGTGAGATGATCGAATGATTAAGTGCGGTAATGAAATATCAGCGCTCTTAACCACTCGGCCGCGGTGGCCGCAATAAAGTGTTTGAGCCGCATCATAAGAAAAACGGATTTTTGCCTATGCGAAAACAAAGGCGCAGATCAGTAGTGCAGTAACTGCACAGCTGATCAGCGCCCTTGTTTTCGATACACAGATTGTACAATTATCCTTCTATTTACATCCAAAATTTAAGCTTCTGTAAAGGCCGGTTTGTGTGAGACCTGGTCGGAAACCGCAAAGACCGGTTTTCTGGCCTTGCGGCTTATTTGGTGTCCAGCTGATTCTTTACGGTTGTTATTGTTGATAGATAGGTGCAGTCAATGCAGAAATTAAACATTTATTGAATGAAAGTAACATGAGGAATCCAGTTTTTTTTTTTTCATTTTCGCAAACACTTCAGAAAAAATGAACATATTATACTTCCATCACAAAAACACTTATGTTACGTTCTTTAAATAAATGTTCAATTTCAGCATTTACTGCACCTATCTATCAGTCAGAAGACTAAACCCTGTAGGAGAAAACTCGAAAATCTAACCCATTACGAAAACTTGCCCATACAGAGATTTTTTAGCTTTAAACATTGAAAATTTTCAGCTGAGAAATTTTGATATTTTTCTTATTTTTGCTCAAAACATAGATTGTAGGTACTCGTTAGAACCGCCCCACAATCTATGTTTTGGAGCAAAAATAAGAAAAATAGATATACCCCTGTATACCCCATTTTTACTATATAAAAGTGGGGTTTAAGGGGGTATACATTACACGGACATGTTTTCCTGATGCTCAGCTTCGGTCTCAATTGCAGTGTGTGTCACCGATCATTTATCGGTTTTTAGCTCGACTGCACGAAGTGCATAGAGCTATTGCAGTCACCCCGGTCGTCCACGTTCCCGTTCCCGTGCGCGTCACACTTGCGTTAAAGTTTTCTAGAAGTCCATATCTTGACAACCACTCATCAGAAAGCATTCATACTTAGACCATAGATACCCTGTAGAGTTAGCTTTCATTCCATGGCATCGGGCCCCTGGGTCCAGGCCAGGGGATGGGGCTGGAGGTTAAAATCTAGAACACCTTCAAAAATGGCAATTCTTGTGTTAAAGTTTTCTAGAAGTCCATATCTTGACAACCATTCGTCAGAAAGCATTGATACTTGGGCCATTGACACCCTGTAGGGTCGGCTTTCATTCCATGGCATCAGATCCCTGGGTCCATGCCAGGGGGTGGGGCTAGAGGTAAAAATCTAGAACACCATTAATAATAATGGCTTTTCTGTGATATAGTATTCTAGAAGTCTATATCTTGAAAACTTTTTATCAGAGGGCTTTCATACCATAGTTACCCTGTAGGGTTGAGTTTCATTCCATGGCATCGGGCCCCTGGGTCCATGCCTTGGGGATGGGGCGGGAGGTTAAAAACTAGAACACTAAAAAATAGATGTACTGCTGTGTAACTTTTACAAGGAGGCATATCTTGACAACAACTTATCATAAAGCATTCATACTTCATACACTTTAGGTTCCATGACATCGGACCTCTGGGTCGGAGTCAGGGGGGCGGGGCTAGAGGTCAAAATCTAGAACTCCCCGAATTTTTTTCTTTTTATTTCTTAATAGAAACAACTTAGGAGGATGGTTGGTCATTCATCTTTTGACTTTGTGACACTGACTTGTGTGTCATGACGGTAAGGGTTGGTTGACCTACTTTCCATGGTTCAGTGATTTTGCCTTATATCTTGACACTCAATTAGTATATTTTCTTACTTCTTTCAGATTATGAGTGAGTACGACCAGGCCTTTGACCCCAATATACTTCTAGGTCACTGTGACCTAATTTCACGGTTCAGTGATTTTGCCTTATATCTTGACACGCAATTAGTATATTTTCATACGTTTTTCAGATTATGAGTGAGTATGACCAGACCTTTGACCCCAATATACTTATAGGTCACTGTGACCTAATTTCACGGTTCAGTGATTTTGCCTTATATCTCGGTACTCAAATTGATTACGAACAAACTTCTTTCAAAGTATGTTTGCGTATGACAAGACCTTTGACCCTGAAGTAGTCCTAGGTCACTGTGACCTAATTTCACGGTTCAGTGATTTTGCCTTATATCTTGACACGCAATTAGTATATTTTCATACTTTTTTCAGATTATGAATGTGTATGACCAGACCTTTGACCCCAATATACTTATAAGTCACTGTGACCTAATTTCACGGTTCAGTGACTTTGCCTTATATCTGGGCACTCAAGTGGTTTATGAACAAACTTCTTTCACACTATGTTTGCATATGACAAGACCTTTGACCCTAAAGTAGTCCTAGGTCAATATGACCTAATTTCACGGTTCAGTGATTTCCCTTTATATCTCGGCACTCAATTGGTATATGAACATACTTCTTTCACGATATGTATGAGTATGACCAGACATTTGACCGTAAAGTATTCCTGGGTCACTGTGACCTAATTTCATGGTTCAGTGATTTTGCCTTATATCTCGACACTCAGTTGGTATTTTTTTCATACTTCTTTCTGATTATGAATGAGTATGACCACACCTTTAACCCAAACATACTTATAGGTCACCAAGACCTAATTTCATGGTTCAGTGATTTTGCTTTATATCTCAACACTGAATGGGTAAATAATCATTTTTCTTTCACATTATGAGTAAGTATCACTAGACCTTTGACCCTGCAATACTTATAGGTCAGTGTGACCTTTTTTCACGGTTCAGTGATTTTGCCTTGTGTCTTGGCACTCAGTTGGTATATGAACACACTTCTTTTACAATATGAGTGAGACCTTTAAATCTTAGGTAGTTATAGTTAACTTTCATGGTTCAGTGATTTTGCCTTATTGCATCAAGGCAAAAAGATGTATGAGCATAATGGTTTGGGTTACTGGTCGGGTTTGGCCTTATGTTTGACAAAGATCAGAAGCAGTCGAGCACGCTGTCCTGCGACGGCTCTTATTATGTACACAATACCATGTGAGTCTTATAGTCTGTTCATTTATTTAAGAAACTCAAATCGGGCTTAAAATGTTTAATATCCCATATTTTATTGTCATATTTGGTATATGATTTGAAAATGAAAAATCCTGTCTGAAACAAAAATTATCAACAAACCAGAGCATCTCCGTCAGCCCCCAGTATCTTAGGATTTTGGCTACATTTGGCGTTACATTTACATGGGTGAACCCAGTAGGACACAACAGCCACTATAATTAATGATTATCAATAACTTGGTTGGCCAGATATGAACACGTGCGTTAAATCTACTATGCACATCAGGAAAACATGTCCGTGTAATGTTTACCCCATTGAACCCTACTTTTATATAGCAAAACTGGGGTTGCAGGGGTATACCTATTTTTCTTATTTTTGCTCGCCGAGGCGGTTCTAACGTGTAACCACGATCTATGTTTTGAGCAAAAATAAGAAAAATATCAAATATTTTCTACTGAAATTTTTCAATTTTTACAACTTAAAAAATCTCTGTATATTGCATGGGCGTGTTTTCGTAATGAAACAAATCGCGCATAGCCTTCTCTGAAAAAAACAAAAAAAAAAAAAAAAAAAAAAAAAAGAAGAAAAAAAAAAAAAAAAAAAAAAAACAAAAAAAAAAAAAAAAAAAAAAAAAACTATATTTTGGGTCATTCTTATAATCAAAACATAAAATGTATAATTCTTGCGCAAAATACTTCTTGTCGTTTTTTTGATGGATATGCGTATGATTGCCACGTGAATACAGATACCATCCATAATAATGAACGATTATGCATGCATATGTTATTTGAGGTTTTGGTACTTTGTTAGAGTCCATGCTTAAGTTACATCTCAGTAAACAGCTATTCATCAAGAAAACATGTCTGTGTAATGTATACCCCCTTATACTTTTATACTTTTATATAGCAAAACTGGGGTTCGCAGGCGTATACCTATTTTTCTTATTTTTGCTCCAAAACATAGAGCGTGGGTACTCGTTAGAACCGCCTCGGCGAGGCGGTTCTAACGTGTACCAACAATCTATGTTTTGAGCAAAAATAAGAAAAATAACAAAAATGTTTAGTTGAAAATTTTCTATTTTTAAAGCTCAAATAATCTCTGTTTATTGCATGGGCGTGTTTTCGTAATGTTATCATGTCGGGATGTTGCCTCCTAACCAATAATGAGAATGTCATGATATCCGAAACGTCTTTTGAATATAACAGCAAAGGCTTCTATGACTGAGGTTTGCCCGGGTAGGCTCAGACATTCAGAAGCGATTAACTAGTCACCACCCGGTTGATCAGTAAGCTTTGCCGGGCAACACTTTTATACATAACATATATCACGTTGCTTGGTCATTACTACATGTACCATCGACATGCAAGTGTCGTTTCATATTTATCAAATAATTTTGCAGAAGCCTGTATGTTTATCAAGGTCTAGATTCTATTATTAGTCATCTCTGTCTGTTTATCGCTATTCCATCCACAAATGCACTCCCCGTCTATAAACTCTTCAAAATAGCCCTAATATAATGTCCATCTAATTACAGAGCTTCTGAGCACATGTATATGTCTGAAATATTTAACAAAATTAGGATTACTACTGTTGTATACCTAATTATAAAAATTAGAGCAAAATCTAAGCAATATTAATATCTTAAAAGTCAATTTTTCGAGTTTCTTAAATAAATGGACAGACTTTAGTAGTTTCTTAAAGCAGTATTTTTGTTTCAAAGTAAAGTTAATTCATGTAAGCCTGGCGTCCAATAATGGGACATAGACATACAGTAAAATTCCATACATTACGAAAACACGCCCATGCAATATACAGAAAATTTTTTGGTTGTAAAAATGAAAAATTTTACTGGAAAAATTTTGAAATTTTTCTTATTTTTGCTCAAAACATAGATCATGGGTACACGTTAGAACCGCCTCGCCGAGGCGGTTCTAACGAGTACCCACAATCTATGTTTTGGAGCAAAAATAAGAAAAATAGGTATACCCCAGTTTTTCTATATAAAAGTGGGGTTTAAGGGGGTATACATTTCATGGACATGTTTTCCTGATGTGTGACGCCGCAGAACACTGCGTCCCATCTGCCGTGGGCTATTCTGGAGGAATAGAGCGATTTTCAACAAAAGAGGAATTTCAACAAAAAAATTGAGGAATTTCAACAACAATTGAAAAGAAATTGAAAATCATTCCCGATTCACCATAAATGAATGTGGACTCAACCAAATAATGATAATAATATGAAAGTCCATTCATCATAAATGAGTTAAGCACAGATAAATGAAGCAAACACGTGCGCAAAACATCAGGAAAACATGTCCATGAAATGTAAAGTATCCAATTTTAATATAGAAAAACTGGGTTTGCAGGGGGTATACCTATTTTTTAGCTCACCTGAGCCAAAGGGCTCACAAGGTGAGCTTATAGGATGGCCTGCTCCGGTGTCCGTCCGTCGGCGTCCGTCGTCCGTCCACAATTTCAAAGATCTTCTCCTCTGAAGCCGCTTGGCCAATGAAAGCCAAATTTTATATGAAGCATCTATATATCAAGGGGAAACCAATGTGTATATAAATAATCCAGGTTACATGACCAAGGTGGCCGCCATGTCCATATATGGTAAAAAACCTTCTATAAATCATGGCCCTGTGATGACCTTGACCTATTTTACGGCAAGGTCAACGTACGTCACCTATGCATTTGAATGGGGGAAAACTGTCAATATGTCATTTAAAGGAAACAAAACCTGCAGGAAATGAGCAACAGGACTGAATATTAATGATTCTGAAAAAATGACCCTAGGGGCTCATATGTCCCCACCCCTGGGCAATATACATGTATATTACCATAATATTCAAACATCTTCTTCTCTGAAACTGCTTGGCCAATCAAAGCCAAATTTTATATGAAGCATCTCTAGGATTGGGTAATCAATGTGTAGATAAATACTTCAGGTAACATGAGCAAGATGACCGCCATGCCCATATATGGTAAAAACCCTTCAAAAATCTTCTTCTCCGAAACCGGTAAACCGATTTCAACGAAACTTGGCATGAAGTTTTGACGACACAAGTACTACAATATGTATATAAATCATGACCCCGCAATGACCTTGACCTATTTTATGGCAAGGTCAACATAGGTCGCTAATGCTTTTGAATGGGAAACCTTTTAAAATGTCATTTAAATTGAAAGTCTTGCAGGAATTGCGCAGTAGGACTGAATATTAATGATTCTGAAATAATTGGTCCCCAGGATCTCATATGCCCCCACCCCGGGGCAGTATACATGTATATGTCCATAATATTCAAACATTTCCTCTGAAACCACTTGGCCAATCAAAGCCAAATTTTATGTGAAGCATCTATAGGATGAGGTAACCAATGTGTATATAAATATTCCATGTCACATTGGCCAAGATGGCCGCCATGCCCATATATGGTAAAAACCTTTCAAAAATCTTCTTCTCCGGGACCGGTAGACCGATATAAAAGAAACTTGGCATGAAGTAACGATGCCTTAAGTACTAAAATGTATATATAAATCATGATCCTTTGATGATCTTGACCTATTTTGCGAAAAGTTCAACATAGGTCGCCTATGCCTTTGAATGGGTAAAACTGTTAAAATGTCAGTTGAAGGGAAAGACTTGCAGGAAATTCGCAAATGGACAGGATATTGAATATAATGGGGAAAAATGGCCCCAGGACTTCATCTGCCCCTTTACTGGGGGCTATTTTCCATAATATTCAAACATGTTTATTTGTATATATAACAGATCTCAGGTGAGCGTTTACAGGACCATTGGTCCTCTGGTTTTTATTTCTGATCCAAAACATGGATTGTGTGTACTCGTCAGATCCGCCTCGGCGATGAGGTTCTAATTAGTACCCACAATCTATGTTTTGGATCAAAAACAAGAAAAATCCATAGATTATATTTTCCTTTTTGTTCCTTTGAGATCAGCAAGGGTATTCTGAGAAATCAGAAATTAATTATCGGGTAGATTAATTTTCTAACCAACGTTTTATATATTTGGCCTGTTTGGATAATACTAGTCTTTGTCTTGACTATCCTGTTGAAAGTTGCAAAATTACAGTACTGCACTTTTGCTCCATTTTGCCAAATTTAAAGGGTCACTGAAGAGGCTTAAGTAGCCGAAACCGTGGTATGGTTCATATCTTTTCTCATTAATAGGCTCACTGTTCTTAAAGGATCTCAGTTTATTTTTATTTAAGGGGGTATTCATAGCACGGACATGTTTTCCTGATGGATATTAAGAGAAAAGTCCATTCCCCGGCGTCCATTCATCATAAATGGATTAAGTTATACATAATCAACAGATTTTTTCTTCAAGTGCTGTGTTTTGGAAATTTATTCGTAGTTTTTAATGACCTTTCATCAGGACTTTACGAGCCGAAGGCAAGTAAAAGGGTCCTGATGAAAGATCACTCAAACTATGGATTAATTTCCAAAACACAGCACTTGAAGAAAAAAATCAGTTGATTATCTGTTTTATCCTATAGACTGTAAGATCCAGACCAGCTTGTTATAACTGAGCAGATGATCAGTGTCTTTGTCTTACTGTAACTGTGCAAAAAGTAATATTCATTAAGATTAGTTTTATTTTGACACAGCTTTGTACTCTTGTGACACTGTGACACTTCCTGTATTGGCCATGAAAAAGATACCTCTGCAAATCTATATACGTATATCGTATGATCAACAGTGCAAATTAACTAGCAGTTACATGAAATAAAGATTGAGATCAGCTGTTTGACAACAGAGCAGCTTATCTGTGTCTTCAGTTTGATATATATATTTAAGCTGGAAACCAGCCTATTTTAATATTTAAATGAGATGCTCATTGATTGGTCTAAAAAGTGTTGTTTAAACAAAAGTAAACAACAAAAAATAACTAATATTGTTTAATGTTCGTTAACTCATTTAATCATAGTTTTGTTTCCATAGGTTCTGGATAATCACAAATAAATAAATGGAACTATCACTCACACAATATCCGTATTTTCTTTTGACGATCAGGATGGTACTGGTACCGACCAACGCATCTTCTTTGCGGCAAAGATATTTGAGTACACATACGATCCTATGACAGCTTTGGACGACTTTGGTCCCAATGCGATGGTCGATAAGTGGGGTAATATGATTCTCACGACAGAATGCGCCCCGGGTGACTTAGTGTTGAGTGCATCACAAACAATCCCGAACAAGTAAGTTGTTTGCATCAGCAGCTACGTCATATATTGACGTCACAGTGACGTATAATCAACGTAATATTTTAACACACCTCGCCTAAATAGCCAATGGTAAGTTGTTTACACCAACAGGTGTGTATATTGACGTCAAAATGTCGTATGATTAACGTAATATTCTAACAGACCTCGTTCATATAGCCAATGGTTAAAACGTGTTATAGGCCTATTGTGCAACAACTCACATTACAATATATCGCGACGTTACTTTGTGCCATTTCGATATCATTTGTGATGCCAACTATCCAATTATGCAGTATAATCTTGACGCTAGACGGTGTAACGTCTTTTGAGCGCATGGCAAACTTAATAAATTTGTGTAAATGTCCGTGGTATAGTAAAACATTTGGCGAGATTTCTACAGTGTAATGGCGGAAAGATGAACGTCATCGACGGTTTCAGCGGCTTTTATTAGCTCACCTGAGCCGAAGGCTCACAGGTGAGCTTATAGTATACCCATGCTCCGGCGTCCGTCGTCCGTCGTCGTCCGTCGTCCGTCGTCGTCCGTCGTCCACAATTTCAAAGATCTTCTCCTCTGAAACCGCTTGGCCAATCAAAGCCAAACTTCATGTGGAGCATCCTTAGGAAGGGGGAACGAAAGTTTATATAAATGGTCCAGGTCACATGACCAAGATGGCCGCCATGGCTATAAATAGCAAAAACCTTTAAAAATCTTCTTCTCCAGAACCAGTGGGCCGATTTCCACGAAACTTGGTATGTAGCATCGGGGACGCGGGCCCATCATAGTTTATATAAATCATGACCCTGGGATGACCTTGACCTATTTTACGGCAAGGTCAACTTAGGTCGCCAATGCATTTGAATAGGAAAAATGGTAAAAAGCTATTTAATGGGTAAAACTAATTGGGAATAGGCAAATGGACAGAAGATTAATGTTAATGGAAAATTTTAGCCCCTGGGGGGTTGTCTGTCCCTGCCCCGGGGCTATATACATGTATATGACCATACTATTCAAACATCTTCTTCTCTGAAACCGCTTTGCCAATCAAAGCCAAACTTCATGTGGAGCATCCTTGGGAAGGGGGAATGAAAGTTTATATAAGTGGTCAAGGTCACATGACCAAGATGGCCGCCATGGCTATAAATAGCAAAAACGTTTAAAAATCTTCTTCTTCAGAACCAGAAGGCCTATGACTTTGAAACTTGGTGTGAAGCGTCTGGGAATGGAGCTCTACAAAGTTTATATAAATCATGTCCCTGGGATGACCTTGACCTATTTTACGGCAAGGTCAACTTAGGTCTCCCATGCATTGGAATGGGAAAAAATAGGAAAATGTAATTAAATGGCAGAAAACTTGCTAGAAATGAGCAAATGGACAGAAGATTTATGTTTAAGAAAATATTTTGGGCCCAGGGGGTTGTCTGCCCCTGCCCCGGGGCTATATACTTGTATATGACCATAATATTGAAACATCTTCTTCTCTGAAACCACTTGGCCAATCAAAGCCAAACTTTGTGTGGAACATCCTTAGGAAGAGGGAATGAAAGTTTGTATAAATGGTCAAGGTCACATGACCAAGATGGCCGCCATGGCTATAAATAGCAAAAATGTTTTAAAATCTTCTTCTTCATAACCAGAAGGCCTATGATTTTGAAACTTGGTATGAAGCATCTGGGAATGGAGCTCTACAAAGTTTATATAAATCATGACCCTGGCATGACCTTGACCTATTTTACAGCATGGTCAACTTAGGTCTCCCATGCATTTGAATGGGAAAAAATAGGAAAATGTCATGTAATTGCAGAAAACTTGCTAGGAATGAGCAAATGGACAGAAGATTTATGCTTATGAAAATATTTTAGGCCCAGGGGTTGTCTGCCCCTGCCCCGGAGCTATATACATGTAGATGACCATAATATTCAAACAGATTTTTCTCAGAAACTGCTTAGCCAATCAAAGCCAAACTTTATGTGGAGCATCCTTAGGAAGAGGAAGTGAAAGTTTATATAAATGGTTAAGGTCACATGACCAAGATGGCCGCCATGGCTATAAATAGCAAAATTTTTTAAAAATCTTCTTCTTCAGAACCAGAAGGCCAATGATTTTGAAACTTGGCATGAAGCATTAAGGAACGGAGGTCTACAAAATTTGTATAAATCATGACACTGGGATGACCTTGACCTATTTCACGGCAAGGTCAACTTAGATGGCCCATCCATTTGAATGGAGAAAATTGTTAAAATGTCATTTGAAGGACAAAACTTGCAGTTAATGGGCAAATGGACTGAATTTTTATGATTTGAAAAAGACATTGACTCCAGGAGTTATTCTGACCCTGCCCTAGGGTTATATACATGCATTGTACCATTCTAGTCTAACAAGTTTATTGGTACATATATATATCTCAGGTCTCAGGTGAGCGTTTACAGGACCATTGGTCCTCTGGTTCCGTTTATTGTGTTAATATCGAAAAAGATCAGCTCAAACAAGTGAATTGTTGAGTAATAATTCACAGTTGTTTTCTTAAATAACGTCACGGCAATAACTGAGCTTATTTTTGACATAAAGTACCCAAACCTAATGTCAGATAATTTCCACCAGGAAAGCATGTCAATGAAAAGTATACCCTCTTGAATCATTATTGACGTCACAGTGACGCATGATCACGTCGCGACAATTATCTGACATTATTTTGACAAGTATACCCCCTTGGACCCCATTTTTATAAAGTAAGTCTGGGAAATGCAGGGGTATACCTATTTTTTTCTTATTTTTGATCCAAACATAGATTGTGGGTACACGCATTTCATTCAATTACAAAACGTTTGATATGGCATTCATTCTTTGTATTGTAACTTGAACTTCGATGTGATTCTGTTAGCACACACAGGCATACACATGCAACAGGGAACAGGTAATTGAAGAAAAAATGTCTGTTGAGAGTGAAACCGAACTTGAAAAATTGGGCGCATGATATCCATTACGAAAACACGTCCGTGCAATATACAGAAAATGAAAATGAAAATGTTCACTGGCAAAAATAAAATTTATATTTTTCTTATTTTATCTCAAAACAAGGCGGTTGTAACGAGTACCCACAATCTATGTTTTGGAGCAAAAATAAGGAAAATAGGTATACCCCCGCATACCCCAGTTTTGCTTTTAAGGGGGTATACATTTCATGCACATGTTTTCCTGATATTGACAGTGGTATATGGAGCCAACGGCAGCCGATTTTAAGCGCTCGTTTTAGCGCATCCGATTTTGCTGTGTACTTTGGCGCATCCGATTTTGCTGTGTACTGAGTCGATCAATTTCTGACCATTACTCAACGAGCCCTGGACTTGTGACATGCTGAATGCCACAACGAATGGCGCCACGGCTGAGGATCGAACCCGGGACCTTTTGGGCCGGAGTCTGACACAATACCCCTGCGCCAGTCCGCTCCAGTTGTTTCAAGTGCTACCGAATTGACACGGTGTTTTCTTAAAATTCGATGACGGCTTGTTTTGCTTCGATAGAAGCGCACCAAACCGCAAGCTATTGCCAAACGAATGAACTTTTAACGAGTAATATATATATATATAAACTCGTTTGTATTAAAATGTAATCTAAGGTAAACATTCGTGCAAGAAGGAAAAATAAAATACTGTGTAGCGCTTTCACTATTGCCCAGTATATAATGTTGACCGCATCGCTTCAAACGGGCATAATGAAAACTGGCCCATGAAATATACGGAGCATTTTTTCGAAAGCAAAAATTGAAAATTTCATCAGAGAAAAAGAAGATATTTTTTAAAATTTTTGTTTGTTTGTTGTTTAAGGACGCATCAACCCTGATTGGTCATTAGCGTCTATTTACAAATTGTGCTCAAAACATTGATTGTGGGTACTCATTAGAACCGCCTCGGCTAATGGTTATCCACAAACTGTGTTGGATAAAAAAAAATAAGAAAAATATGTATACCCCTGCAAACCCCAGTTTTTCTATATAAAAATAGGGTTTAAGGGTATTCATTTTACGAACATGTTTTCCTATGTATAAAGCTGAAGGCGAGGTTAGGTGTCTGTAAACCGGTTTCAGCCCATTCAGTAATATATATTACTGATGAAGCTGAGGGCGAGGATTTGGCGCTCGTTAAATTGTGGGTACTTGCGAAGCGGTTCTAACGTGTACCAACAATCAATGTTTTGAGCAAACATGTTAAAATATAATTTCTTTTCCATTAAAATATTCATTTTTTTTTTCTTTTGAAAAAAAATCTCTTGTGTATTGCATGGACATGTTTTCAAAATGTATATTTCAGTGGTCCATCAACGCCAACTGCACTTCCCACGAGGCTCCGTAAATGTAAAATGAATGTGGTCGATTCTATAGATGACACGGGCGCTGTTGGATTGCCGTATGTCCAGTTAGGTCAGAAGTACTTCTTGAGAATTTGTTGTGACCATGGAACGCCATTTAACCGTAAGTTATTCAGATGATGGTCAGTTCGGCCCTAGTCAGTGCGAGCCTTATTTTACCATTACGAAAACATGCCCATGCAATAAATAGAGGATATTTGCTTTTTTGAGGTGAATACCAAATATATTTCATCGAGTGAGTTGAAAACATCAGAATTTTCACGAGTGCGCAGCACGAGTGAAAATTATTATGTTTTCAACTCACGAGATGAAATATATTTGGTATTCACCGAAAAAAAGCAAATTTTCTTTTTATTTTATACAATGCACAGGCATTTTCCAATGCACAAGGTAGGCGGTGAAAATGCAAAAACAAAAAATTTTTGAAAACACAAATAATTTTGGTACCACATTGTTCCTTATGTTCTAACTAAGAAAATGAATACCCACACTTTATGTTTTCGTTCATAAATAACGGAGTTATAGGCGTTTGAATTTCTGAAGTGAGACACATTTAATGACGTCAAGTAAATGGAAACGTCAGAAGTAATCCAAAAAATCTGACGTCATTACAGTGACGATATAGGCTGATATCAGTCACTAGTGACTTTTGATATCAGTGAGATTTGATATCAGTGAAATTTCATATCAATGAAAATACCAATTTTATCAAGTTTTGATATACATTGGGTTTCACTGTAAAGTATAAAATAAACAGAGATTTTTGGATTTGAATTTTTTAAGCTGAAAAATTTTGATATTTTTCTAATTTTTACCCAAAACATAGATTGTGGGTACACGTTAGAACCGCCTCGGTGAGGCGGTTCTTATGAGTACACACAATCTATGTTTTGAAGCAAAAAGAAGAAAAATTGGTATACCCCTGTTTATCCCAGTTTTGCTATATAAAAGTGGGGTATATGGGGTATATATAACACGGAAATGCTATACTGATTTTCTGTCGCTAGCAATTTGGACCTCGCCACATGGTACAAATGTAAATTCGGACCTCAAAGACTAGACAATCCCGAACTTTTTGAAATTATACAGTTATACAGTCATATAGTTAACATTTATGAATTATCTAAGTCAATTTCACTTCCAAAATCTTGAACTTAGCCCAAACGGCATATATCTTTAAATTTACTCCATGTTATCCCACCGCAACTCAAGTTTCATTTACAGTCTATACACACATGTTTCATCTACAGTCAATTCATAGATGCATGATACATGTAATAAGGTTATGCTATTTTTTGCACAAACAAGTAAATAACGGTTAACAACTGTCCTCAGTGCCAATACACTCGAGCACCTGGGCATTACGAAAACACGCCCATGTAATATATTGATTTTTCTGAAGTAGTAAAAATTGAACATTTTCAGCAGAAAATTATTGATATTTTTCTTATTTTTGCTCAAAACATAGATTGTGGATACACGTTAGAACCGCCTCGGCGAGGCGGTTCTAACGAGTACCCACAATCTATGTTTTGGAGCAAAAATAAGAAAAATAGGTTTACCCCTCCATACCCCAGTTTTGCTATATAAAAGTGGGGTTCAAGGGGATATACATTACACGGACATGTTTTCCTGATGGTAATTTTTATAGCTTTACATTGAATTCAGCGGCAAATATTTAAATCTTTGTTTCGTAAAATTACTCAAATTGTGTCTCAATTTATTACAGCCCAGGCGGATCCGTTCGGTATGCACACCACTTCATGTTCGGTGTCCAATAGGGCTGATTTTACAGATACTAATCCGGCAGAAGACGCCGTTCAGGAATTTATTGCGGTCACACCCTTCGGAGAATCGTAAGCTTTAGTGGGTGGGGCTTCATTTCGAAAACACGCTTATAAATGCAAAATATAGATTTTTTTTCTGCTGTAAAAATTTAAAATTTCATCAAGTTTTTTTTCTATATAGGTATGCTCTAAACATTGGTTGTTGGGTACACGTTATAATAAGTGCCTCGCCGATGCCGTTCTCAGTAACGAATACCCACAATCTTTGGTTTGGATAAAAAATAAGGAAAATAGACATAGCCCTGTAATCCACAGTTTTACTATATGAAAGTGGGGTATACATTACACGGACAGGATAGAAAGACATCTATAGAGAATCTTACACGACTAGTCATTTCATATGAAATTTATTATACGAGCCTTCGGCGAGTTTAATAAATTTCATATGAAATGATAACGAGTGTAAGATTCGTTTTATCATATGACTTTTAAAACAGAATTTTATACGTTTCGCCTTAAAAATGGACATATTTTCAATGAAAATTAACATTGTTGTTACAGACGTCATCAGTGACATTACGCATTCCCGCAAAAGTGTTAATACACGTGTGGTCATAACACTTTTATTATATGACGTTATCCACTGAAAAACAGCGACGTCATGTGATAAAGCTATGTTTTGCATATCTGTTAAGATTATCAGAATTTTGGCCGGTTTAGTGATTTTTGTTTGCTCCTTGTTGCCTGCATTACGAAAACCCGCCCATGTAATATACTGTATTTTCTTAAGTTGTAAAAATGGAATTGAAAATTTTTCATTTTTTTTTGGCTTAAAACATAGATTGTCGGTACACGTTAGAACCTTCCAACCGAGGCGGTTCTTACGAGTACCCTTAATCTATGTTTTAGAGCAAAAATAAGAAAAATAGATATAGCCCTGCATACCCCGGTTTTGCTATATAAAAGTGGGGTATAGGGGGGTATACATTACATGGACATGTTTTCCTGATGATTCTGTCACGTGCTTCTCAAGAATGGTAAAGCGAGTTTCACCACTCAGTTGTACTGCATCATGGTATTGGCTGGTAAAGTGCATCGATAATTGATTTCGTTACATTACGAAAACATTTACTCCTGTAAACCCCAGTTTTGCTGTATAAAGTGGGGTATAAGGGGGCATTCAAAAACTTGCCCATGCAATATTCAGAATTTGTTTAGAAGAAAAAAATGAAAATTGTGTTGGAAAAAAATATTTTTATTAATATTTTAGCTCAAAACATAAATTGTGGTTACACGTTAGAACCGCCTCACCAAGGCGGTTCTAACGAGTACCCACAATGTATATTTTAAATCAAAAATAAGGACATTAGGTATACTCCTGTAAACCCCAGTTTTGCTATAAAAGTGGGGTATAAGGGGGCTATACATTACATGGACATGTTTTCACGTGCTTCTCAAGAATGGTAAAGCGAGTTTTACCACTCAGTTGTATTGCATCATGGTATTGGCTGGTAAAGTACAACGATAATTGATTTCGTTACATTACGAAAACTTGCCCATGCAATATACAGAATTTGTTTAGAAGTAAAACAAATGAAAATTGTGTTGGAAAAAATATGTTTTAAATATTTTAGCTCAAAACATAAATTGTGGTTATACGTTACAACCGCCTCACCAATGCGGTTCTAACGAGTACCCACAATGTATATTTTGGATCAAAAATAAGGAAATTAGGTATACTCCTGTAAACCCCAGTTTTGCTATATAAAGTGGGGTATAAGGGGACATTCATTAAATGGACATGTTTTCCTGATGATTCTGTCGTCATATGTTTTTCAAGAATGATAAAGCAAGTTTCACTACACAGTTGTATTGTATCATGATATTCACTGGTAAATTGCAACTATAATTGGTTCACACCTTTATTATTACTACATGTAACAGTAAGCAAAACACCCGTGTTGTAGGTGCCCCATTGCAGACGGCTTAACAACACCCCCTATGTACATGTACTCGGATTTCCAGGTTCGCTCGACGTCGGCGTCCTATACGCCGTCAGACGCCAGCTTCCCAGCCAACCCATGGTGTATATATACCGACTATATCCGTGCCGCCAGGTACATGTAAACGTCATCATTACGAAAAACTTGCCCGTGCAAAATACAGAGATTTTTTTCACTTGTAAAAATTGAAAATTTCATCAGACTGAGAAAAAAATTGATATTTTTCTTATTTTTGCTCAAAACATAGATTGTGGGTACACGTTAGAACCGCCTCGGTGTTTTCTCTATGTTTTGGAGCAAAAATAAGAAAAATAGACATACCCCTGCATATCCCAGTTTTGCAATATAAAAGTGGGGTTTGAGGGGGTACACATTTCACGGATATGTTTTCCTGATGACTTGCCCATGCAAAATACAGATTTTTTTTCAGCAGTTAAAGAATGAAAATTACAGTAGAAGAAAAAAATTGTATTTTTAATATTTTTGCTCAAACGCCGCCTTCTCAGCAAACCCATGGTGTATATATACCGACGCTATTCGTGCTGTTAGGTATGACGTGTGCAATGAGGCAAGAAAACCAGGTCCCGAAGTTATAAAATACTTTTCATGCTCAGCTCAGCTGAGACTAAAATTCATCCACTCATAAATGTTAAAATGTCAACGGTTGTTGGCATTTTAACATTTATAAGTAGGTTACATAACTGCAACAGGCTTTGGTTATCGAAACCTGAAATTTCAATTTATTTGGCTACTTTGTAATTTATGAGCAGTTTAAATTTTATGCATAGCTGAGATGAGCATGATGCATAGCTGTGATGAGCATGAAAAAAGGTTTTAAAAATTTGGGGCCAGTTTTCTGTGTTTCCGAGACAGGTCTGACACAAACTGGCCTGTGTAGTCATTGAATACGGCTCAGGATTTAAGAAGGAGACGAATTGTACTAGCTTATTAGCGAACACAAAGGCGCTGATCAGCTATGCAGCTACATGTACTGCTCAGCTGATATGTGCCTTTGTTTTCGCATAGACTAGTTAATTCCGATTTACGCGGCTCATGTATGCAAATTATAATAGCAGCCCCCGTGAAAATTTGATTTTCGCGGCTCATGTATGCAACTAATAGCAGCCCCCGTGCCTGAGCGGTTAAGAGCGCTGTTTCTTACTCACTCGATCATCTCACCGCTGTGTCTTGTGTGGGTTCTATCCCCGCTCTGGCCACATGTGGGACAAGCCAAGTTCTGCTTGCGGGTGTGCCAGTCTTTTTTCTCGGCGTTCTTCCGTTTTCGCCCACCTACTGATTGACTCGTCTCATATGAGCTGAAATAATCTTGAAAAGGACGTAAAACTGAAATAAAAATGCAACTAAGATATAGACTTAGTATTATACTTTATGCGTCTACATTATTTTATTTGGCTTTGGGAGATTTCGCTTGATGACTCAGTGTATGTTTTGAGTTAATACTCGTGATTAAAAACAACACCATGCTTATTTCGAAACTGGCACACATTACAATCGGATGCAATTATAAAAATACTTTGGTTTAAGTATACACTTGATTTCCTTAATGCACATATTTATTTCACAAATGAAACCATATTTAAGCTCATGCATTTTTCAAGAACCTGTGGTGCAAGTGAAAAATTGGTTAAATATATAATTCAGAATAAAAAATAAAACTGAGATCCTTTAAGAGCAGTAAGCGTATTAATGATAAAGGGGTGGGGCCATACAACGGTTTCGGCTACTTAAGCCTCTTCAGAAGATATATTTATTTACCAATCATGGGCCACTCTTCGTTGTATACAATCAAATAAAAATACATATAATTGGACAATGTAGAAAGCATGAAAGAAAAACATAAAAATTATTCATAAAATTTATTCAATGACCCAAAAGATTTTGGAAACATGGGCCCAAAGAGAATTACTGTAATTTTGCAACTTTCAACAAGGTAGTCGTTACAAAGACTAGTATAATCAAAATGAGGCCAAATATATTAATTGTTGTTTAGAAAATGAATTTAAACCGATACTTATTTAACACAGTTGGAACACTTTTTAAGGCGGTGCATTTTTGAAGATGCTATGGTATTATGCGTAAAGTCAAGGATGGTATTATGCGTACAGTCAAGGACCAAAAGTAATTCCACAACATCGGAATTTCCATTGACTTGCGTGTATTTTCATGTTTACAAGAAAAAATTATCATGTCGCGCCTGGCCAACATATTTTCATGATTTTGGTGTCATTTGAAAGTTAAATAAATAAAGCAATAAACAAAAGTTATTCGATGATGTTTCAACATTGCATTTTCTATATACAAGAGTTAAAGATTTTATGAAATTTTGAAAAAGCCACTTTCCCATTGACGTCAGTGGTGACGTTGCCCCAAAAATGTCAAAATAAATATCGCATGTTGTTTAAAAATTGGTAGCTTTAAAACACATGCATGGAATTGGTTGAAAATACCTTGTGTATTAATTTACCTTTCAAATGACACCAAAATCATGAAAATATGTTGATCAGGAGAGACAGGATAATCTATCTCATAAACATGAAAATACACGCAAATCTGTGGAATTTCTGACGTTGTGGAAATACTTACATATGGTTTTGTCTATTTTAAACCCGTTCAATTAGACTTTAATGGGCATGGATCGCACATAGTTATTACATGTACGTTTATAATACTAACTATTCATTTAACAGATGGAACAAATTTCAAGCCGGTGCTGCTGTGAAGAAACTATGGTTTAAATGTACAATTGGTTTCTGTGCGAGATTTGATTTCTCAGAGACGCCATCAGAGGGAGCGCAGTGTATTGACGTAAGAAAAAACATTTCCAATACATGTACATGCCCTTGCAATACATAGGATTTTATTCATTACGAAAACTTGCCCATGCAATTAACAGAGATTTTTGAGCTTTAAAATTTGAAAACATTCAGCAGAAAAAAAATGATATTTTTTCTTATTTTTGCTCAAAACGTAGATTGTTGGTACACGTTAGAACCGCCTCGCCGAGGCGGTTCTAACGAGTACCCACAATCTATGTTTTGGAGCAAAAATAAGAAAATAGGTATACCCTTTCATTCCCAAGTTTTCCTTTATAAAAGTGGGGTTTAAGGGGGTATTCATTGCACGGACATGTTTTCATGATGACAGCCGTAAAAATGAAAATTTTCGTCTAAGAAGATTGATTTGATGGTTTACTCATTTTTGCTATACCCGTTAAATGTGGATACACGTTAAGAAACGTTTCGCAGAACCGACTTGCTTAGACGATCTAACGAGTACCCACAATTTTTTTTATTTTGAAGCAAAATTTAGGAAATTGTATATTCATGTACATGTACACCCATTTTTACAATACATAGAGGGATTAAAGGTGTATACATTATTAAGCGCAGTGGGACTGGGACTTTAGTTAACTTAATGCCATCGTTAAGACCTCAACTCGTTCAATGAACTGTAAGCAATCATACGATTGTGTAATCATTTATTTTAGGATAAGACTGCGTAAAATATCATCAAACGTGTTTTGTTATATTAATTTACATATTAGTGCCAAAATTAATATTTAGTTAAGCGTAAATTGATCCGATCTTAAACGATCTTACGTACAGTGGGACCGACACTTTAAGTAAATACCGATTACCTAAGGGTAAAAAAGTCAGCGAACTTAACCAACAGGCTCATTTGCTTTGTCAAAATATTTATTCAACAATAATTCCAACTTTAGTAATTTCCTACATTCTGATTGGTTGTTTGGAAGACTTTATACTTCGATAAAAGCAATGCGTAAGGATACTCGGTTTTCACCCTAAAAACGGCGCGACGTTACGTGATTACGTGACGTTTCTTCGAAGATACTTTGACGTCAACAAAGCTGAACGTTAACAGAACATCGTATGGTAAGTGTTTGAATCTTCTTGTTGTGTGTTGAAATTTGACGTTTGAATTTCTAATGTTCGGAGTCCCAGTTCAAAATCGACATGTCTTTCTATCGGTCCAGACAGCGATATTTTCTCCCAAAAGAACAATTTTGAATGTTTTAAAGCTCCCGTTTTTACAGCCTGCCTATAGCAAGCCAGTTATAGCTTTTATTAATTGCGAGAAGCGAGTTCTATGCTTTGGAAATTTTTAAAGATGGCTGCCTCATGAAGATCCCTTTTGCTATATTTTCCTTCCGCTGGCAATAAAATTCAAATCAATGTAGCCAAATGCAGTGCAATGAGATAAAGTTGGAATTATAAGGAACGAATTTTATTTTATCATATGACGCCGCTGTTTTCCAGTGGATAACGTCATGTCATAAAAATCGTATGACCACACGTGTAATAACACTTTTGCGGGAATACGTAACGTCATTGGCGACGTCCGTAACAACAATGTAAATTTTCATTGGAAATATGTCCACTTTAAAAGCGATAAAAACCTATTTTAGAAGTCATATGATAAAACGAATCTTACACTCGTGGTCATTTCATATGAAATTTATTAAACTCGCCGAAGGCTCGTTTAATAAATTTCATATGAAATGACCACTCGTGTAAGATCCTCTATATATGGCAAGTGATGAAATATAGAGAAATATGTATTAAATATAACCCATATTTGAAAAAGTTATATTTTCACATGTGAAAATATAAAAAAAGTTATATTTTCGCATGTGAAAATATAAGATTTGGGAATACGCAAATTACGATTCCACCGTTTCATTTCTAATTTATACATAACTAAATTTAATAATCTATGCTATTGTTGACGCAATGAACGTTCACACACAATAGCGACGCAATGACGTGACGTAATGACGTCATTGAAGATTTTGACGTCATATGCTTTAGCGCGCAACGTTACAATGACTACATGCAATATAATAAAAAGAAAATTCAAGTTTTTGGAGTGAATATGAGTTTTATTTCATCTCGTGAAGTGAAAAATTATATATTTCATTCGTGCCATCGGCACTCATGAAATATATTTTTTTTTTCACTTCACTCAATGAAATAAAACTCATATTCACTCCAAAAACTTGAATATCCTCTATATATTATTTTTGTTGATTTTATCGATGTTTGAACTCGGGCGAATCACTCACAGCCCTTCGGGCTTTATTTAGTGTGTGAGTGATTCGCATTTTATTTAGTGTGTGAGTGATTCGCCTGAGTTTACACATCGATAAAATCAACAAAAATAAAAATTCATACCTATAATACTATACTTAAGGAATTAAAATACGCAACACACTAAAATTCATATTTTATGTATGTATTTGACATTTTGATAAAATCTTCTTATGAAATGATCTACTGACTGCATTTTGCACGTGATGAAATGAGAAAACGTCATTTTATTGGCAAAATTAACGACAAAATGCCAAAAACTATGAAAAACGCAAATTGTGACGTAAACGTCAGGGCGAAGGGGAAGATGACAAACTCTTTGCATGTGGGTTACGTAACGTCGATTTGGTAATGTGCAATAAAGGCTAGGATCATTGTATACTAAGGTGCCGTCCCATGTTGCGTTAAATCTTGTGAACGGAATGCTGAAGTTTACAATAACGAAAAATGAGTAATTAACGTCATTTAAATTATTCGAATTTGGCTATCTGTACCTAAACGTTAGATATCGAACCAACATACGACACGACGTGTTTTTTAAACAACAGTGACGTCACAGGTACTGTAGAAATGGATCATCGGAGCGTTTGTTTTGACGTTCGTCACGTTATGTAAAGGAGCGAAACAGATTAGATGCTTTGAGTAAACATTCGATTTACGCACTGTAATCAACGTTTGGAAATTGATCTTTTTTTTTTAAATCAGAAAATTTGAAAAAACATAATGAGGGTCTTTAAAATGCAGGATGTTGGATTTTGACGTTATAATGGACGTTTTATGGACGTCTGAAGTACAAAGGTTATAATGTTTACGTAAATAATCATTTTATTGAATATAACGCATACCGAAGGAAATTTTACTGGCTTTTGACTCATTTTTTCGATTGACGTTGGTGACGTTAAACGTCCCATAACATACCCAAATGTTACCAACTGATCAATGGTTACATCTGCAATCACTTTTAGGGGTTTTGGAAACAAAATATTGGTTTTGTTTTCAAATTTGACATTTACTGATCATGGTTACAGGGTGTGCTACTGTAGGTCAGTGTGGTTATGCGTACGCCATTAAGCATACGTAACCGACATTGTGGCTCAACCTCATGCAATTTTACGTTTAGATATAGTTTTCATATAAGAAGCTCAGTTATACCACAGACTTGCATTACAAATCATGTTTTAGTAACCCAAAGTATTTGTTGCGTTTCTTTATTCCTTAAGTATATTACCTTCGGGCTTTATTGAGTGTGTGAGTGATTCGCCTGAGTTTACACATCGATACAATCAACAAAAAAAAAAAATCATTCCTATAATACCATTACATTTGTAGAATTGCGCATTTGCTAAACGACGAAAGAGGGAAGTATCCAACATCACTGAATCATTCCCACAAGAAGTTCTGTACACATCAGTGATTTATAACGGTAAGGGGGCGACCATTGTCCGTCCAATGCATTATTCCCAGCGGGAACATGACGTCATAATGACGTCAGATCGACGTCGATGCGACGTCATGACGTCGCATCGACGTGACATGACGTCATTATGACGTCATGTGCCCGCTGGGTTAATACAAAAAGGTGATTGGCCCTTATATGTACAAATCAGTGATTTATAAAGGTAAGATAGAGATAATTGTCTGTTCAATTCATTGATTGAAAAAATCGGGAAATTGTCCATTTCCTTACAGTTATGAGGCAGGGGGTTGACCGTTATACATGCATGTGCAATTTATTTACTCGCAAGCGAGCAACTCTCGGCGCCTAGTAAATCTCAGCACATGCCCTAGAAAGATGCGTTGCGCCTGTGTCTTCTCCGTTCGACATTATAGCATCCAGCAATTTAATCTTTTAAGACACTAGACAAAGAATCAGCTCATGAAAAAACTAAAATGTATAAAAAATTGACAGATGTTTGTTCCGTGTTTACAATAGTAAAAATAAAGACGTCACACTAATACTTGAATATAGGGTTCATAAAACGTAAAAAAAAGTTTTGAAAATAATCACAATATTAAATGAAAATGGGCTCTTATTTTAATGTAAAGACTAGAAAAGCATTTCATATGTTATAAAATTTTCCTTTTTTGAAATTGGTGATGATAAAACAAGATAGAAAATATGTGCCGAGAAGTGCTTCTGACAGCGTCACTAATTGGACCAATTAGTGTAACTAATGGCTCCCGCAGCGCGTGCTAATGTAAAAATAGATTTGCAAAAATATGTCATAAGTTTACAAATATGGTACAGCTTGTATTTGCGGGGTCGATTGTGTATGAATTCCACTTTCTATGAAGAAAAATGAAAAAATGACGATAAAAACGCCGAGAATTGCTCGCATGCGAGTATTTTCATTACGAAAACATGCCCATATGATATACAGTAATTTTTCAGGTCAAAAATCGATAATTTTCAAAGGAAAATTTTTAATAGTTTTCTTAATTTTCCTCAAAACATAGATAGTGCGTACACGTTAGAACCGCCTCACCGAGGCGGTTCTAACGAGTACCCACAATCTATGTTTTGGAGCAAAAATAAGACAAATAGGTATACCCCTGCATACCCCAGTTTTGCTATATAAAAGTGGGGTTCAGGGGGGTATACATTACACGGACATGTTTTCGTGATGAGAAATACTTTTTATTTAAAATTGCATTTTCTTCTGGCGGAACATATTCCATTCAAGACTTTACTGTGTCACAACTGCGGATCCGTAACACGTGCTAGCCACCATAAATATATACAAACACGTGAACCGCCTCATCGCACGTGGATATCATGAACCTGATACGCGGCTGTGACCCAGTGAATTCATGTATGAACTTTTTGTTGACCTTAAGACACGCTTTTTTCGCTTTTGTTCATTTGAGATCAGTCATTGACTCATAGCTTCTATTTATGTATTTATTTCACTTTACACATTAGCCGTATGTATACAAGTATAGTATTGCATCAAAATTAGCTACCATGCCTGATCAGTATGCCCAATTAAAGACAGATTGATCTGGGACCGTATACATGTAGCACGCCTTGATGTACATGTAGCTATGGTGAAATTGCCGACTCACCTTTTTTCTTTCTGACTGAAAAAATGTTGACTGGATGTTAATGGATAATCAAACAAATAAACAAACAAACTTCTGTAAAGTAAGCTAACTTGGAATGTTAACGCTTTAGTATAGGCTCAAGATTTGCCTCCCTTGTCATTTACCACTGTTGCTTAACATGTCTCATGATATGTGTGTATTGTAAATTTGCTCTTATAACATTGTTATGTTCAGAGCTATGAATAAACGTATTTGTCTGTCTTGTCTGTCTTTATATTAGATGGAAATTATGATATAACATAAGACACGAAACGACAGCATGTGTCGCATTAAACCATATGGCTCATTCCATTATGAAAACATATCCATGTAATGAATACCCCATTAAATCACAATTTTATATATAGAGTAAAACTGGGGTTTACAAGGGTGTACCTATTTTTCTTATTTTTGATCCAAAACATGGATTGTGGGGTACTTGTTAGAACCGCTTCGGCAAGACGGTTCTAACGTGTATCCAAATCTATGTTTTGAGCAAAAACAAGAAAAATATAAAAAAGTTTCTACTGAAAATTTTCAATTTTTACAACTTAGAAAAAAATCTGTTTGTTGCATGGGCAAGTTTTCGTAATGCGCAGAATCGCTTAGCTATAAGCTGTCTGTCGTATTTGATACACCAATACATAATGCTACAATTTGGTAAAATTTTTCCAACTTAACTCGTGGCTCCTCGCGCGACAAGCGGCGACTTGTAACTCGTGCCAAGTCGTAGCATGTCGTAGCTTCAACTGTATATGAGTGTATGCCTTTACTGACGATTGGTCATCTCTAGTTCTTAAGTTTATTCTACAGTAATCTTTGAAGAGCAACGCATTCTGTCATAACCATGCATAGTTTTATTTCAAACCATATACAAGCCATTATTCTATTTATAGAACCGGAATCGGCTCTTGAAGAGTACTGCGACGCCGGAAGCTCTGACTTCACCATCGCCTTGGCAACCGTTATTACCCTGATTGCTTTGCTGTGCGTGGCAATTGTGGCAGCCATCTTGGTTTTCGTCAAGCTTCTAAGGGCGGCGAAACGGAGTGAGAAAGGAAAACGTTTCAAATAAGACAACGGACTGATAGGAAATTGATAAAGGCGGCGAAATGGAGCGAGAAAGGAAAACAAACGGACAGATACAGAACTGACTGAAAAAATTCAACACATTACGAAAACGCGCCCATGCAATATACAGAATTGTTTTTTTTTGGTTGTAAAATTGAAAATTTTCAGCTGAAAAAAAAAAAAATATATTTTTCTTATTTTTGCTCAAAACATAGATTGTGGGTACAAGTTAGAACCGCCTCGCCGAGGCGGTTCTAACGAGTACCCACAATGTATGTTTTAGAGCAAAAATAAGAAAAATAGGTATACCCCTTCATACCCCAACTTTGCTATATAAAAGTGAGGTATAAGGGGGTATACTTTACATGGACATGTTTTCCTGATGAATTCAGTTTCGTCTCAGAGAGTTCTTGATTTTAAGTTTCTTCCATAAATGTAAGAAAATTAACAAATTTCAGGACTTTAGATAATGAACACTAAAATCTTTGTTACGTTAGCTATATGTTCGTTGTACCCGTGATTTTTTTTTTTATTTTAATGTATACATGTATTCAAAGTGGGACCACTAACATACGTGACTGTACAATATTTATGTCATACTTTCCTATATGCCAAACCTTCTGTTTTCACGAATGGCCTACTGATAATGTACTGGCTGAGACGAAACAGGGTTAACCAATACGAAAACACGCCCATTCAATATATGGAGAATTTTTTCACCTGTAATAATTGAAAATTTCAGTAGAAATTATTTGATATCTTTCTTATTTTTGCACAAAACATAGATTGTGGTTACAGAATAGAACCGTCTTGACGAGGCGGTTCTAACGAGTACCCACAATCTATGTTTTGGAGCAAAAATAAGAAAAATAGGTATACCCCTGCAAGCCCCAGTTTGTGCATACAAAAGTGGGGTTTAAGGGGGTATACATTGACATGTTTTCCTGATGCAAAGAATCCATATTGATTTTACATTCTATGGCAATAATTGTATGTAAAGTGCAAACTAAAAACTATCAAAATGTACAAAATTTGGCTCGAAATCTAACTAAGACATAGCTTCTGCTATTATTTACTACTAACCTACATTAACTTATTAGTACATGTAACTGCACAGCTGATCAGCGCCTTTCGCTGCAATGATAGTACTCGCCTTCTAAAATCCGAAATGTCAGGCTAAAAGGACTTCTAGCTTTCTTCTGTGATTGGTCAGGCCAATTTGTATAGCTTGACTTTGACCTCAGGTGCGTCAAAAGATCGA
Source organism: Rugalucina vietnamica (assembly GCA_964017185.1). NCBI lineage: Eukaryota > Metazoa > Mollusca > Bivalvia > Lucinida > Lucinidae > Rugalucina > Rugalucina vietnamica. Next base: position 10,795,944 of record OZ024885.1, read on the forward strand.
CGAGTCTACTTAGTAGCACGTGAAAGGATATTCAGACTGTAATAGTACAAATACTAACTGTGCGTGCAACCGAAGTGTAACGGAAAACTGATTTACCTTTCACGTGCTACTTCATGGACGCGTCGATCTTTGGTCAAAGTTGAGCTATAGCAGAGTAGGGGCTAGTAACTTGAAGGCATCGTAAGATCCCTTTCTTTCGACATACTTACGATGATCTTAAGATGACCGCCTTAGAATTTACGCCATGTTGATACGCCATGTTGATATTCTAAATTATCGTAACTTTTGTTTGAAATGACAGATGCAACTTCGTTAGATACTACGATGCTAAGGTGACTTGAGTTGACCTTAAAGTTACGATGCTGTTAAGTTTTCACCGTAACATAAGGTTCTTTTCAGTTATTTACCATATTCCCTAAGAGATGCTTAAGGATGTTCGCTGCCAATGAAAAAGTATTCAAACTTTTTTCTAACCACTCTTTTTTGATTCCAAAATACAACACAAGACATTTGAAAACAAAATAAGTAGTGTTCATTTTTTCAAGCTACAGGTCTCTGAATGAGACCTCTGAACACCATGTTTTAAATTTGATAAATTTAATTTATTTTTTAATTCTTTGAAGCATGCCTGTCTTGAACAAAAATAAACCTAAACTGCTTTCAAAAGTCATAATATTTGCGTAATACAGACTATTTTGAACCAAAAGCGGAGAAAAACTTGCAACTCGAAGCGGATGACAAAATTTTACGAGTCGTTTTCCAACCCTACCCCCATATTTGAAAAGTCGGAAAAATCAATATTTTGAAATATGCCAAACCCATATTTGTAGATTCAAACTTTTTCTTGTATTTTTACACAACATAGAACTTTGCAATATTGTTCGAATAAAAGAAAAAAAATATAGGGTAGTGTGCATATAAGAGAGAACCAACAACTTGAAAATCGCCATTTTAAGCCCTTTTTCGGCTGTTTTGTCTCTCAAGGCCCATTTCATAAAATCACTCAAAATTTTAAAACTAGCACACCAAAGAGAGAGAGACTGACTTAGAAGACCATGTACACATATACTACTGCTAAAATAAACATCGAACAAGTGCAATTAATTTGAAGATGTGTAATATTCAAGTTTAATCTACCCTACCCCCTAAATTTTACTGACAACTAAAATTTTCTGAAAAGTTGCAGGAAATGGGGTGAAAAAATGAAGTTCCTTAGATTGACAATTTTTATAACTCATTCAGTGCGTATCATCAATATGTTTCGAAATATAAAATATTAGGAAAATATCTGCAACCGTTTACGAGATATTCAACAAAAGAAAAACCGGAAGTTCCGAAATGTCAAATGTTAGCAGCGAACATCCTTAAGTTGGTCGTAAGCTGATCTTAAGCTTAATGCTTACAAGGTGAGCTTATAGTATACCATTGCTCCGTCATCCATCGTCGTTGTCGTTGTTGTCCACAATGTTCAAACATCTTCTCCTCGGAAACCCCGAGGCCAATAAAAGCCAAACTTCATATGGAGAAAGGGGCAACCAAAGTTTGTAAAAATGGTCCAGGTCACATGACCAAGATGGCAGCCATGCAGATTATATTATTTCTTTCGGTCCTTAAAGATCGGTAAGAATATTCAGAATACTAGTTGTACGTTTTGAACTTTCCTATAAACCCTGTTATAATTATCTGACCGCATTTATGCAAGCATCTTTGATTTACACTTCCCGTATGTAAATTTTTTAAATTGCAGTATATTTATCTGGCTATCTAGTTTATGAAGGTCAATTATGAGGGTTCATTACCCGAAATTGCGCAATATGGCCCATACTACCGCCATTTGAATGTTTTTACGGCTTCCAAAGGATCAAACTTTCTTTTATATATCATATATGACAAAAACCTCTAAAACCTTTCTTCTCTGGAACCGGTGGTCCGATTTCAACGAAACTTGGTATGTAGCATCTGGGACTCTGGCCCATCACAGTTTTTATAAATGATGACATTGGGTTAACCTTGGCCTTTTTTACTGCAAGTTAAAAGAACAACATTGGACTTTTTTTTTCAGAAAAGTTTGTGGTCTTTGACTGAGCGTATGAAATTATGTGAGTATTTAAAAGGTCAACGTCTATTCTTTACCTTGGCCAAAGTTCATATTTACATATGAGTTAAAACTTAATTTTCTCGAAACCGCTTGACCAATCAAAGCCAAATTTTACATGAAGTATTCTTAGGAAGGGGTAACAAAGATTGTATAAATGGTCTAGGTCACATGGCCAAGATGACCGCCATGCCCATATATGGTAAAACCTTAAAAGTTTTCTTCTCTGAAATTGGTGGTCCAATTTTAACGAAATTTGGTATGCAGCATCGGGGATTCTGGTTCATCATAGTTTATATAAATCATGACCTTGGGGTGACCTTGACCTATTGGAAAACTAGGTCAAATATTGTTACATAGGCATCTTAGTGGGAAAATTTGGAAACATTGGATTTTCCAGAACGTTTTGTAAAGTTGGTAGATACTAACAATTTACAGTGTTAATAATCACGTGAGTGTTCGAGGTCAAGTTTTAGTTTTACTTTGACCAACATGAGCTTAGACAAAGGTCATTTATCAAAGACCACATCTCAGGTGAGCGAATTTAGGATCATTGGTCCGCTGGTTGTTGATGTGAAATGAACTGAATATATATTTTTTTTTATTTTATTTTTTTTTTATTTATTTTTTTTTTTTTTTTTTTTTTTAGCTCACCTGAGCCGTAGGCTCACAGGTGAGCTTATAGGATGGTCATGATCCGGCGTCCGTCCGTCGTCCGTCGTCCGTCGTCGTCGTCGTCGTCGTCGTCCACCATTTTCAAAGATCTTCTCCTCTGAAACCGCTTGGCCAATCAAAGCCAAATTTTATGTGAAGCATCTATAGGAAGGGGGAATCAATGTGTATATAAATAATCCAGGTCACATGACCAAGATGGCCGCCATGCTCATATATGGTAAAATCCTTTAAAAATCTTCTTCTCCAGAACCCAAAGGCCTAGGATCTTGAAACTTGGCATGTAGCATAAGTGACTTAAGGTCCACAATGTGTATATAAATCATGACCTTAGGATGACCTTGACCTATTTTACAGCAAGGTCAACATAGGTCGCCAATGCATTTGAATGGGGAAAACTTTTAAAATGTCATTTAAAGTGAATGTCTTGCAGGAAATGGGCAGAAGGACTGACTATTTATGATTCTGAAAAAAATTGGACCCCAGGGGCTAATGTGCCCCCACCCCGGGGCAATATACATGTATATTTCCAAAATATTCAAACATCTTCTCCTCTGAAACCGCTTGGCCAATCAAAGCCAAATTTTATATGAAGCATCTATAGGAAGGGGGAATCAATGTGTATATAAATAGTCCAGGTCACATGACCAAGATGGCCGCCATGCCCATATATGGTAAAAACCTTATAAAAATCTTCTTCTCCAGAACCCAAAGGCCTAGGATCTTGAAACTTGGCATGTAGCACTAGTGACTCAAGGTCCACAATGTATATATAAATAATGACCTTAGGATGACCTTGACCTTTTTTACGGCAAGGTCAACATAGGTCGCCAATGCATTTGAATGGGGAAAACTTTTAAATGTCATTTAAAGTGAAAGTCTTGCAGGAAAATCACAGTAGGACTGAATATTAATGATTCTGAAAAAGATTGGTCCCCAGGAGCTCATATGCCCCCACCCTGGGGCAGTATGCATGTATATTTCCAAAATATTCAAACATCTTCTCCTCTGAAACCACTTGGCCAATCAAAGCCAAATTTTATGTGAAGCATCTATAGGATGGGGTAACCAATGTATATGTAAATAATCCAGGTCACATGACCAAGATGGCCGCCATGCCCATATATGGTAAAAACCCTTCAAAAATCTTCTTCTCCGGAACCGGTGGATCGATTTCAAAGAAACTTGGCATGAAGCATTTATGGCTAAAGTACTACAATGTGTATATAAATCATGACCCTTTGGAGACCTTGATCTATTTGACTACAAGGTCAACATAGGTTGCCAATGTATTAGAATGGGGAAAACTGTTAACATGTCATTTGAAGGGAATAAATAAAATAGAAATTGGCAAATGGACAGAATATTGCTAATTCTGAAAACAAATGGCCCAAGGGCTTTATCTGCCCCTGCACTGGGGCTAAATACCATAATATTTAAACATGTTTATTTGCATATGTAGCAGATCTCAGGTGAGCGTTTACAGGACCATTGGTCCTCTGGTTTTTTTTGCTATTAAATAATTATGCTTCTGCTTTAATGCTAGTATTACAATAAAAGAAAGAAAGTTAAAATTACGACTACAGGTTCGTTTCATTAATAACATACCCCTGCAATGTCGCAAAATAAATTGACCCCGCACCCTACATTGCATGGCTCATTGCTGGATGGTTATTAGTCTGGCCTGGATGAAACTTCTACAATTTGTGTATACATTTATGTGTTTTAAACTGGTAGTTTGTTTATATTGATCGTGAGCAGTCCGATTGGACAGGAAGCTGTTTTCGGTATGTACCAAAATTCCGACAGAATTAATGTCAAGTTTTCCACTTTCGGCGATTGGTATTATGTAAGTACTGTGAATACTGCCACTTTCTGACCTGAATGTTATTCATTGACATTTATTTGATATACATTAAAACTTGTACCGCATTCGCAATACATATAAAGTTCAGAAATAATGATTAAAAAGACGCTATTTCCTTCATCACAGACATATTTCAAGGAAGCAAAACTGCTCTTAATGTCTACTTCCATCTTAGTGTGCTCTCGCGCGTTTAATATTTGATTCGTTGAAGTTTCTCTTGGATGATTACTAATATAAGCCGTCTTGTTAAAATCGCCAGTCACACTATTTCAATCAATTGTTTTCAAAAACCATCAAATGTCCTTAATAAATATATGTTTAAGAATGTCATTACATAACTTAAAACATTGTCATAGGCAGGTACACATTGCATTAGATACAAGGCTATCGTTACTCTATTTAAATAATAATGTCAACTGTTAATGATATTCTCAGATGTCCAGTTTTTAAATTTGATAAACTTTCAGACAAATTATGTGCTGAAAACATGCATTTGCATGGTAGCATTATACAGGGTAGTAGGTATAGTTAGATATTCCATTTCTACTTCGGTACTTCAGCGAATGTGATGTAAGTTTTAAGGTATCTACAATAGATGCCAATGAACAACATTCATGTCAGAAACTGGCAATATTCACAGTACTTACAAAATACCAATCGCCGAAAGTTGAAAACTTGAAATTAAATTTAGCATAATTTTGGTACACGTCGAAAGCAGCTTCCTGTCCAATCGGACTGCTCACGATCAATATAAACAAACTACCAGTTTAACACACATAAATATATACACAAATTGTAAAAGTTTCATCCAGGCCAGACTAATAACCATCCAGCAATGAGCCATGCAATGTAGGGTGCCGGGTCAATTTATTTTGCGACATTGCAGGGGTATGTTATTAATGAAACGAACCTGTAGTTGTTACTTTGTTTGTTAGACTTGTCTGTTGCTTGGCCCACTGGGGTTCAAGTGGTGTTTTTCTTTTCATTACGAAAACACGCCCATGTTATGTAAAGTGATTTTTAAAGTTGTAAAAAATGAAACTTTTCAGCAGAAATCTTTTGATATTTTTTTTATTTTTGCTCCAAAACACGGTTCTAACGAGTACCCACAATCTATGTTTTGGAGCAAAAATAAGAAAAATAGGTATACCCCTGCATACTCCAGTTTTACTATATAAATGTGGGGTTTTAGGGGGTACTTATTGCACGGACATGTTTTCCTGATAGCTCCGGTTGTTTGTCCTTGATAATTCATTGACTAGTTAGAGATTCACCACGACGACCGAATAACTAACTAAATGTTGTGAACCGCTGCAGAAGATGAGGGTGAGGTTAGACGCCTGTAAAATCGACTTAATCCCTACAGTAAATTTGTATTACTGATCGTTCCAAGGCGATACTTCAGTTGTTGTTCTAATTGTTTTTTAAGGCGAGTTTGTGCTGTTTGAACCTGGTGTACGTTTTCATAATTTTATTTAAGTTCGGGTAACTGAGTGACCGCCAGCTCACTAGGCTTACGCTATGGTTTTAAGTATAAGTACCTAATTGTCAATTTACTTTTCCCCACCTCGGATCTTGGAGTGGTAAATTCTTTCTGATTGCGCCTTTTCCTGATCATTGCCTACTTGTACCTTTTTATTAAATTTGACATCTATAAAGCCACTACAGAGAACAGTATAATAAAAATCGATAAAAGTGCCCTGACCGTTCAAAGACGGATGCGCCGTGTGACTTTCCGTGTCTGTTTGTACTGTATGCATCACTGACCTGCTACATGTATCAACATGACTGTCCCGCTTTTTGGCCCCGAAATTATAAAACTTGTTCCATGCTCAGCTCAGCTGAGCCTAAATTTATCCTGCTCATGAATGTTACAATGCCATCAGTTGTTGGCATTTTAACATGAATGTTAAAATGCCAACGATTATTAGCATTTTAACATTTATAATCTGGATAAATATCCAAACCTGAAATTTTAATTTATTTAGGCTATTTTGTCATTTTATAAGCAGCTTAAATTTTATGTTAAGCTGAGTTGAGCATGAAAAAATGTTTTATAACCTCGGGACCTGGTTGGAAAGAACTACTTAGTACATATATCATGTTATTCTTACGGGATATCATCAGGAAAACATGTCCGTGAAATTTATACCTCCTTAAACCACACTTTTATATAGCAAAACTGGGGTATGCAGGGGTATACCTATTTTTCTTATTTTTGCTCCAAAACATAGATTGTAGGTACTCGTTAGAACCGCCTCGGCGAGGCGGTTCTAACGAGTACCCACAATCTATAATTTGAGCACAAATAAGAAAAATATCAAACATTTTCTACTGAAAATTTTCTATTTTACAACCTAAGAAAATTCTGTATATTACATGGGCATGTTATCGTAATGTTGAAAACATGTTCGATCTCTTGTCATTTGAGCTGCGGCGAGGCGGTTCTAACCAGTACCCACAATTTATGTTTTGAAGCAAAAATAAGTAATGTAGGTATACCCCTGCAAACCCCAGTTTTGCAATGTAGAAGTGGGGTTCAATGGGGTATACATTACACGGACATGTTTTTGTGATGTCAGGCTCGTTTTCAAATTTGGTAGCTTCATCCTCGGCAAAGCCTCGAATGAAACTTGAATAATCTGAAAATTTGCCTGAGATTTCCTTATATCGGCCTGAACACCATCGTATAATTTCTTTTATCACAGCTGAGAAACACGTCCGCCCCATCACAATATAGTACTTCCATCACAATAACATTGAAGTGTTTGCGAAAACGAAATAACCTGGATTCTTTCAAAAAATGTTCAATTTCTGCATTGACTGCACCTATGTATCAGTCAGTAGAAGAAACACTATAGGAGAAAACTCGAAAATCTAACCGCAACTTCGGACAGACTTTCATTGTGTGTCACTGATCATTTATCGGTTTGTATGTACATGTTTACAATACCACGTGATTCTCAGTAACGTTAGTGTTTAATATTGGACGACATAACATTACGAAAACTTGCCCATGCAATATACAGAAATTTTTTTTGAGCTTTAAAAACTGAAAAAAATCAGCTGAAAAATTTTGATATTTTTCTTATTTTTGCTCAAAATACTACTCTAACAGTATCCCCTGGGTTCACGTGTGCAAAACTGTAAATAGTTATATGTGGATATTTATAAAAACATGCAAGTGAAAGTGTGTCGTCGTGTATATATATGGAAATTTTATAAACTTGTAGTTGAACATGTTCACCGCACTAGACTGCACTGACACCATGGACAGAAAGATACGGAATTATTGGACAATATTCTCAGGAACCGACCATTGTATAAGATTCAACAATTTTGGTAAGTTAGGTCGAAACCTTACAAGCCATAAATCAACGAAAAGTCAGGAGAAAAAATTAAATCATAAAAATCTAGGTATTGGAACTAATTGGATAATTTGGAGAAATCAGTGGAAATAATTATTTCATACCAGGCCATAAACTATCAGATCAATGAAAATGGAACTGCACAAAAAGTATCCAAACCTCCAGACTTTTCAAAACTTACAAAACCTTCAAGCAGTAAAGTTGTGCCGTCTTAAAACTCGTATTTGGATGGCCACCATGGAAGAACAATTTAAAGAGGACTGGGACGCAGAGTGTGGAATTTGTTTTGAGAGAAGGGACTTCTACCTGATAAAACACTGTGCGTGTAGCGTTCCAGTGTGTATGGAGTGTTACTTTTCGATCAAAATACCCAGGGTGGATATTCATGCCCTGGCTTCCTGAATGGCCCGCCGCCGATAAGAGAACTTACCGAGGCACAAACGGTTGTGGCTCGGTGGAACTGGACTAGGTCCTTCGACGAGCAGATGGGGGCCCAGGTGATCCTGAACAAATTACCTTTGTTCCGGGTACAGGATCGGAGAGCGGTATGGGAACTGTTACACACCGGCCCGTTTACGCTAAATAGAAGGGCAGGTGTTTGCCTAGACAGGGAGGCGTTACGAGTTTTCGTGGCGTGTCAGCTCCACCGGTTTTCACAGACAAAGTTTTGGACCTTAGGAGATTCGGGGCGTAACAGTAGAAGTGATAGTTCGTTTGACTATGATGAAGCGGAAATGGAGGATGGTAACCGATAGGGACACTACCGCGAGACTTCGATGGGCGAGTGGGGTCGATTTCGATGCACTATGTGGTTTGACTAGGGCGGATGACAGTAGAAAAGTGACACTGTTATGACAGTGCGAAACAAAAAATAGTGACACTAGGAATATTTAGTGAACTCAATTAGTGATTGTGCATGCAGTGTACTTTTGCATGGGATGTATTTTGTGTGCACCGCAGGGTTGTTTGGGATTAAGGAAAGACATAACATGTAAGTTCAGGTTGGCATTTAAGGTTAAGGCATATGTCATGTTTTATGTTAATGGCTTAAGGGATCAATGATATTTTATTTAATAATAATTTCATAAAATATCCTCTGGTAGGAGAGCAGTGTTCCGTAATGCATGTTAGCCACCTGAACTTTCTAGAATACCACTTTGATACTTTTCTGTTAAACAAGAATTATGTACTGTTGCAAGTAGGGCATCCCGTTGGATGACGTACCTGTAGTTTTGGCTGACTAATATCGGAAAAGGGTGGACAGGTAGATGAATTTATTAGCTTGGTTCTTAGAATTAAAGGTGCTAATTACTTTACTTACTTTTATTACGACATATTCTGTCAGGTAAATTCCAATAAATCAGATAATGTAAAGGTGGTAGCCAAACGACTACGTCATTCAATTGGTCATAGGATTACTCAGCTACTTCGCAGTTTCATAACTAAAAATAGGTATTTGGGAGGTGTAGTATAAAAGGGTATGAGTGGATTGGAGAGAGTTAGTTGAGTTGTGTGTCAGAGTTTGTATTAACGTTGTCTAGCATGTAACTAAAGTCTTGTCAGTGCGGAAATAAGTGATGGCATGGGACTGAATGGCCTGCGGTGCTTAAATGAGACACATTAAAGGAACATAGTATATGGACACTTATGACTTAGTTATTCATTGTTACCCAAGCCACCCGGGCAGTGGTCACTGCGTGGTCATTACATAACATTATTCGGTTAATGACTCCTAATGGTGCAATTCGATCCTTAGATCAAAGGACTGTCATAATGATGTTATTTTCATATTAACATCTCTGCAGCGGGTAAAAAGGTCCCATGTACTACAAGTCAGTTAAAGACCTCGTAGAAAAAATAGTAAAAACACCGAGTCGAAGTTAGGTTTGGGTAACTGAGTGGCCACCTACTAGGAAATAGCTGCTCACTCGGCAAAACTCGGTTAAAGTTTTCTTCATATTTTTATCCAAAAAAGAAAATTGTGGATACCCATCAGAACCGCCACGCTGAGGCGAATCTAACTTGTGTCGAGCCATATTCAATGTTTATCCACAACTAATGCTTTGAACACAAATTAAGAAAATATTTTTCTCTCAACATTTTACAACATACAAATACTGTTTATTGGGCGTGTTTTCGTAATACTAAGCTCATTGCTGCGTCGCGACCGTAAAAGTATCACATCAGGATAACATGTCCGTGTAGTATGTACCCCCTCATACCCCACTTTTATATAGCAAAACTGGGGTTTGTAGGGGTATGTCTATTTTTCTTATTTTTGCTTCAAAAGGTACAAGTAGGCAAAGATCAGGAAAAGGCGCAATCAGAGAAAGATTCCCACTCCAAAAACCGAGGTGGGAAAAAACCAAAGTAACAATCAGGTACTTATACCATAAAAACATTTCGTAAGCCGAATGAGCAGCTATTTTCCCAATAGGTGGCCACTCAGTTACCTTAACTTAACTAAAATATGAAAACATACATAAGGCGCCAACAGCACAAAATTTTTTTTAAAACACCAAGACATGAAACAAAAAGAACCACTACAGAAGTATCGACTTGGAACGATCAGTAACACAAAGTTACTGGCGGGTTTAAATCGATTTTACATGGCCATAACCTCACCCTCAGCTTCTGCAGTGGTTCATAACATTTAGTTAGTTCTTCGGTCCTCGTGGTGAATCTCTAACTAGTCAATGAATCATCAAGAACAAACAAATAAATCATGATAAACATCCTGATGAATCAAATACCAGGACTCACAGATTCAGTAACATTTAGCCGAGGCGTTTCTAACGTGTACCCACAATCTATGTTTTGAGCAAAAATAACAAAATTGTTTTTTTTTTAAATCTCTGTATATTGCATGGGCAAGTTTTCGTATTGAAAGCAGAAAACAGCAACGACGACGGATCGAAATAGAGTCATGACAGTTTCATAGAAAGTAAGAACATGTGTATAAGTTTGCCATTTTAGTCTCTGGACAATTAGGAAATTCAAGAAATGAGCCACCTCGTGAGAAAACCAACAATGTGGTTTCCGACCAGGTTCGACACAAACCGACCTGTACAAAAAATTTCTGTATATTGCATGGGCGTGTTTTCGTAATGTAAATTTGAGATCATTACTCTGTTGGGTTGTTAAAATGACATTAAATATGGAAAATGGCTTCAAAACTACCACGCAGCTAGAAAACATATTTCTGGGTTTCCGAATAATTTCGTTAAGATAAGAAAATAACTTGGGCAGGGGAGTTGAAATTCCGCATGAAATCAGTAGGGGCTTTAACGCGTCTTTGTAATGCAACCAACGGCACTGTTCATCCTTGCGCCGCAAGTGCGCTCACTACATTGGTCATATTACCCTTTTTCATATTATGCTAAACATTATTTTTGGGACGCAGGCCTCGTCATACCAGCCATGCAATGTAATTCGTAATTGCAGTTTCTCACAATTTGTGTACTTTAGATTATGATCGTTAAAACAGTATGATACTCACACTGGTCTGTCGTTTCGTAGAGGCAACGAGTTTTCCCGTACAGTAATGTCACAGAGGCGGAAACGTGGCCCGACCGGGAGTCCAACCCAGGGTCTCTCGCTCAGTACCATGCGAGCACTCTGCACTGAGCTACCGAGCCACACTATCGAACGGTTACATTTTAGATTCGTCCCGAAATCTGCTCGGAACCATGCTGGAACCGACGAGACAGTCTCTTTCGGGTTGCTGCTCGCAGCCACCAAATGTCACAGGGGTGGATAAAGAATGTGGCCCGACTCGGGACTCGAACACAGGGTATCTCGCTTACCGTGTGAGCACTCTACCACTGGGCTACTGAGCCACACGATCGCACGGTTACAAAGCATAGACAACGAAAACAGAGAAAATTTGCCAAACACAGCTGGGAAAGTTATCTTTTGTCACAACGTGCAAAGGAAACTAAATCATAAAAACGAAAAAGCAACGGATTTCTTCTTAAATTTCGTTCGCAATAACAAATTAACCCTAAATCGCCGAAATACATCTAATCAGGCAATACGTTAGGAAAACATGTCCATGAAACTAGTGTATACCCCCATTTACCCGACTTTTATATAGAAAAAACTGGGGTATGCAGGGGTTTACCTATTTTCTTTATTTTTAATCCAAAACATAGATTGTGGGTACTCGTGAGAACCACCTCGGCGATGCGGTTTTAACGTGTACCCACAATCAATGTTTTGAGCAAAAATAAGAAAAAAATCTGACCTTGAAATGAGACAAAGCATTAGAGCACGTCACAACCTCAAACAAATGACAAGTATTACCGATAAATAGAACTTAAGACACTACTAAGATCAGTCTTGATAATACGATAAGATACGACGTATGTCCTAAGAGAGCCTCAATTAGAACTGATATTCTTCTATTTGTTAACTGTATGTTTAATAAGAAAATTAAGTTTGAACAGGT